>JANAVB010033818.1:169332-594328 GCA_029216955.1 Iris pallida
AATATATTTTTCTTTAAATGAGAAATGTGAATTTGCAATAAACTTGTAATTTCCTAATTATTTTATTGTGAGAAAATGATATTTAAATTTTTTTATAAAGTAATTATATTATCATTTTACATTTTACGTCAATCAACCAACCAAAAATAAAATAAAATTTACAAATTACAAAACCACAGATAAAATAAAAGATGGGCTTATGTCCTTACAGACCATTTTATATAAATTGAAATAAGAGAAAAGGTTAGTTAGCTCTAAATAATATCCTGCACTTTAATTACTAAACAAAATAAATAATTAAAATAAATATTATTAAGAGTCTCAGACTTGGTCCAATCGCCACAAAATTAGCTAATGCCTCAACGTCCGGCATGACGGTTTCGTTTGCATTTCGCTAGGTCCCACAGACCGGTACGATCGCCCAAAAATTCAATTTACAAAATATTTTCGAAAACCGATTTGAAATCCATATAAATTTTATAAAAAATTTGGGCAGTATTCCCCTATATTCGTGTCACGACCGGCCCCAATTTCTTGGTTTGAATCGGATCATGCCCAGCCTGCACCATTGTTGAGACGGCGGCAGTAAGCTGTATTTAGTAGTGAAACATATGCAGATAAAATCTAACGAATTAAAATCTTATTCAATTTTAAAATTTCTGAAATACAACAACTATTAATTACAACAACTATATTTGATACATTGGTTACTAAATAAATTACTATCCAGCTCTACTGATCTTGGGTTCCAGGTTCTGCAGGAACATGCATCAGATCTTCGATGACGCAAACACCTAAAAATGTTGTCTCCAGTCAGGAGGGAGCAAAGTACAATTTATGATAATCCAACAATTGAAATAATAATAGAGTTATGCACTTTTAAACAATTTGAAATAAACAGTTTTTTTTAGCAGTTAAAACATTGTGATGTGAATAGGCAATGAATATGACCGGCTTGGGTTGTACAGTTGTACCCTATTGATACGATATGGCTTATCCCATGTGTATGAGGGGAAGCTAACACAGTCAGTATACTATTTTGGATGTGGTCATACTCATTACACTACTCCCCAGTACCCAATAGTTAAACAGTCAATGCTCTCAGAGAGAGTTCCGTGTTGCATCGTGGTTTAAGCTTGCAATAAACGATTACTAAATAATTGTAAACTACCACAAAATGTACTTGTCTTGATTACGACTGGATTCGATGTTGGTTCCGGGATGATGCTAGTACAATCCTCGAAACCCTACAATTGAGAATTCCTGACTTAGCACCAATATTCAATCTATATCTAGGTGTGCTAGTTACCATCTCTAGTATTTGTCCTAATTAAATTTAGGTTATTTACAACTCTACTTAAAGCGCGCTTATCGATGTGAGTTACTATCTGAAGAAAAGTCAATTTAACTTTGTATTTGGAAAAACTCGTAGTTATTGATTTACTTGGTAAAACTTTGTATTTTGTATTATATATAAAATTAATATTTTTCTTTAAATGAAAAACGTGAATTTGTAATAAATTTGAAATTTCCTAATTATTTTATTGTGAGAAAATAATACTTAAATTTTATAAAATAATTATATTATCATTTTACGTTTTACGTCAATCAACCAACCAGAAATAAATAACATTTACAATATTACAAAACCACAGATAATAAATAAAAGATGGGCTTATGCCTTTACAGACCATTTTACATAAATTGAAATAAGAGAAAAGGTTAGTTAGTTCTAAATAATATCCTGCACCTTAATAATAAAATAAGATTAATAAATTAAATTAAATAAAATATTATTAAGAGTCTCAGACTTGGTCCAAACGTCATAAAATTAGCTAATGCCTCAACGTCCGGGGTAAAACCGGTTTCGTTTGCATTTCGCTAGGGCCCACGGACCGATACGGTCGTCGCCCAAAATCCAATTTGTAAATATTTGCGAAAACCGATTTGAAATCCATTTTAAAGTTTCATAAAAATTTCGGCAGCATTTCCTCTATTTTCGGGATAACCCAAAACTGGAAAAATGTGCCACAAACACCAATATAATATCCCAAACCAGGGAAACCCAATTTCCAACCAGAAAATAATAATATAATATCCAAAAACCCGAAAATAATATCTACATCACGTTTCCGGAATTCGGAAAACCGAAATGAAAATCGAAAAATTCGAAATGAACTTCGGAAAACCGAAACGAACTTCTGAAAACCGAAACTCCTCGGAAATTCCATAACCAACAGTACACCCAAAGAAAATTAAGCCACAGAACCAATTTCGAAAAGATTTCGGAAAGTCCAAAATCAAAACGAATTGACCACAGAACCATAAATCAACTCACGGAATAAAATTCGAAAGTCACAGCACAAATACCAAAAGAACTTCGAAATTCCCAAAATCGAAACGTCAACCTAATTCCTTAGCGGAATTGAGGACCAAATTCATCACAGACTATGAAAAAAATGGAAACGGGGCAACGAAAATATACCAGAAGTTGCTCGGCTAGAGCTCTCAGGTGATTATCAAAGAAAAGAACACACGGACAGCGTCTCGGGCTCGGGTCAACGCCTCGCCGGGGTTCGGCTGCGTTGGACAGCGGAATCCAGGACCGCGGAAAGCACGGGAACAGCGGATTGGTCCGCTAGAAAGGGATCGGGCTCGCTCGAGAGGCGACAACAGCGGGTTGGGGACCCGCAGTGTGCTGCGGACGGGGCCGACGGCAGAGGGGCGGCGGCGTCGGCCTGGGTGGGGCACGCGCAGGGAGTCAGCATCGGGAGGCGGGTACTGGCCTGAGCGGCGGCCGAGTTTGGCTCTGGGGCGGAGCTCGGACGGCTCGGGTCGGGCCGGCGGTCGGGTTCGGCCGCGGGTGGCTCGGGAAAGCATAGCGGCAGGGGCCGCGAACTCGCCGAAGGGCGGAGATGAGTCTGCCGAGAGGTTCGACGGCGGGAGACGCTGCGTCGACGGGGCAGTGCTTGGCCCGGACGGCTAGGGCTTGAGATTTGGGAAAGAAGGTTTGGGTGTGGAGGAAAAATGAAGTGTGGGGAGAGGAAGGAGAGGATGGGGTTTAAATAGGGATAGATCGGGGGTTTCGGAAGAGGAGCAGTCGCCGAACATTTGG
The DNA here is from genome assembly GCA_029216955.1 of Iris pallida. Lineage (NCBI taxonomy): Eukaryota > Viridiplantae > Streptophyta > Magnoliopsida > Asparagales > Iridaceae > Iris > Iris pallida. The sequence continues at coordinate 172,448 of JANAVB010033818.1, forward strand.
GAGCCGAAGGGGGTCGGCCGAGCGTTGGCGGAGGAAAGAAATGAAGGGTTTTTCCTTCTGTTGGAGAAGTGAGAGAGAGAAAGAGAATTGAATGAGAGGAAATGAATAATAAAAGAAAGGAAAAAGAAAATCTTTTCTTTATAAAGAATTATAAATATTTATATATCAAATATACTTTAAATAATAATTTCGAAAATCGAGATTGGCTCGGATTCGAATATGGGTTCAGAAACAGGTCCGGGACGGGTCAGACCAAAACAAGAAATCCAATAAATTAATAATATTTTCACTGAACTGGGTAAAAATAATAAAATAATAATATTTAGACACTAAATCAGTTAATTAAAATTACGGGTTTCACAATTCGGGATAACCCAAAACTGGGAAAATGCGCCACAATATATATATTATATATATATATATATAGAATATATATATCTATATAGATATATATATATCTATATATATATATCCCAAACCAGGAAAAACCCATAATTTAAATTCCACCACAAGGATTAATAACTCACAAATATGTTTCCGAAGAATACTCGGAAAACCCGAAATTACTCGGAAACCCGAGAATTCACAGAAATAAACCAACATAAAGATTAACTCTCAAAACCAATCCAACAGAACCTAAATTCTTCAAAACAGAACTTTCCGAAACTAACTCGAAATTTTCGAGAAGCCACTGGGAAGAAACCACAGAACTATTATTCTCCAAAACGAAACCAATCCACAGTACAAAATTAACTTCGGAATTTCCGAAATCGAAACACCTAACCGAATCCCGTAACAGGATCGGGGACCGAAACATCATCGACTCGATAACGGGAATGGAATGGGTCAAAGGAATTATACCTCAGGTGCTCGGTTAGAGCTCTCAGATGTAAATAATAGAGAAATGGAATTCACGGACGGTAAATCGGCTCGAGACAGCGCCTCGTCGGGGTACGGCTGCGCTGGACAGCGGGATCCAGGACCGCGAAAAGCACGGGAATCCCTGGAAACGAACCGGACAGCGGATCGAACAGCAAATTCCAGACCACGGAAACGCTGAAACAGCAAATCGGACCCGCGGAGTGCGGCGGCGAAAAGGGCCAGCGGACGGGGACCATGCGCACGGGGCGCCGGTGGACAGGAACAGCAGTGGTGGGGACAGGGGCCGCCCGGGTTGGGCTGGCGCGCACGGCCACGGGGGAAGCGGCCGCCGGGGCTGGTCGCCGGTGGGGCGTCGGCCTCGGGAGGGTGGCACCGGGCAGGGGCGCTGTCACGTCCCAGAACCAGAACACTGGAGAGCGGGGACAGACATAGCCAGCTACATATAATAAAATGGGATCCACTCCACTATACGGTCACGGCTGTCTAGATATGTGAGGGTTTATCTACAAGCCATCAGTCTCTTAAGGTCAATAACAAGCCTAGTGTCTCAATCACAAGCAAATAAGTAGATGTTATAAGATGTAAGATCACCAAATATACAATAGTTAGGCATCCCAAACATTACGTATTCAGCTGATCATGAAGCTAGTCGTTACAAAATGTGAAGACTAGCGAGAGTTTCAGTCAAACATGATCAACCCTAGGTTGCCAATCATGTTACAGCCCGTAGGCAGACAGTAAGTAAAAATGTATACGAGCTAACACTTGCTCGGCGGCTAAACGCCTCAAAAGAATAAATTTACAATGGAGGGGAGAGCAAAAATAAACCCACTCGTTGCCAGGATTCCCTCTAGTGGTCACCATGTGGCTGGAAGGTCGGTAGATCCTCTGTAGTTGCTCTGGTATCTGGCCATACAAAACCAGCTGGGTCAGACCCCAGAAAGAGCAAGTGCCACAAAGGAGGCTTCACTTAGGAAATAAAACCAGCAATTAGCACAAGAATATAATTACATAAAAGACGGTAATAAATGGGCTTGATATTAAAAGAATAACAACATTCATAATAAAGTACGAAAGAACCATTCAAGTAGCCAGGTCACAACCCTTAAACCAAACAAGGACCGGGGTTGTAACCATTCGCCTGAATAGAAATCTGTCTCAATTACTATTGATAAGGTAAAACGTATCAAGCATGACGGGTGATATACGATGAGATAACCATGGGACTATTCAGATAACCAGGTTACAACCCGTAAACCAAACAAGGACCGGGATTGTAACCCTTCGTCTGAACAGAAATTGGCTTCTCCCACCATTTATCGGCAAGGTAAATATAAGAAATCAGGACATGTAACAATATAAGACAAGACTAGACTCCATCCAATCATTCACGGCCAAGCAATAAGTACGGCTTGATACTTTAACTAACTAGGGTTATCACAAGCCTTAGTTACTAGCAAGATGCAATGAGAATTCCAAGTCCGGTTACCTGTTTTTACTACCTGAGTAATCCCAGCAAGAAAAGAAAAGAGAGCATGATATAGCAGACACACTGTAGTAAGATACATGTGTCCTAAGGTACCACACTCGATGGCGGGCTGGAAGTGCGTCATCTCGACAGATAGCAACAAATCCTATGTATATATATATATAAGGCCGGGACCAAAGGGACAACAGGTAACTGGAAAATTCTCCATGAACTATTTGATCAATCTAGTCATAACCTAGCCAGATTCAGTATGAATCCCTGACCGTGGTACTCAGGGATCATGCCCTAGACATGATGTAAGACACAACCGGACTAGTAGTTTATACAAGCACAATCATCTACGGTGTCCAGGCCAATGAATTGATTTGTCAAGAGTGCGCCACGATGGGCCACTATCATTATTATTATTACTTATCAAGAGTGCGCCACGACGGGCCACTATCAAGCATGTCAGGGTACTTGTCAAGAGTGAACCACTATGGGTCACTGTCGTGTCATGTATAGCAGGTCAAGTTATCATGTCAGGAGTGCACCACGGCAGGCCACTATCAAGCATGTCAGTTCTTGGTCACACCATACCAGGTGCAATTATCATTTCAATCATGTCAATCAAATCGGGATTATCAAGTTCGAAAAAAAGGCGTAAGGATATAAAATGGGCGTAAAAATATATAATAAGGTAAGGTGTATGCTATAGGAACTGAAGTTACACAGGGCGTTACAAGTACGGGTTAATAACGACCATTAAATAATAAAATACAAGCCAGGGAAAGAGCCATGCGGCTCGAGCATAGGCGGCCAAGAATGATCTCATGCGGCCGAGGAGGGAGCAGCCCATGCGGCTGGAGGAGACTCGGGTCTAAGAGAATGCATGCGGCTTAGGGGAGTTCAGGGTCATGCAGCGGAGTATCATGCGGCCAGAGGGAAGTAAACTTCATGTGGCTAGGGGAAAAGAGTCCATACGGGTCGGGGGTTAAGAGCCCATGCGGCTCGGAACAAGAGCAGCTCATGCGGCTGAGGGTGGAACAGCCCATGCGGCTCAGGGTCCAAAGCTCATGCGGCTGAGGAGAAGGAGGCATATGCGGCTAGCGAGAAGAGTGGGGTATTATGCTGCTGAGGAGAAGGCCGAAGCCCATGCGGCTCACAAGGGAAGGGGTTCTCATGCGGCTGGGTCAAGCCAGGGTACATGCGGCTAGTTATATAAGGTCTTCATGCGGTCTGCAGGGAGCAAGGTTTTATGCGGCTGGACGAACCATGCGCTTATGCGGCCAGGAGATGAAGGGGGTGCATGCTGCTGAAGAAGTGCAGAGTTTATGCGGCTGGAAATTGAGCGAGTTATGCAGCTAGATGAGTTCGACCCTCATGCGGCTCAAAGTACTTCCAGTCATACGGCTGAAGAGAACACTTGCCGCATGAAATATTCATGCGGTCAAGTCAAGCACAGTTCATCTTCTCCAAAATTCCGAGAAGAAGAACACCATGAGAGCCAAGTTCTCAAGTTGCATAAAACCTTCATCCGGTGTCCAAATCTGAACTTTCATAGGTCAAAACGGGGCAGAATGAAATCCTCTACAACATAGAACCATCAAAACTTAGAAATAACAAGATTAAGTAGATCAAAACCCAAGAAATCCGAAAAAACATAAACTTAGATCTACAAGAATCTAGCCATGGAAAGTGGAAATGCCAAGTACTAAAGTAAGTTAAAATGCTGTAAGGAAGAGAATGAAGCAATAAATTTGGAGTTCCTCCATGAAGTAAGTTGCACTTGCCTAGACTCTCTCTCTGGTAGGTGAAGAAGTTAATGGAGGAAGAAGAAAGTAATGAGGAGAGAGAAGGAAGTGGGGTTAATAAATGATAGTGGTGGTGGTAGGTAGGGGGTTCACCCTTTGGTCCATGATGAACCAAAGCAATCCCAAACCGAACCAAGCCAACCCGAACCAAGAAAAAACCAAGTCAGGAATAAAACTCAGCCAGGGATCATACAATACAAGAATAAATACGTACACGTATTCCAAAATACGTAATACGAACAACAGGCATTACAACTCTACCCACCTTAAAAGAATTCCGTCCTCAGAATTTAATTAAGAGGCTAGAGGGACAAGAACAAGCTATACTATCGCAAGCAATCTACGTTACCAATCAATCATACAATCATACATGCAAGCAAGGAATCGAAATGCAAGGCATAAGGAAGATATTACACCTCACGAGCCAAACCGATTGGGATAACGTGATCGGATATCATCCTCACATCCCACCATTTACTCTCCCAAGGAGCGATGAACTCAAGCAACACGAACTAAACTGATAGTATTGCGCTTGAGGTCTCTCTCTTTGGTCAAACAGGGACACGGGCCTCTCCTTATACAAAAAGGTTGGTACCAATAACCGTTTTCGAATGATCTAGGACATGGCTCGGGCCCGGGATATACCGTTGTAACGACGGCGAAAAGCAAGACAATAGGACACAGATACCTCTCTGTCGATTCGGATCTCGCCTGGGCCAGGACGAACTGCTGAGGCCTCTGTTGCTGGAAGGCCTGGGCCTGACGGTCATGGACCCGGAATGGGAGCTGCTGTGGTTGGTGAACTGGAGCTGGTTCTGTGCTGGTCCCATACCGAGGGACTAGTTACTGTCGACGATGATCTGTTTCTGAACGGACAATCCTATCATGTGGTCCGGCGAACCACAAACCAAGCACAATCCCTGTGCTCTACGGCACTCAGTAACAACATGCTCGGGCTTTCCGCAATGAGAACAACCGTTGCGAAAGGCCGCTTCTGCTTCTGCTGTTGGGGATAGGTCGGGGCAGAATGCTGTAAGGAAGTAACCGAACCTGTCCTCGTAGCTCCAATGGTCAGGGCCTAGCTGCTGGGGCCGGTGCGGAGGATTGGTTTCATCTGGTCGTGAGACCTTTCGATCTCCGGTCCGGTCCGCTATCCTTCGGGAAGTGTACTCATGCCTCCTCGCTGCTCGCAAGACGGCATCAAAGTTCTGTGTTCGAACTGCTCTACTGCCAATATGATCTCCAAGTGGAACCCCTACTGAAATCGCTGTGCTCTGTCTAGCTCGGTTGCCACCAAGGTGGGAGCAAACCGACTCAACCTTGAAAACTCGGCCGCATATTCGTCGACGTCCTGCTCATCTGCCTGAGATTACTAAACCTGGCCTGCAGGTCATATCTAGCCACTGCGTCGAAGTACTTGGTCTGGAACATATCACTGAATACCGTCCACATGACAGGCGTACCCAAACTCGCTGCTTGCATAGCCCACCAGCTGCGGGCTAGATCTAGTAACTGCACGCACCACCGCCACCTTCTCTGCTTCAGGGGTCCTGGTTGCCTCCAAGATAACTTCAATGTCCTGTAGCCAGGCATCTGCAGCAATAGCATCCTCGCTGCCGTCGAAAAAGGGAGGGTTCAGGTACTTGAAATTGTTGACCGCACTATTCCCTCGAGGACCACTTCTGCTCACAACATCTTGTACTGCTTGCTGCAAGGCATCACCTCGACGGTCCTGAGACGCAAGCAACTCACGGATGAGCCCCTATCAAGACCCCATCCTCTGACCCTGCTGGCTGAAATGGTTGGACTGGGGGCACTGGTTCTCCGGAAGGCATGGCTCGGGAGGCGGCTGCTGAGGATTGATCTTGATCTTCTTGCTGTTGCTGGCTACCGGTCGAACTTCTTCTGGCTGATCAACAGGAACGATGCCACTGAAGTAATGACATCAGGAATATTAAGGAAGGACCAGGATAGAACAATGATGCAAGCATGTTATCAAGTCAGGGAGCCAAGTAGACAAGAAGATACGAGTGGAGATCAAAGGCGAGTACAGATTGAGACATCTATTCGGTAAACCCTCATATTTCTTGATTGACAAGACCTGTATGGGCCACCACTTAAACCATGTCACGCCCCAGAACCAGAACACTAGAGAGCGGAGGCAGACATAGCCAGCTACGTATAATAAAATGGGATCCACTCTACTATACGGTCACGGCTGTCTAGATATGTGAGGGTTTATCTACAAGCCATCAGTCTCTTAAGGTCAATAACAAGCCTAGTGTCTCAATCACAAGCAAATAAGTAGATGTTACAAGATGTAAGATCACCAATATACAATAGTAAGACGTGCCAAACATTACATATTCAGCTGATCATGAAGCTAGTCGTTACAAAATGTGAAGACTAGCGAGAGTTTCAGTCAAACATGATCAACCTTAGGTTGCCAATCATGTTACAGCCCGTAGGCAGACAGTAAGCAAAAATGTACACGAGCTAACCTACTTGCTCGCGGCTAAACGCCTCAAAAGAATAATTTTACAATGGAGTGGGAGAGCAAAATAAATCCACTCGTTGCCAGGATTCCCTCTAGTGGTCACCATGTGGATGGAAGGTCGGTAGATCCTCTGTAGTTGCTCGGTATCTGGCCATACAAAACCAGCTGGGTCAGACCCCAGAAAGAGCAAGTGCCACAAAGGAGGCTTCACTTAGGAACTAAAACCAGCAATTAGCACAGAATATATTACATAAAAGACGGTAATAAATGGGCTTGATATTAAAAGAATAACAACATTCATAATAGAGTACGAGGGAACCATTCAAGTAGCCAGGTCACAACCCTTAAACCAAACAAGGACCGGGTTGTAACCCTTCGCCTGAATAGAAACCCGTCTCAATTACTATTGATAAGGTAAAACGTATCAAGCATGACGGTGATATACGATGAGATAACCATGGGACTATTCAGATAACCAGGTTACAACCCATAAACCAAACAAGGACCGGGGTTGTAACCCTTCGTCTGAACAGAACTTGGCTTCTCCCACCATTTATCGGCAAGGTAAATATAAAAAATCAAGACATGTAACATATAATATAAGACTAGACTCCATCCAATCATTCACGGCCAAGCAATAAGTACGGCTTGATACTTTAACTAACTAGGGTTATCACAAGCCTTAGTTACTAGCAAGATGCAATGAGAATTCCAAGTCCGGTTACCTGTTTGTTACTACCTGAGTAATCCCAGCAAGAAAAGGAAAAAATAGCATGATATAGCAGACACACTGTAGTAAGATACATGTGTCCTAAGGTACCACACTCGACGGCGGGCTGGAAGTGCGCTCATCTCGACGGATAGCAACAAATCCCATGTATATATATATATATAATATATATATATATATATATATATATATATATATAATAAGGCCGGGACCAAAGGGGCAACAGGTAACTGGAAAATTCTCCATGAACTATTTGATCAATCTAGTCATTAACCTAGCCAGATTCAGTATGATCCCTGACCGTAGTACTCAGGGATCATGCCCTAGACATGATGCAAGACACAATCGGACTAGTCGTTTATACAAGCACAATCATCCACGGTGTCCAGGCCAATGAATTAATTTGTCAAGAGTGCGCCACGACGGGCCACTATCAAGCATGTCAGGGTACTTGTCAAGAGTGCACCACTACGGTCACTGTCGTGTCATGTATAGCAGGTCAAGTTATCAGGTCAAGTTATCATATCAGGAGTGCACCACGGCGGACCACTATCAAGCATGTCAGTTCTTGGTTACACCATACCAGGTGCAATTATCATTTTAATCATGTCAATCAAATCGGGATTATCAAGTTCGGAAAAAAAAAGACGTAAGGATATAAAATGGGCGTAAAAATATCAATAAGGTAAGGTGTATGCTATAGGAACTCAAGTTACACAGGGCATTACAAGTACGGGTTAATAACGACCATTAAATAATAAAATACAAGCCAGGGAAAGAGCCATGCAGCTCGAGCATAGGCGGCCAAGAATGATCTCATGCGGTCAAGGAGGGAGCAGCCCATGCGGCTGGAGGAGACTCGGGTCTAAGGGAATGCATGCGGCTTAGGGGAGTTCAGGGTCATGCAGCGGAGTATCATGCGGCCAGAGGGAAGTAAACTTCATGCGGCTAGGGGAAAGGAGTCCATGCGGGTCGGGGGTTAAGAGCCCATGCGGCTCGGAACAAGAGCAGCTCATGCGGCTGAGGGTGGAACAGCCCATGCGGCTCAGGGTCCAAAGCTCATGCGGCTGAGGAGAAGGAGGCATATACGGCTAGCGGGAAGAGTGGGGTATTATGCTGCTGAGCAGAAGGCCGAAGCCCATGAGGCTCACAAGGGAAGGGGTTCTCATGCGGCTGGGTCAAGCCAGGGTACATGCGGCTAGTTATATAAGGTCTTCATGCGATCTGCAGGGAGCAGGTTTTATGCGGCTGGACGAACCATGCGCTTATGCGGACAGGAGATGAAGGGGGTGCATGCTACTGAAGTGCAGAGTTTATGCGGCTGGAGATTGAGCGAGTTATGCGGCTAGATGAGTTCGGCCCTCATGCGGCTCAAAGTGCTTCCAGTCATGCGGCTGAAGAGAACACTTGCCGCATAAAATATTCATGCGGTCAAGTCAAGCACAGTTCATCTTCTCCAAAATTCCGAGAAGAAGAACACCATGAGAGCCAAGTTCTCAAGCTGCATAAAACCTTCATCCGGGGTCCAAATCGGGGCATAATGAAATCCTCTACAACATAGAACCATCAAAACTCAGAAATAACAAGATTAAGTAGATCAAAATCCAAAAAATCCGAAAATAACATAAACTTAGATCTACAAGAATCTAGCCATGGAAAGTGGAAATGCCAAGTACTAAAGTAAGTTAAAATGTTGTAAGGAAGAGAATGAAGCAATAAATTTGGAGTTCCTCCATGAAGCAAGTTGCACTTGCCTAGACCTCTCTCTCTCTCTCTCTCTGGTAGGTGAAGAAGTTAATGGAGGAAGAAGAAAGTAATGAAGAAGAGAAGGAAGTGGGGTTAATAAATGGTAGTGGTGGTGGTAGGTAGGGGGTTCACCCTTTGGTCTATGATGAACCAAAGCAATCCCAAACCGAACCAAGCCAACCCGAACCAATAAATAAACCAAGTCAGGAATAAAACTAAGCCAGGGATCATGCAATACAAGAATATATGTACACGTATTCCAAAATACGTAATACGAACAACAGGCATTACAGTCATGGCTGCGGGCGGCGGTGGACGGTGTCGGGCAAGGGATGCTCGGGTCGTCGGATCTAGGGCACAGAAATTAGGGAAAAGGTTTGGGAGTTTAGAGATGGTGGTGATGGTGAATGGAGGGGATGGAGAGGGTTTTATAGGAGTGGAAGATAGGAGTTATGGAAAGGGAAGACGAAGAGGTGGCGGTTGATCGGAAGAGGAAGGGAAGAATCGAGCTTCCGTTCGGGAAGGGGGAGCTCGGCTACTTCGGTTTCTAACCGAAAGAAATTAGAGATAGAGAGAGGCATAGTTGATTATAGATAAAAGTTTTTCTTAAATAAATTCAACTTTTTTATATAGAAAAATTGTAACTCCAAATGTATAACTCCTAAAATATCTAAAAAGAAGATTGAACTTGGGGTTGGGTTCGGGTCTGGCCAGACAATTAAAAGTCCAGGAATTTATATTTTTTAAAAAAATAATAATTTTTAATCTAACTAAAATAAATAATAAATAATATTAATTAATTAGAAAATACGGGTTTCACAATTAGTATAGCTTGTCTTTGCCGCTCTAGCCTCTTAATTAAATTCCGAGGACGAAATTCTTTTAAGGTGGGTAGAGTTGTAATGCATGTGGTTCGTATTACGTATCTTGGTATACGTGTACGTATTCTTGACTCGTATTGCGTATTTTTCTGCATGGTTATTTTGGCATTTTCTTCTTGGTTCGGTTCAACTTGTTGCTGGTTCGGCTTGACTTGATTTTAGGTGGACCGAACCCCCACCTACCACCACCACCCTCATTTATATTTCCACCTAACTCTCTCTCTCTCTCTTCATTTATTCTTCTCCTTCACTCCTTCTTCTCCACCATTACTCTTCCACCTACCAGGAAAGAGAGCTAGGCAAGTGTAAACTTGCTTCATGATGGATCTTAAGTTTTATTGTTCCATTCTCTTCCTTACTTAATTCTATGCCTCTTTAGAACTTGGCATTTTGGATTTGATGGATGGATTCTTGTAGATCTAAGTTTGTAACTTTTCGGTATCCTTGGTTTTGATCTCTAAAACTTGGTTTTTTCGAAAACTAATGGTTCTATGTTGTAGAGAATTCAATTTCAAGCAGTTTTGGCTTTTTTTCGCTTGATTTCGACTTTGGATGAGGAAGTTATGGCCAGGGCAAGTTTTCGAAACTTTTATGGCTGAACTTGCTGATTGGGGACGATGACCCCCATGCGTCCGGGAGGCCATGCGCCGGGAGGCCATGCGCTGTGATGTCCCGGCAACGCATCCCTTAACTCCGAGCGTGTCATGCGCGTAGGTTCCCTACGCGCATGTACTGAAGACGCAACGTGAGTTTCCCACGCGCCAATTGCGCAGGAATCCCACGTACCGATTGTGCAGGAATCCCATGCGCCGATTGCGCAGGAATCCCACGCGCCGATTGCGCAGGAACCCCATGCGCCGATTGTGCAGGAATCTCACGCGCCGATTGTGCAGGAATTCCATGCGCCGGAATTGCTCTATTCCATTATTTTTGCCTGTTTAAGTTGTTTTGGTAGCTAGAATCTTGAAAAACTCAAAACATGAAAGTTGTAGATCTTTTCCTTAGCTTCAAGAATATGTCACTAGTTATTTTATGCAAGTTCTCTCATTCATGATAAGGTAAGAATAGCACACGATAATGGCCCGCTGTGGCGCACTCTTGACAAGCAACTGACATGATATATCATGACATGCTATTACGGCAGCTAGCCTGACATGGCAAGTATGAAAGATCTGGACACCGTGGGCGATTGTGTTTGTACAAATAAACTGGTACTGTCTTGCATCATGTCTAGGATGGGAATCCCTGAGTACCACGGTCAGGGGTACCTACTGAAATTAACTAAGGCTTATTAACTAGAATGATTCAGTAGTCATGAAGAGATTCCCAGCTACATGCAATTCCGTTATCTGGGCGCATTCAGTGGACTTGTAGCCTACCGACGAGTAGGGCACATTTCCAGCACACAGTCACGTATTGCATTCTTCATAAACGGACATTCGACCTGGATAACTGGATAGTCTGCAGGGCTTATGGCTATTGGGATAATCTCATTGCATCTTTCTAGTATGTGATAACCCTAGTTAGTTAAAAGTATCAAGTCGTACTCTTGATTGGCCGTGATTGATTGGATGGAGTTTATTCCAGCTTAGACTTATCCTGATCCTGTGCAAGATTGTGACATGACATGATTATTGATGCTTGCCTTAACAATAATGATCGGGGGTCCAGTTCTGTTCAGGCGAAGGGTTACAACCCCGGTCCTTGTTTGGTTTAAGGGTTGTAACCTGGCTCCCGGAGAAGTTGTGTGTCCTCTCTTCGTTTATTGTCTTATTGCAACCCCATGCCATGTTCGTCATGTTTTACCTTACATTAATACCATGATTATTTATGCTTGCCTTAACAATAATGATCGGGGGTCCAGTTCTGTTCAGGCGAAGGGTTACAACCCCGGTCATTGTTTGGTTTAAGGGTTGTAACCTGGCTCCCGGAGCAGTTCTGTGTCCTCTCTTCGTTTATTGTCTTATTGCAACCCCATGCCATATTCGTCATGTTTTACCTTACATTAATACCATGATTATTTATGCTTGCCTTAACAATAACGATCGGGGGTCCAGTTCTGTTCAGGCGAAGGGTTACAACCCCGGTCCTTGTTGGTTTAAGGGTTGTAACTGGCTCCCGGAGCAGTTCTGTGTCCTCTCTTCGTATATTGTCTTCATTGTACCAATAGTATTGAGACGGGTTTCTATTCAGGTGAAGGGCTGCAACCCCGGTCCTTATTTGGTTTGAGGGTTGTGACCTGGCTACTTGAATGGTTTCCTTGTACTCAGTTTACTGTTGTTATCTCTATTATTATCATTTCTTTATTTATCATCTTTAATACTCTATTGTGATATGCTGGTTTAGTTCCTAAGTGAAGCCTCCTTTGTGGCACTTGCTCTTTCTGGGGTCTGACCCAGCTGGTTTTGTATGGCCAGATATCGGAGCAGCTCCAGAGGATCTACCTACCTTCCAGCCATATGGTGACCACCAGGCGTAACCCTGGCAATGAGTGGGTTTCTTTTGTCCTCCCACTTTATTGTAAAATTATTTTTTTGAGACGTTTAGCCGATGAGCACGTGTTAGCTCGTATTGTACCTTATTTACTGTCTGCCTACGGGCTGTAACATGATTGACAGATCCTAGGGTTGATCATGTATGACTGAACTCTTGCTAGTCTTGACATTTTGTACGACTAGCTTCATGATCATCCATATGTAATGTATGGGACGCCTTGCTATTATATATTTGGTGCTCTGACATCTTGTAACTATTATTGCTTGCTTGAGATTGAGACAATAGGCTTGTTCATGACCATAGGAGACTGTTGGCTTGTAGTTAAACCCTCATGTATCTAGACAGCCGTGACCGTATAGCGAGGTGGGTTGCACTTCAATATATGTAGCTGGCTATGTACGCCCCCGCTCTCCAGTATTCTGCTTCTGGGGCGTTACAGCTTACACATAAGAGATGCCAAGTCCATTACGGTGCGAAACACCGTGACCTTCATATAGATAGGGTCGATGGGCTGAGATTAGAATCGGGTGCAAGCGCAGGACTTTCCACCCCTATGCATATGTTAAGTATGGTCGATTAAATGCGTGAATCGTATGATTGCTTATGTTAAGTTCTAACAATTGTAGGCTAGGCAAAATGGGACGGAGATGAGCACGATCACTATGTTTATGTTAAACTATGTCTAACTGTATCTGCTGCAGGAACACGGTAGTGGACACATTATGATAAGTTGCTATGCGCAAACATTGCCATGAAACTGATCCTAAGGCTAAATAGAAAGATCACCAAATAATGTTGCATGTTCACTAAAATTACTTAGTGTTTTGTTTGGGTGCGAGTGGGTCTTGATCAGTGCAGCGAGGACGAAAACACTAATCCCCCACTATTTTGTGTGCAGGTCCAGGATATGTTCGACTTGGGGCGGGGCTTGGCTTGGACGTGTCGAGGCATGGAGTCCTTAGCGTTCAAGAGAAGCTACCGCATAGGCGTTCGGACTTGCGACATGGAAATGTACGGCCGAAGACTACTTGCTGGCTATAAAGAGGCATAATGTATGGAACAATGAAATCCTTTGTGAGCTAGAGAGATCATGAGCGTTGTAGCCAGTTAGCATATTCAGTTGGACTATTCAGAGCCTTTGTAATCTTCAGTTGTTATCAATAAAAAGAGATTCTTATGTTATACTTTGTTTTCTTCCGCTTCTTATGTTATCAATTTGAGATAAACACTATGTGAACCTGTTATCTTGCCTTGCACGAGCGAAAACCCAGGCTCGTGCGGCATCACGCCCCAGCGAGTACGATGATTCGGGTGAAATCTAACGAGGACGAGCGATTTCCCGGGTCGGAGCGTGACAAATCCTCCCTTGTGATCTTGGTGCTAGAAGTGGTGGTGCTCTTGGTGCTCCTTGCTTGCGGTGTTCTTCTGGGCGGGTGCTTCTACCTCAGGTGCTTCTTCACCAAAGTGTCTTCCATACTTGTGTATGAGAGAGATCCTCTTGAGTGTATCCAAGAGAGAATTTGTAACTCTGTAATCCCACTATTCTTAGTGGAGGAAGAAAGAAAAGAACTATTGTTGTCCGAGGACGTAGGCACATAGCCGAACCTCGTTAATTCTCTTGTCTTTTGTATGTTTGTTTTTCTTTTCTTTCCTCTAGCCTCCGTGTTAAGCGGATAAGCTAAACTTCAACTCATTGTAGCTCCCACTTTAAGTGGGTAAGCTATCTTCATCCCAATTAGCGGTATCAGTGCATACCCAACACATGTTACTATCTTATATTACCTATAAGAGTTGCAACCAAAAAACCCTGAAGAAAACATATTTAAGAAGGGCCAATATAACATAGGAATTGAACAATGTTATCAAACAATCCAGACGAGATTATGAAACAAAACAATTACTCGAGAATGACTGTTCATACTTCAAAGCAAATGAGATACTTTATAGATCAAGTAGAATTGTCAAGTAAATTGAGTAAAATTGTTCATCATGGAATAGCAAATACAGGATGTCATCCCAGAAAATGCTTCTATTACATTCTAGAAATTTGGAGGGGTACCATGACTTCAGTCATTTCTTCCCTGAAAACCATCTTGAAGAGATCCACTGTACCGTACTGCACCGACAGACGCCTTTGGCACTCTTCAGCAGCCTCGATACCTGAAGAGTAAGCTCCATGTACCGACCCAGAATGATCTACACTCGCTGCTTCTCCCGCAAAGTAAAGATTGTCCACAGGGGCACGAAGCCTCTCGCACAAATCACCTGGCTTGCCAACTAAATCACAGGAGTAGGAACCAAGGGAATCCGGGTCTGTTCCCCAACGCGAGACCAGATGATGTATCTGTATTAAATACCATACATAAGTTAACAAATCATTAACTACAAGTAACAAGGGTCACAAGAACAATGATTAATAATATTGTTGGATATATTTAACCAAATAAACATAAATGTATTTTGGATGACTTCTTAGTAGTTTGAATTCACAAATAAGGAAGGGTACTTACAGGCTCCGTAGCATCAGGCAGAATTTTCTTGAGCTGTGACATAACAAAACTAACAGCTGCTTCATCAGATAACTTCTCAATATCATAAGCAAAACTTCCTGCAGCCATGTAGACAAGAACAGGATGCCCTGTTGCCTTGTGGAGATTGAGGAAGTAACCGCACGCATAAGAGGTCGGAGCAACAGTACCTAATACTTCAACATTAGGCCAAAAGACACTATTGAAATGAAGAGCAACCTTGTTCTCATTGCCTACACCCAGATCAGATATAGCTGTGAGTTTCCACTCAGGAAGCCTCGGCTCAAATTCAATAAGGTTCGCTTTCAGAACCCCAAGAGGAACGGTTATGATAGCTGCATCTGCTATAAACCTAGTCCCATTCTCCACATTGATTAGGACTTTGTTACACCGCTGAACAATTCTTGTGACCCTGATTATCATGGACAGGAAAAAAATAAGTAAATATACATATATATAAATCAACATAACAGAGAAAGCAACTTCAAGTCTTCAAGATGTCCTAGATTAAGACCAACCAAGATAACTTACTAGTGACTGTAAGATGTTTTAAACATTACTACCATGACAGGCAACCATAGTGTACTGCACATTATTACTCAACATGTCAATAAAAGCTAACCATCTTCATCACTAACAGGGCTGCCTTTTAATCAAGCTCCAAAAAACTTGAGTCCCTATAAATCAAACTCTGACCATCAAAATGTAGTCAGACAAGAATCCTACTGTAATTTGATAAAGCCCATGGAAGGATTATCTAAATCTTGAGGGATAAAACACCAAACCTCTATGATAACTGCTACAGGAAAGACCTTTCCACGAAATCCTAGGAGCCCGTCGAGGGGGTGAACTGCTAAAATGGTTATGCAGTGTACAATAAGGGACCAGTCTAGTTACTCTAACTAAAATGTCTTATATAAATGCAATCAGGTTGTCCACTTACAAATGAGCCACAACATAAGGCAAAAAAACCAAATTGAGACACTTCTTCAAGCAATACACTACAGAAGAGAAGGAAGATAAATACAGCAGCGCAAACAAACAAAATATTGCTCATTTAACAATTTGATAGGGCTTTTACTCTGGTGAGAGCATACCTGTGATTCAAACGGATATCAAGATCCTTTGCAAGAGCTTTTATCACAGGATGATAACCTTGTACCATAAGTCCATGACCACCTGTTAGAACATTTTCCTGCATTTATAGCAGAAATATCAAAAGCACATCTAACATCCAAATATGTCTTGCTAACTACTTGGTATCAACTACTTTGAAATGATAAATAAGTAATTTTACGTATTATTCCCAGCTTATGACATTAGAAACTACATCAAAGTATGTAGGAAAGGACCTTTTCAGGTGAAATATATTGGGATTTGCGTATGAATGCCAACAAGATAGGAATAATGAATACCAAAAGGGTTATATCAATCTTTAAATGAATTAAAACGTAAGACACAACGAATATTCCCTAAAGTTACACCTTGATCGCTAATCAGCCATCTCCAATTCCAATGGAAACACAAAACCCTAATTCTATATCAAGCTATATGTTGCTAATCATTTCTTTGAAGTTAAACCATGTCTGGGCATCAGATCATATACTGGTATTTGTCTTATATTTTTAATTTTTTAAGAGAGTCCCACCTAGAGACGTAAACAAACATAAATATGGATATCCATTATCCATATAATTGAAATTTGTGACATATGTACTTGTGTATCCAAAATATCTGAATATTGTCTTAGTATCCTAATAATAGCTTCTGTTTTTCTCAGAGTATAGACTGAACTTAATCTCCATTCTAATTTCATATCCATAAACTTATCCTTGGCAAGAAGCCTTTGACAACCCTTCCTATCTGATTCTCCAAGAGAGGGGGAGAAAGATGTAGGGCGCCAAGGAGTGAGGGTACATTGCATAGATAAATCAATGAAGGAGCTGTACATGTATCCAATATTCTGACACTCTGCTACTTCTTCAAAGATCTGTTGGACACACTTCCTAAGGTATCCTAACTTTCAAAACACTACCTACCCTATCTAGAAAATTCAATTTACTAAAGCGGAAAGTAATCATATCAATGCTTGAGAAGATGAATAATACGTGGAGGATATAAAGCAGAAAGACACTTTTACCATAGTTTCTCTAATAATAAATCAATTTTCCTTTCCCCCTCCTATGGCAAATTAGCTTGTAGCAACTGTTATTTTCATTTGTAATGATGCACAATTAAACTGGCATTTTTAAATCTCTCTTCTATTAACTTTTGTTCCTGTTTAAGACAAAAAGAGTAAGTATCTTTATTTATATTGTTCCTGTTTAAGGCAAAAAGAGTAAGTATCTTTATTTATATTGGTCCGTACATCACATCCTAGTTTTTCAAACTCGTAGTAAAATTATGTCTTATAGTGTCATCGTATCCGTATATCATCGTATCAACACAGGAGAAAAGGAAAATAATTACTATAATGAAGAAGAACAATAGAAACTGTACATAATCATATTCCTTCTGAAGTGTTTGAATGTCTGTAATAGTTCCAACAGTTCCGAAAGTAAAAGAACGCACTCGTTCTTACCAGGAAGAGGAACCAAGATAACAGGTAGTGAACAGGAAATATGTATCCAACATCAGCTTGTGCAATGTGTAACTTTAAAAATCTACTACAATTTTCGTATGGATGTTCTTCTAGAACACAGCATTTAGTATAAAATTTCAATGGGCTATTGTGAAGAATGGTTTCAGAATTCATCTTATGCTACATCTAAACGAAATGGCCTAAAAAAATGATGATGATCATTGCTTAAATGTTTGAAAGGTCATGATAAGCTAATTGCATCAAACAAGTATTTGTTTGTTTCATCCAGATACCTCCATCATATTCTCATTTTTCAACTCTTTCTTCTGCAAGCAAGGGTTACAGGAATTGATGCTGTGAAGATAATACTTGGGTTTCAGATCTTCAATTAAAGAAAGCATAGGCGTCTATGTTTTAAGGTACAAGCTTTAACAGTTCTAGGAAGTTTGCGATAAATGCTATGTACTAAACCTGGATGCCGAACTCCAACTGGACCCAAATAAGCATAATCTGATTTGTCCACATAAGCTACTTTGATTTAGTACAATGGTAAAGCTCAGAGCATATCCTCAATTTGTTGTTGTGCAATCAGATGCCATTATTGGAGAACACAGACCTCGGACGCCAGGACCAATAACGCATTTTGCAGTGGCTTGCAGCTCAAACTGAAATACTGGAAACTCTGCACCCCAAGAGAAATACGAAACTGTCTTCTTCCTATTTTACAATAACAGCAGCAGTCTTGATACCCATTTTTTTAGAGTCGGCTATTTGAATCCTTTTTGTCCATCCAGTCTGTTAAGGGCCATGTCCTCTATAACATTGACAAACTTAGTTGTCTTATTACGTTCTTACTTTTATCTATTTCCTTACGTATTTATGTTGCACGCTCTCTGGATACAAAGTAACTAATTAAACAGTCATCTGTTGCATGCAAGTCCAAATTACCATCATCACTATACAATAGCATCATACATTCCAATTCAACATAAATCCATATCTTAAACAAGACAACATCAGACCTTTAAGCAACTATTCCTGTGCATCACGCCAGTCATACTATGCTGACCAACATCTAAATGTATGTGTAACATTGTCTTGCTCATATGGAATATAAGGTCAAAGTCAAATCCATAAATAATATAAAGATCATCCTGACAAGATAAAATTATCACAAAAATCCTCGTTATTGTTATTACTTATTATTGTGATCGCTAAAGTAGACTATCAATATTTAAGAAAAACAGCAAAAAAATTACTTAAATTCGTGTGTATGAGATTAAAAGTGTTCAGGTCAAATTCAAAATAAGAAATGGCACATCTACATCTTGTTTAACATGGAAAAAGACTAAAAGTGGAAGCAACAAACAGGAAGTTTACTCATCTGAGCCTCTACCTGATCCCAATTTTTCAGAGAGATAGCATCCACATCTGCAGCAAACCATGCTTCCATTCTGCAGATATACCACTGCAGTACTTCATAGGCTAACCCTTCTTGCCTGAAAAATATAAGGCCTGTGTCAGGTATGTTGTAATCTTTTAGGAAGGGCATACAACATGTGCTCCTATGGAACAGAGAAACCATACCTTAACTGTGGATTCCTATCCAAAACAATTGAAATTGCTTGAAGAACAGACATGTCCGCAGCATTTTCATCTCTTACTTTTCTTGTCTGTAATATTAAGACAGCAGATTTCCAGCGAGGGAGGATAAGTCCAAACACAAAGTAGGGTATCATCTACATACAAGTGAACTGAACAAAAGTACCTCTCTCAGTATTCTCTCAAATAATTCTCCAACCTCAATGACTAGCTGCTGAGGAACTTGGTGTCCATTCTTATCAAAAAGTGCATAGCTGAAAATATTAAGAACTTTTAAGTATTTATGAAATGAATAATACTATGAATGACTATTCTCAACAAAAAAAAAAAAAAAAACTGAATGACAAAATAATCGAGTAACACATAATTGAGAGAAAAGAGCTTGCAATGGTGATGCATCTATGACTATGCATATCTCGAATCATGGTCGATAACTACAATGACTCATCTAGCAATAAGAATTCAACTAAATCTTGTAACTTATAAGCAGAGAAGGTGCTGATCCAAACTCCAAGATCACGCAAAAGGCGCTCCATAAATCCTCCATTAATCAGTCAAATGATAAACATTGAGGGGACGTTTGGTTCAAGTTTTTGTGGCTTGGGAATGGGTTTTGAATTCCTTACCCATGTTTGGTATGTTTAGGATTGGGAATGAGGAGGGAATAGGAGGGGCTTAGGTGGGAAAGCTATTCCCAAGCCCCCCCTTGGGAATAGATTTACTTTCCTAGGAATGATGTTTGGCTATTTTGTTTGGACGGTTATACCCTCTCTTTATTTTTAAATTTTCAACTTCTATCCCAAACATGTGAATCATTATGAAATTAATGAAAGGGTATTAAAGGAAAACTAAATAAATTAATATTTCTATCCTTTTGTAAACCAAAAAATGGAGATGAAAATTTTTAAATTTTTGAACTACCTATTCCCAACCTAACCAAACATGGGTATGGGAATGTTGAATTCCTTTCCCATGGGAAAGGAATTGAAAACCTATTCCTAGGAATACAAAAACTTGATCCAAACGAGCCCTAAAGCGAAGATTTAATGGACGAAAAACTGGTCAAAGTTTGAACAGGGATACAAAAGAAAGAAGTTGTAATTATAAAACCAAGGTTCGCAATATAGGCAGAAAGTAAAATTGCTTAAAACTGAAATAACAGACAGAATCAAAAACCAGAAACAAAAAAGTGCCGAAGATGGTACTCATAGGAAGGATCCGAAACCGATACTGCGGACCTTGTGTGAAGCATGAACTTTGTAAGATTGGGGCTTCCATCCGATATCCACCGTCTGTTACGATGGAAATACTAAGTATCTGAGGGCCTTTCCCAAACAATAGGATAAATTCTGTGAGAAAGTCAACTTGCTCGTCTTTCCACGATGATTGGCAAAATATCGTAACATATATACATTTGCAGCTTCGCTTGGATCTGCATTTTTTATTTGGGTGTCCAATGTTTGTAAACACCGAATCCACAACCAAAAATTCTTTTTCCCCACACCCATGAAAACTTTATGATCATTTTCATTATACTCACAGCCTAACACTTCAGCACAAATGACTACACAGCTTCATAGGGCTTATTTGAATCTTTCTTAATCCTCCTAGATTGTGTCATTAGCGTCAAGTTTTAATCTACCTCCTACCTATGAACTCAAACACATTTGTATGTCCTTAAATTTTTATTGTAAGTATGCAGTAGACTCTTTGGAGAGTCATTCCTTTGCACTCTTTAGCTTGTTTCATATAGATGAATGAAGCCCTCAACGGCAAATTGCATATTTGCCTCCTCTTTGTCTAGACTTTTTCTAGTCTAGGAGAACTTTAGAATGTACTCCTTGGTTGCATGATCATAAAAAATGCAATCGTCGTAAAGATAGGTCCACCTACCCACCAACTAGCTTTCTAGATATGGCAAGGCCCTTTCTTGCCCATGCCTACATTGCCCAGGAATTTGGAACCGATATAGAGGGTTTACGTTAGGTTGACCATCGGTCGTACAAAAATGTCAACTGTGGGGCTAACTGATCCGGTTTTGGAGGAAGATGACTTGGATGATGACGGTGATGCAATATTGACTCTCTCATCATTATACAACCCTGTTACTCCTTCCTCATTTAAGTAACAACATTCTGACGACACCAATATTTTCTTGTTATTCATAACAGATTTAGCATCCCCCACCCATCTAGCCATAGGAAACCTTCTTTACCACCACGACGTAGAAAAATTGCAACGACAGGCCCCTAGATGCAAGGTTGTAAAAGGCACTAGGCGTTAGGCGTTAGGTTGTAAAAGGCGCTAGGCGTTAGGCGGGCGGCCACCAACCCCACCTAGCGCCTAGAATAGGCGGCACCTAATTCTAGGTGGTCAGCAGAAATTTAACATATATATTTAACATATATATATATATATATATATATATATATATATATATATATATACTGCTCAACTGAAAATTATACCCCAAATTCAAAGTCTCACATAATAACTAAATATAGCAATAATAATATAACAATATATCCGTCTCATTTGGACAATGAGCTAGCATTCCTAACGTTCAATCAATATTGGATTCTCATTCAATTGAATACATTTTTTATTGCATACTCCATGCATCCCACCTCCATCTGAATACAAGCATCTCTACATTTGTAATATACTATTTTAGCAACTAGCCATATTCATTGTCCATTTATTAGGCTAATTGAAATTAAAATCCATCCATTACCTTCCATGTAAACTCCCTTGATTTCAGCTAGGAAATAGAATCATTTCCATTTACTCGCACCCATAGAATTTGATCCTGTCATTCCTTACACCATTGCAACAACTCACACCCCTTCTAATTATAGCACCTATTCAATCACTCATTGATTGACAATTGACACCCTACCATATACACACCAATCCCTCTAATTCCCTACGAATATCCAGTTTCATTCTCCTATTCATTTTCTTACTACATATGCACACAAAACCTACCATACTGGCAGCCTCCTTCACCTTCATACCCTCACCATCACCATCTTCTTCTCTATCTTCCTCTCTAAAACAACCATCAGCACCACCATTAGCATCATCATCATCAAGAAGACTGTGCATCAGTCAGTCCCCTTTTCTGTCTGCCAGGGACAGTATGAGTAGCAGCCTGCACAAGCTGTCAGTGCCAGCCCGCCTGCAGTCAGCCCATGCCACTGCGTGTGAAGGCAACTACCACTCAGTACAGCCGAGCAGGACTGCACCGGTAGCCTCACCACCTAGGGCCGCCTAGGCGGCCGCCTAACTGCGATTTCTTCCTGGACCGCCCAAGCCACCGATTCCGGCCGAAACCTAGGCGCGCCATGGACGCCTAGCCCCTACGCGCCGACTAATACCGCTTTTTAGAACACTACCTAGATGACACCCTAAAGTCTCCTTAAAAATCTTGACCAACATGAAGTTTCTGTAGTGTTCATGGCGATGCCGTAGCTGCAATTCCTCAATACTCACCATAAATGGTTATAACTTCACAATTCGTCGAGAATGACATGACAAATATTTGTTCAACTATATCAGAACTAGACTTAATTTCAGTATCATATAATCATTTCATTCTAGTTAAAAATTGAAAATACCATGACATAAAACTTATGAGAAGTCCAAGTTCCAGAATAACCTTCAGTCCACATGTGAATCAATCTTATAACTTATAAGCACTATTTTAACCGAAGTAGCACGGAAACCAAATTACAAAGCCCAAACAGTATTTGGAGGCTTTCATGTCATGTTAATCTACAGGAAATTGCTTGAACAGAAGTACAAAATGGATCTGAAAACTTCATACGGTTTCCCAAATATGAAAAGCTTTTAATTTATTTAGGCTAAGCAAGCATGTGACCCACTAGCATAAGCAACTTGAGCTTCAGTTTCAAATATACATGAAAGCACCATAGACTAACTCTCTCTCTCTCTCTCTCTCTCTCATGAAAGCACCATAGACTAACTCTCTCTCTCTCTCTCTCTCTCTCTCTCTCTCTCTCTCTCTCTCTCTCTCTCTCTCTCTCTCTCTCTCTCTCTATATATATATATATATATATATATATATCATCTTTAATTCACAGGGTAAATGGAACCAATGTATATGAAAGAAATATTAGATAATCAAAAGTATCAAGGAAGAGATACATTTTACAGATTAAAAAAATACCTCTCCAAATCATGGTCATATAACACAGAGTTATCACCACTAGTGCGGTATAATGTTAATCCTAGCATGCGAATCAATGGAGCTAGTGAATTTTCGTTGCAGACACCATGCAGCCTGAATCAAGTCAAACAGAAGAGTAGTTCATGAGACGATGCTTGGTATATATATGCTATAGTGAAGAACAAAGACAAAATCATCGAGATGTGTAAACTTGCCAAGATGCTCCCATGTCAACAGGACAACCAAAAGAATAGTCAGTATTCACACGCCCCCCAAGCCGGTTTCGAGATTCTAATAAAGTCACCTGACGAGGGTTGAAAAATATAAAACAAAAAGCATTATAAGTACAACTCCTGAATCATGAGTATTCAAAAGAAATTGTTAGGTTATTAGCAAAACCTTAGAATCAGTCCTTACAATAAATATAATAGAGAACGAGAAATTTGCTACCTTAAATGAAGCATTAGACAATGCGCGTGCAGCTGCAATCCCAGAAATCCCACCACCAATCACAACAACTGAAGGTGGGGAAGCTTGTTGCCTCTCAATTTGTGAGAAGAAGGAACCTAGATTTGGAGTAGAAAAATTAGTGTCTAACTTCTGACTGCACTGATATATATATATATATATATATATATATATATATATATATATATATATATATATATATATATATGTTGTAACCTTATTGCGATGTTAGTGGAATAAAATTTACCCTTTTTCCAAATATATATATATATATATATATATATATATATATATATATGAAAAATTTTCAATACATCCCATGTAAAAATTTGTATCGATACATCCCAAATCTGAATCATTGGATGTTGATCCAATGGTTCAGATTAAAGCCGAAGTCAAAGTAACAGGTAAAGTCAAAGTCAAAGTAAACACCTTTCACAATTTCTAATGCATTTTCAATGCAATTGTTTGGGATGTATTGATACATCCCATGTATTGTAGAAGGACCCATATATATATATATATATATATATATATATATATATATATATATATATATATATATATATATTCTGCTCGAGTACAAGAAAACTAATTCAGTGCGTTGACACCGTTAACTGAATTGTGGAAAAGACCCTGTGTCCGCAGGGTTAACCTAGCAAAATAGGTTAATCTTAACCCAATTAATTTATTTTATCTCCCCCCAACCCCCAACCCCACCCAAAATTATAATTTAAATATAAAAAAACAATATTCCAGATTTTTACAATTAATTTTCAAATTTTAACAAAAACTCATTTCTTATTGATGGAAAATAAGGAAGAAGAAAAAAGAATCCATTTCAAATTAGCTAAAAAAAGTTAACAGTGCCGTATCCGTACCCAGTATCCGTGTCCGTAATGTACAACATAGCTAACCATTTATTATACCCATCTCTAAATGTATGTATCTTGCATCTGTATCGTGTCCTTATCCTTATCCCGTGTCCGCATCCGTGCACCATAGATCTTTCCTCTTGGATTTACTAAGAATAAATCATATTCATATATTTGTATCCTCCTTGCCAATCATACATATCCAAACAAGAAGAATCGGGAATAAAATATTCAAAAAGTCATTACACATGTCCTATAATAAATTTTTGTCTTTATTTTGCTGTTAGGTAAACCAATCAGTAATTTGTTTTTTGTTTTTGTTTTTTGCAATGCCCGTACGTAACACACGGGACTTTACGTTATATGTCATTTCGGCCCACTGGCCCCAATTTTTCACACACACCCCCGCACCTCCCCGCGGTACGATCCCGACACCGTCTGCCTAGCCAAGGAGGTTATACCTCCTTCGCTGACCACAAGATCCAGCTGTATTCGGTAAAGCAATCAGTAATTGTTCATGAATCAAGCAAGGAACCAAGCCAACAAAAAAAAGTCCATAAATACCTCTCAATTATCCACACAAAAAAAGTGAATGAACCAACTAATTAATAAAGAAATTGTCAAGAACTATCTGCATCGAAATATATACAAAATTATGAAGAAAGAAACTACTACCACCTCCGATTGAGAAATCCTTGGAATCCATGAGAGGAAGGGAGAAACCACCACCTCCGATCGAGAAATCGTCGCCGCCGCGACCGCCGGAGAAATCCTTGGGATCCATGAGAGAGAGAGGGAGAGTGTAGATCGAATTGACTGATGAAATCGAAGGATCGAAGAAAGATTGTGGGAGTTCAATAATTGGAGGGTTTGGAGAACGAATTAGAAGAACGTATAGGAATCAGGCTGTGGGAATGGTAGAGGATGAACATGAGGAGTCCGTCCGTGAAGTGGCTCGGATCAGACATGCAGCGGAGCTTGTCGAACCAGCTCATAGCATGCTATGGAAACTCAAACCGGCTAATGGCGAATCCCCTATAGAGAGAGGGAGAGAAGGAAGTTTTTTTTTTTTTTTTTCTATTTTTGTTTTTTTCCAGAGATGGGGAGGAGAAATGAGTGCCCAGGAATTCTATTTATAGCAGAGGTTGGAAGGAAGAAGACGGGATCTACTTTTTTGGGTTGGACGGAAATGCCCTTGCCTGCTGCTCCTGGTAAAACTTTGGAGTGGGGTTAGGTTGGGTTGGGTTAGGTTAGTGAGTTTTTGTAAATTTGTTTTTTTTTTGGGGACATGTGATCTCCGTGTTAAAAAGTTGAGTATACTATCAATAAAAATCTAAGTTGTCATCAGCTACGGGCGGGGCTGTACAAAAAACCAAAGAGAATCGAACCAAATCAAAAAAAATAAAATAAAAAATATGCGTTCGGTCAAATTAATTTTTGTGGGTTCGGTGCAGTTACATTCTTCTTCTTTTTTAGCCCCTCTTCAAAAAATATATATATATATATACTTTTTTTTTTTTTTACCTCTCCGATTTGGAATTTCGAAAGAGATTTCCCATTTGCTAATCACAACTTTATTTTTTTTATTAATAATACCCCTCAATTAGTGTTAAATAATGAAAAAATAATGGGGGTAAATACAAAAAATATTTGTTAAATGCATGAATCGAAGAGTATTACTTATAATTTCATAACTTTATTACGATACTAAACGCCCATTTTTTGTATTTACTCCAATTTGCTAGTCATAACTCTATTATCTCTCATTTTTTTATTGTATTAGTAATATCTCTCATTTAGTATTAAATAATGGAAGTAAATACAAAAGATACTTGTTAAATGTATGAATTGGAGGTATTAATAATAAAATTAAAATTGGGAGATAATAGAATTGTGATTAGTAAATGGAGGTAAATAAAAATAATTCATTTAGAAACTAAAAAATTTGTGTAAAAGAATATGACCGAGTATACTAAATTTTTTTATAGATTTAAGTTATAATTGATCATGGACGATTACCATGAGTACATGTTTTTTGGTCATCAAATGATTATGAGATGTCTTAACAAATTTAGGATATGTTATCTCTATTTAGTATTAAAATTTTGAGAAAGCCTTTTTTTATAGATTTTAAGCTGATTTATTTGATGTGTAGACCCGAATCGAACAGGGATCGACGGATTGGATTGGTCCAGTTCTGTAGGTTTTAATGGTTTGCTCTGATTCTTAATTTTATGAAAACCAAATATGATAGGAGGAGTGGCGTCTTGTTCCTCTACTTGTAATCTTTTTCGAAATTCTTTCTCTTTTATGCCAATAAGTTAAAACATTTATTAGTTATTTGTGCACATGAAATTGCACAAACAAGTTCCTTCGTTATTTATTTCAGCATTTATGTTACATGTTTGACACACGATAATAACTCCAACAAAAAGATAATAATAATTACGTATTTTCTTAGGTACCATGTTTCCACCAAAACTCAATCATATTCGGACATGATTCGACCAAAAAATTCAAGTAGACTCAAACCTCATCCGACCCAACTCGGACTTGACAGAAACCCGAGCTAGGACGAAACCCCTACCTGACTCAACTCGACGAACGCAACATAAACTCGGATACGACCAAAATCCTATAAAAATCTAAACGACCTGCAAAAATCCTAATTCATATTCTATTAGCACAAGTACGAACACATACGAATAACGACATGATACGTGTACTAGATTCAGGCATTTTCAAACAACAACACTTTAATCGTCTATGTTAAGCAAATGCATTAGTAGACACGATAAGGATATGGACAAATTTATTTTCTTCTTTGTAATAATATTTTTCTCACCATCTGGAATATCGAAGTGAGCCTTGGACTTTTTCTTGATCTGTTTTCTTGGTTTATAGAGCTTTTGTTTGAATCTCTTGTGTAGTTGCGCACAAAAAAGGGACATAAGAGGAGTATGATAACTTTCCGCCTCCGGTGCCACTCAAACCTCGATGTGATAACTTTGAAGTTAGGAGGTGATTGTAACATAGTAAGAATGGAATTGTTACATACCTTTAGAGGGGGAAAAAAACTATATATATATAAGCAAATAATTTATTTTAGCATTATGACTAGATCCTACCTTTATCATATCCCGTTGTTGGTGATGGTGATGGTGATTTTGGATTGACTCAGACAAAAAGTTATCCTAAATTTAAACCTTGAAGGGATAAACAAAACCAATACAATGTATGTGGAGTACCGTGGTGTAGACACGGTCATTTTTGACATTCTAAAGACAATGTACAAATACTAAAAATATTTTTTTAAATGACTAAGAAAAGAGCCTTTATCTGACATTTTAAGAAATTTGTTAATACAGTTTCTAAAAAATAGGGAGAACATAAATACAAAAATGAAGATTTAACATTAGTAATATATATATATAGGTTAAAATTTTAGGCCTTTCGGGTTTTAGGTCTTGTGCGGTCGCAATGATTGCACATGCTCAAAAATAGTTCTGCATGTAAGAATCACATGTTAGACTACGATCACAAACAGATGTAGATTCTTTCCTCCATTAGACCATGCACTCTACATGGGCCATAGCGTTATGAACGTGGCCGGGACATATGCATCACCATGTAGCATTGGAGTTTAACATCATTAGTAAATTCACGAGCACGTAAAATATGGTTTTCCTTTTTTATGATATTGTTGAAAAATAGTTTAAATATATAAATATATTTGAATTAAAATTTTATATATATATTATAATTTGTTATTAATATATGTTAATAAGAAGATAATTGTGATGAGGCCGAATACAATAAAAACAAAATTAGTTTTATAGTTCCGTAATTTTGTTTAGTTAAATAAAGAAGGATTTACAAACGACTTGAACAGTTCAATCAAAATAGATAAGAACATCATACAAAAATTGATATTTATGTGCTGCAAGAAGAAATAGAGTCCGATTGTCCTGTTCCACACAAATAAGGCAATTTATACATGGAGAGGGGGGGTGGTCCAACAATTAATTAATGTTTCTGAATTTGTCCGGTGGTCCTTGGCTCTCCTGGCATCCAAGGGTGCGATGCTCAGATGCGTAGATATTTTGGTTGGCCGAAAAAAATTGTACACACATGACAGCAGTACTTGCGTTGTGCATGACACAACCCGTCAAACGTAACAGTCTGGAAAACTAACCACCGTTCCAATTTTGCTTAATTTGGGAACTTCTTAGCCTTTTCCTTTGGCCAACATGTTCTTCGTCTTTCAATGACGTCCTTGTCGTCGCCTTTCATGTTGAATTGAAGTTTCAGTCCAACTATATATGTCGGTACAGACGCATCTCCATCCCTAGGCAATTTTGCGGGAGAGGACTCTTGTGTCAATTTCAATCGCTGAAACTGACACGTTTATAATGAAGAGAGAGAGAGACGAGTCAGATTCTCGTGTCCGTGTCACTGTCTATAGGGGTGCAACTCGGACGGGTCGGGTCGGACTTGAGGTCAACCCGAACCCAATCCGATGAATCATAAGTCTAGTCCGAGTCCAAGTCTGACCCGACCTCGGGTTCAACATATGAAGTTCAAGACTAAGTTCGGAGGATCGGATTGGACTCAAATATTAAACACATAATCAAATAACAATCAAGCCCTGATCATTACAAAATAAAAATTGAATAAGATTTAGGATAAAGAATTGAAGAGTTTGGTTGGAGAAATTTAGGATCTAAATTTTTTTATTTAAGAAGTATGAAATAATATATATATAAATTATATGTAAGTCGGGTTTCGGGTTATTCGGATAACTCGACACGTGAATCCGAGCCCAATCCGATTTTTGATTGTGTTCAAATATTTTAATCCAAATCCGAGCCCAAATTCGTGTATCTTCAACGCTTATCCAACCCATTAACGAATTTATCCGATCGTGCTCGGGTTTAGCCTGCCCGAGTTGCACCTCTATATATCTTTGTCTAAAATGTATGTCAAATTAGAGGTGATCAAAGATAGAGTTAGGATTTTAGTTTAGTCTTGGCGGAACTTAAACCGTCCTTAAAAATTAACACAGATAAAATATTTACTTAATAATAAGTTAAACTAAATATTTTGCACTTAATTTCTTATGATGTCATCATAATCTAATAATCCAAATGTGTTAACAAATATTATTTTTCAAAAAATAGACTTTTAGGAAGTAAAGGCTTGATTTTTTAAATAACTAAGCTTTTAGTCCACTAACTTAGGTTGTAGTTTGATTTTTTTTTTAAATAGATTTTTAGGAACTAAATGCTTCATTTTTTGGAATTTTAGTCTTGCGGTAAAAATTGGGCTCAGTGTTAGTGGACTAGAGGCTTAGTGGTCTAAATATATAGGAGTTCAGATCTGTTGTCCGAAAAATTATGTACATTTTCGTGTTCTCTCTCTACTTTTTTAATTTTTTAACTGATGGGTCCTACGAGAAAAATAGGGAGGGAGTACAACAAGGGATAAAAATTTCCGGACAACAAATTCGGAGGCAAATCTAAACTACTTTGGCACATCAGTATCCTTAAAAAATTTTATGAGTACTCTCATAGGGAGAAGTACTTTCTCCAAGGTAACTAGATAGAGCTTTGCTATGTCTACAACCAAAAGTTTACAACCTCTTTACAACCGTCACGTGTCGGATTTTGAATGGAGAAGAAAAAAGTGGTGGAATCAGATGAAGTCCATGTAGCAGAGTGTGAGAGGAAAGATTGGATCCGGTGGGACCCATTGGAACGAGAGGTTGTAAGAATTTGCTAGTAGATTTAGCACTTTCCAACTTCTTTTTTCTCCACCTTTTACTAGCTCATGTGATCCTA
This sequence comes from Iris pallida, assembly GCA_029216955.1. Lineage (NCBI taxonomy): Eukaryota > Viridiplantae > Streptophyta > Magnoliopsida > Asparagales > Iridaceae > Iris > Iris pallida. The sequence goes on from JANAVB010033818.1 coordinate 203,048, forward strand.
CAAACCCTTACCTACTTATTTTTATACATTTGAGTACCAATATGTCACCTCTCTTTTCAGGAACCTCATTTTCTTCAAATATATTAATCCTAAAAACATATAATGAATAATTTATAATAAAAAAATAATTAAAAGTAAAAACAACCAGTACATCCTCCCATGAATCGTTTCCCCCTAACAAACCATTGTATCCTCTCATCAATCAATGTCTTCATGAAAGGATGTTAATATATATATTTGAAGTAATGGTTAATTGTGGCGAACTCGTCTCCACCAGGGCTCGAACTCCATACCACTTGGACCGTATGCATCTCTATTAACCACTAGGCTAGAGGTCATTTGCAAAATTAACACTATACTTACAACCAAAAATTGAACCAATGACCTCTACTAAAGTACAAGATTAATATATTAACCACTACACCACAATTATCTTATTTGAAAGATGGTAATTGTGGCGAACGCTCCCACCGGAAATCGATCTCCTGACCACTCGGACCGTATACATCTCTCTTAACCACTATGCTAGAGGTCATTTGCGATGTTTATATATATATATATATATATATATATATATATATATATATATATATATATATATATATATATATATATATATATAACAAATGACCTCTAGTCTAGTGGTTAAGAGAGATGCATGCGGCCTAAGTGGTCGGGAGTTCGAGCCCCAGTGGAGGTGAGTTCGCCACAATTCTATTCTATAGACTTCGTTTTCATTGTAATTGACCAAGAAAGCTTTTTAAGACAACTGGTATTACAACCCAGGATTACGGACTGATTTGGGTAGCTCTACTTGATTCCATATAGATGGTGTTAAACGTTCATGCGTGTACATGAATATACGAGTTCTCTTATCAAGGTGGAGTTAGGAGCATATATGCAATCTAATATGGAGCAAGATATTGTGATTGGTACACAATTGTGGTGTGTATGAACGTGGCGTTTTGGTTCCAGATCAAAATGACAATATGTTGGATCTTAGGTGTCCGGTTAGCGAAAATGAGCAAAGGTACCAGGGGTGCTAAGGTTCACTACCAAAATATGTCCATTTAGCGACGGCCATATTCGTCGTCCATCCGTCGGCAATCAGTATTAGCGACCAATAACTGACGGATCTTGGTCAAAATAATCCATCGGCAATCGGCTCGTCGCTAATAACGATCCGTCGCTAAGTAGTCGAAGCACGACGGAAATAGCGACGGCTTTTCGTCTTCACAATACGATGCATTAGCGACGACTTTCCGACGCGCTTTCGTCCATTTCAAGTATTAAAAACTGAACTGTGTAGACGCTAGCGACGGATATTCCGTCGGTAAACCGTCGTAACAATGTATCAGAGGGTATCGTCGTCGCTAACAAAGGACGGATTAGTGACGGAATACTAACGGATTATCGGTCAACCATGTTCTGGAAATGCTTGACATTTCCAGAACCTTGACGACGGATCAATCGTCGCTACTCCGTCGCTACGCCGTCGACAGAGCGACTGATTAGTGGCTGATTATCCGTCGCAACGCCGTCGAGAGAGCGACTGATTAGTGGCTGATTATCCGTCGCCTTGGCGACGGATTGTCCGTCGCTATTTCGTCGAATGATATACAACCAGAACCTTGTCGACGGATATTTCGTCGACCACCCGTCGCTACATGGAAACAGTTTCAAATATTCAGTTAGCAACGAAAATTTCGTCGAACATTAGTCGAAAACTGGAAATATCCATCGATAACCGGTCACTAGTCCATCGCTAACTGAGATTTTTTTGAAAAAAAATTGCAGCACGTTCCCTGTTCACAAAAATATACATAAACCAAACCAATATATAATGCACACCAATTATCCAACAATCATATAGACCAAATATATAATGCACACCAATTATCCAAGAATCACATAGACCAAATATGCACATACGAATTTAATGCACACCAATTATCCAAGAATCACATAGACCAAACCAAATTAATATAAAATAGACATCAATTATCCTGAAGAGTAACCTAATATTCGTCGTTATAATCCGATCATAGCACAAATAATCCAAAATTCCCACAAATATTCAAAATTTTCTTAATTACAATATTTTAAGGAGGAGGAGGAGTTCGATTGCCCGGTGGTGGTAATCCCTGCTGCGACCGACGAATATACTCCTCCACTAGGTACGACGGTAAGTCGTCGTAGACACTGCTCGGAAGTCGGCGTAGCTGCTCTGACGACATGAGATCCAGGAGTGCCGTCACATTCGGAGGCGGTACCAGAGGGGCAACATGGTTGAAAGAAAGATGACCCACGGAAGAAGGACCGACACCAGCAGTCGACGGACCGGCACCAGTAGAAGACGGACCGACACCAGCAGCAGACGGAGGCGGAAAGTACGTGGCAAATTGCTCCCGCAAGGACGACACCGCCTCGTGCATCTGCGTAAGCTACGACCTAACATCATTGTCTGTCGGGGCTGCGGGAGGAGACGGTGTCGGTGGAAATCTCTGCGTCGCCATGTGCAACGGCCCTAGGGAGACGACTCCGTAAATGAGCCCTATCTTAAAGCTGCCGACGATATCTACGAACAAGTCGTTGTGAGCGGCCAAAGAAGAGGGCGTCCGGGCGGGCGTCGTTTCACCGACATCCTCGGTGTCAGTTAACTGAGCCCGACTAAGGGCCTCACGATACGCAACCTATCAAATGAATGTGTTTATATTATAAGATTTACCTAAGTTGTAATCTAAATCCTATGTTTCACTAAGTTAAGTGTGAATCCTAAGTTTACCTAAGTTATAGTCCGAATACTTTTAATTCTAATGTAAATCTCATAAACATAAGTACTTACATCAGTCTCCTTGGCCCTCTCGTCGACGAAGCTCCCGTCCTTCCGTATTTTGTGCGTATGCTGGAACACGTCGTGCATGATGACCGATTCTGGCGCCCTTCTCTCCTTCACCGTCCGTTGGGCCTGCATACAAAATTTTCGTAGAACTTAATTAACTCCGTATATTAATAATAACTAATTCGATAGTGAAATGAATTTACGGTATCTCACCAGATCTGCAAGCGTCGCTGCGTGGGACCTTGACCCCCCCGTATGAAGTCCCACGGCCTGTCGGTTCGCCTTCGCCTTCTCCGATTTCTTCTTGTACGCAGGAGTATCCGTCATACTTAAGAGGTCCTCATAATACTCCTGCCGGATCCAATCCGACCTCGTATGCCCCATTTTCAGGTCATGAATCATATTCCGTATCTTCTTCGAGGCAACGCTTCTGTAGGTCCCGCGGATCGCGTCCTCGCGATGGGGGGTCACCAGTACGTCGTCTAACATAGAAATTCAATTATCACATAATTTAAAAAATGGTTGATTAAAGAGTAACTAATAATTAACCAGAAGATATAGATATATACCCTCAACTCGTCGAGCCAGACGTACTTCAAGTTTGGGGGCACCGACGAAAAGTTGAGATAAGGACCATGGAAGTTAGTCTGATAATTTCTCCAAAAGCCCTGGCAACATTAAACGAAAAAAACCTACAAAGAATAAACGACTGGATTATCAACTTGAATAAATGAAAGAAATTTAATAAATTATCTTAAATTTACTTACGAGGTCCCCGCGGGCTATAGATCTCGTCGGAACTCGCCTCTCGGTCTCTCTGGTGCCGTCGGAGGATTCGCGGGTCCGCGCATGTACTCTCCAGTAACCGGATGGAACCGAGTATGGGGGTACTCCGGGGCCCACTGTGCAGTAACTGGGGGATCCACTGGTGGATCCGCTGCTGGTGGGTCCGATAGTGAAACGAATCCGCTAGCAGATCCGGACTCATGCCTCGATGAAGTGGTCGATCGACGGCGGGATGCGTCTGTGCCCGGGGTACTCTCCGGGTCGGGGTTGCTGGATGGGGTCACATCCCGGAAAGATTGAATGCGACCACGACCACCAGTACCACCATGGCCACGACCACGACCACCACCACCACCACCACGACCACGGCCAGCCATCATGACCTGTAAATAGAACACATAAACATAATTAACAATATAAAAGTGTAAATAAATATAAAATTCTAAACTAAAATATACATACCACCAGTAGGGAGACGAGTGCCGCCGCGACGAAAAAGACTAGGAGTGCCATCTGTAATAAGTAAATAATCGAATGAAAAAAATATGAATTCACGTAATTGCTTTTATGAGGTCAAACTTAATTCACGTAATTGGAAGTGTTTTTAATATACAACAATATTTAACCTAATCATCGTCTTCGTTCCCATCCTCGGCCTCGTCTTCATCATCATCCTCATCCTCATCCTCATCCTCATCCTCATCCTTATCTTCATCGTCGATTTCATCTGTATCCTCATCCCCATCAAATTCTTCTTCTTCTTCTTCTTCTTCTTCTTCTTCTTCTTCTTCTTCTTCTTCTTCTTCTTCTTCGTCTTCTTCTTCTTCTTCTTCTTCTGCCTCAATATTTGGGACAAGACGCCTCTTTCTCCCCTGGTTGACAGCTAAGTCTTGTGTATCAACCTCTTCCTCCCCTCTATTTTTCTCAACAATATCTTCAACATCCATTGTATCCCAGTGTTGTCCCAAGTATTGGGACTTTTCGATCTGGTCCTCTTGGTATGCTGGATCTCCAACGTTGAATGTATTTCTAGATTTAATCTTGCATACTGCCCACCAGTCAAATCGATCTCTACGACGCCTTGGGTAGCTTGTATAGTAGACTTGAATAGACTGATTTGCTATCGCGATAGTTCGATACCGATACCGATAGTCCGATAGTCCGATACTACCGATATCGCCGATACCAATACTCATAGGAAAAGTTCGATACCGATTCCGATACCGATACTTTGAACCTTGATATATATATATATATATATATATATATATAAAGCAATAGACTTTCTCATCCTATTTCTTAAACTAGGGTTTGTCATATTGCATTTTCTTTAAAGTATCGGCCGATACCGATCCGATACGGCCGATACCGATACGGTTTGGCATGTTCCGATCCGATACCGACCGATACCAAATATTGACCGATGCCGACATTGGGGGTCTTTGCTAGTTAGATATGACATATGTTAGAGTTATTTAGAAAATATATGTTGGTATCCTACTACTAGTTAGTATATTGGGATAAGGATGCTAGAAGTATAAGATAGTCGGTTAGATGGTTAGTAATAAGTTAGTGTCTAGAATGAGGTTAGTAGATATAAGTTAGATAGCTTATATGTTAGATGGTAGTGTATTAGAGTGTATGTTTTGATATGATAGCTTAGAGTTTAGATAAATATATATTGGATATGTATAGTATCTTAGCTTTAGAGATTAAGTTAGATATTCATATATTAGAGTTAAGATATGTTTCAGGATAGTTTAGAGAGTAAGTTTTGATATGATAGCTTAGAGTTCATATACTACCGATAATTATTTGTTTCCCAATACCAAAAAATCCGATACTCCGATCCGAAACTGCCGATACTACCGATATCGCCGATATCCTATTTCTTAAACTAGGGTTTGTCATATCGTCGATACTACTCATTGTATTTATACCCCGTACTGTCCCGGAGCTCCTCGCCGCCCCCCGCAGCCCCGCGCGCGCCGGCACCCCTCCCACCCCCCGCCGCCCCTCCCACGCCCCCGGCAGCCCACGACACCCACGACCACAGAGAGAGAGAGAGAGAGAGAGAGAAAGATAAAGATAAAGAGAAAGAGAGAGATTACCTTTGGGAGAGAGAGGAGAGGCCGCCGATCACCGCCGCGGGAGAGAGAGAGAGGAGAGTGAGGTCGCCGACCGCCGCGGGAGAGAGAGAGAGAGATGAGAGAGAATGAAATTTGGGGGGAATAAAAAGTTTCCCCCGTTGTTTCAATTTAAGCCTGGGCCCTTTATTTAGAGACGGACCAGCGACGGTTCATATCCGTCGCAAGGCCGTCGCTATTTTTGATACTTGCCGACGGAATATCCGTCGCTACGTAGTCGAAGAATTATCCCACCATTTCCCTCAACAATTCCTGCCAAATAATCGACTGCCTGGCGACGGCTACTTATCCGTCGCTATAGCTCCGACGCCCTAGCGACGGATAAGCGACCTTTTTTTCCCCTTAAAATAAAATAAAAATTGTATCGGCTTGTCGTCGGTACTCCGTCGGCTATTTGCCGCAAATCCGTCGCTAATGATGACGAAAATTATCCGTCGCTAATGTGCCGTCGCTAATTTACTGTATTTTGGTAGTGGTTGTTTGGCAGGCAAAAACGAACAAAGGTAGCTGGGTGCTAAGGTTGTTCGGCTGAAGGGAACGAACAAATTGCATGGGTGCTAAGTTTGTTCGGTTAGCGGAAACGAGCTAAGGTAAAAATTGTTGGATTGTATCTCGTTTTCAGTTTAACCCTCAAAGGGGGTAACAAAGGAGTTGGTAATTTAGTCCCACATCGAATAGGAGGTGAGATCGTGAGGTGTAGATAATTGGGAATGGTTCATGCCTTACATTGGAATTTCTTTTTAAGGCATATATACACAGTCCAATATCGTACATCATGGACCAACTTCGGTTTGAATCATACCGCGTTCTAGGGATGGGCACGGGTCAGGCCGGGCCCAAATTTTATGGACCCGGATCGGATCCGTTAATTGGCGGGGCGGGACGGGATGGGTCAAAAAAATATTGAAATCGGAACGGGCTCGACCCGTTCGAAACGGGTCCGAACCAGGTCGACCCGCGGGTCCAAATGGGTCCCAAAAAAGTTAAAGAATTCTAAAATAGTAAATATTTACATGTGTTCTATTATCTATAAGAACAAAAGAAGTCTTATGTCTTTCCAAATTTTTAGAATTTGTTTACTAAACAATAACTTGTTCTATTATCTATAAACTATAATAGCCAAAAAAAAATCTAGAATTGATAATAAAAAAATATATACCCCTAGAAACGGGTCGGTCCGGGATCCCGTTTATTTTGAAAATAGGATCCGTTCCGTCCCGTTAGTGTCACACGACCCGCTCCCGGCCCGTCCCGTTTAAATTTTAAATTTTAGGAATCGGCTTGTTTGAACATTTTACGGTTCGGGCCGGGTCGGAACCGCGGGTCTTGGAACCATATGCCCACCCCTACCGCGTTCCCAACAGCCAAATCTCTTAAAAATGATGAGTCAGTATGGTTTCGTTTTAAATGGAAAATATTATATTTCAAATGACAAATTGTGTGATTTATGATCATTTTTGTTTGGCATAAACAAAAAATGACGGGAATCAAATATATATATATATATATATATATATATATATATATATATATATATATATATGGGTCGTTCTACAATACATCCCCTGGAAAAGGATGTATCGATACATCCGAAATCTGGACCATTTGATGTTGATCCAATGGTTCGGATTGAATAATAGAGTAGAAACATCATTTAATGTTGATTTAGACTTTTGACATGTTGGTAACTTGCTTTAGTAGGTCATTCTTCACTTTAATTTTTTCAATGAACACCCTAAATTAACTCATATTTACTCTCTCTTTCGTCCATCCAATTTAATCTGAACCGTATTTTTTTTTGGTTACAGGCCATGGTGGTAGTGGAAAGAGAAACGGAGATGAAGAAGGAAATAAGAATCGGTCCGGATCGCGTCGAACGTCGTCGAGCCCTCCTAGAACAACGAGGAGTACCAGCTGCGCCGAGAAGAATCGGTCCGGTTCGCGTCGGACGTCGTCGAGACCTCCTCGAACAAGGAGAAGTACCAGCGGCGCCGCTCTAATTTTACTATCCATGCCATTGTCAGGAATTTTATTTTTCATCTAACAATTTAATATTTTGTTAATAAAGCTACATGTCATGGTGGTGGTGGTGAACTGAGGAAACCTGCTTCTGAGGTCGGACGGATCATCTGCTCACATATTTTTAAAAAAAAATCTGTATTGATCGGACAAAATATTTTTTACTTTTCTAATGATAATATTTTCGAAGAGACTATTTTTTTTGGACGAAGAATGGCCATTCTCTTTGCTTTTAACACGGAGAATGGTCATTCTCTTTGCTTTTAATACGGAGAATGGACAGAGAATAACCATTCTCTTTGCTTTTAACACGGAGAATGGCCATTAATATAATTAACCAACTATCCAAGAGAATTTTTCTTACATTACATTATGCATTACACTGGCATCGAATTCATACTGATGGCATCGATGTACTGATGGCAATAACAAAGGATTTACAGGCAGGATTACAATTTTGCTTCAGCAATAACAAGGGATGAACAAGCAGGATTATAATTTTGCTTCAGCAATAACAAGGGATGAACAGGCAGGATTATATTATGCATTACACTGGCATCGAATTCATACTGATGACATCGATGTAATAATTTTTTACAGAAAGCAAAACACATTACAATATGGTACATTTAGGACTGGAAATGTTCAAGTATCTCATATATTTTTTTCACCAAATATTTAAAGTATTTTTAATATCATTTACCAAAGTATATTTATTTAATATTAAATCATGTTCAAGAAAATCTGAATATCATTTTATCAGGCTTCCACTGCATGGTTGCACAAAATTTCTTGCGAGTGTTTGAATATAATTAACCTACTATCCAAGAGAATTTTTCTTACATTACATTATGCATTACACTGGCATCGAATTCATACTGATGGCATCGATGTACTGATGGCAATAACAAAGGATGAACCGACAGGATTACAATTTTGCTTCAGCAATAACATGGGATGAACATGCAGGATTACAATTTTGCTTCAGCAATAACAAGGGATGAACAGGCAGGATTACATTATGCATTAAACTGGCATCGAATTCATACTGATGGCATCGATTTAATAATTTTTTACAGAAAGCAAAACACATTAAAATCAAATAAAGTTTTAGTGATCCCAGGAATGCATCTATAATAAGGCCATCTGTAAACCCTAGGAATGCACCCAGGACTCATAAAATCTGTAAAGGGCATATGCAAATCAAAAGAATATACCAAAATATCATCATCTATGAAGGCCAACTGTAAATCAAATAAACGCTTCAACAAAAAAATCATAATCAAATTAAGTATATTTCATTCCAAGTCCAATAAACTGCATAATTCACGTTACAGTAATCTGCCCGATCCACGTTAGTAATTCAACATAGAACCTGCATAATTCACAATACAATAATCCAAATAAATATAGACCTACTATAAATTCAAGACCATATTACATTTTCCAAACAAATTACGAACTATGCACTTAGTACAAGCGAAAAGTTTAGTCTTACAATATTTCAAAAACAAAATTTAGTTACACCGCCAAGACCAACAAATATTCAGAACCATATTACAATTCAAATATTACTTCCAAATTGAAATAAAAGCTTCAAAACTCAAAAGATGAATCTTCATAGCCATCTCCATCTTCTTCATCTTCTTTTTTTCTTCTTCTTCCTCAAAATATCCTTCACCTACACCTTGAGGGACGGAATAAGAAAAATTATAGTCAGTATGGACTCACTGTATACGTAGAAATGACATCCAGTAACATAAATAGAAGTATCAAAGTGATGGCTAGCATTAAAGTGTCAATGTGCACAGTGTGTATTTTTACATAAGAGTTTGGGCTAGCCCTATTTACCTTCTTTACGAGGGAAGGAAAATCTTATTCTTGGTCAGCAAATTCAACTTCTATCTGGTTAATCTTATACAGAATCAATTTCTGGTTGTCGGATATAGTTTTCATCTCTTTGAAGACATTCTCAAAGTTTGTAGCAACAAAATTGTATAGATCATCAACCCTGTCCTTAGTATTTTTTATTCCATAAGTTGATGGTTTTCCAGATGTTGATGGTTTGCTTGCAGCTGCTGCCCGTTTTCCAAACATTCGAATAAAGGTTAGTTTTCTCATGGGACCTTTGTTTTTAATATAAACATTCCCTCCTAAGCTTGGGACAGAATGTTTACTAGCCATCGAGCATACAAATCCTCCGAAAGGGAGAGCTGTCCTTGCAGTTGGTTTTTCCACGAGATGCATCATTCTACTGCACATGTAGGAACCTATATCCATCCTTTTTTTCTTTCCCATAAAATAAAGAAATTTTACTCTCTCGGGATGGATGGAAAACTCATGTCCAGTAGGGTTGAGTGTTTGAGATACGTAGGCATGCAACAATTTATACAAAGTTTTTAACTGATCTTTGTATACATTTTGAGGGGTCATGGCACCCACTGATACACCTGTAATCTCATGAATTGCAACCCTCATGGAAACATTATCAATATCTTTCATATCAAACTCAAGAACTGGATCAAATCCATAAAATTCGTTGATGACAGCAGCATTTACCCTAATCAATTTTTCTCTCAGAAACACCAGTTGTTGATCCTCTTCTTTTTCTTTAATTTCAGCCGAAAGATTTGAGTAAAATTCTCTTACTATTGTTTGGAAGATTTTCTCAAGACATGATTTGTTCAGTTTCTCCAATTGATAGAATTTTAATATATCCAGGAAAGCTTCGTCTTCGACATCATCCATCTTAATTGATTTTTCAGGCATAACAGCCTTTTTCTTGAAATATTTATTATAAATCTTCTTAGATTTAGAGTCTTTAAAATTTTTTACCTCCTCTCCATCCTGGGACTTATTTGATGATTGCTCTTCATCTTTATTTTTCTCTTCTGATGAGGATTCAAAATCCTCAGAGTACGCTGATGACTCTGTATCCGTTGCCACCTTAGCCTTCGCTTGAGTACGCCTTTGATCTTCATAAGTTGAGTCTTCCGACGACTCTGTATCGAAGATAGATTTTCCGGTCTTTGTCGAGCAATGAGTTTTTTTAGCCTTTTTTGCAGGTGGCTTGGCTGCCGCCTCCGCTTTCATCGTCGCTGCTGCAGCCGCTGCTTCCGCCTCTCCCCTTTCGGCCTCTGCCCTAGCGACTATAATCTTGATTTTCGTCGTCCTTGTAAGTTCTGCCCTTCGGGCCTGTATCGCATCCCTTTTGTGGATTCTTTTCCTTCGAAGATGGTTGTTGTTTTTCGACGACATTTTGATTAGAAGAGGGTTTGGGAGTGGGTTTGGGAGAACGAAGAGGGTTTGAGAGAAGAAGAGGAAAAATTCGACCGTCTTTATATGACCTTGGGAAGTGGAAAAAATTAGAATAGTTTTGAGTCTTAAATTAAATATATTACTATTATTACTAGTATAAGACGGTCGAATTTATTACTATTAAATTTTAAAAACTACTTTCCAAAATTATATTTATTACTATTATTACTAGTATATATCCATGTGAAATGACTACATAAACTTTTGGGATTTTGAGACCCTAATTTTAAAAACTACTTTTCAAAATTAAATTTATTACTATTATTACTAGTATACATCCTCGTGTTCCGTATAAATTATTGAAAAATTTGGCACAAAAAACGGATGTATCGATACATCCCAAATCTAGACCATTGTAATTTAACAAGGAGAATGTCATTCTCCGTTTCAAATTAAACGGAGAATAGCATTCTCAATCGTTTTAATACTGGGAACGGCATTCTTCGTATAATTCAACACGGAGAATATCATTCTCCGTTTCAAATGAAATGGAGAATATCATTCTCCGTTTAAATTAAAAAGGAGAATGAACATTCTAATATATTTTTAACACTGGAAATGTTATTCTCCGTTTAAATTAAAACGAAGAATGAACATTCTAATTTGTTTTTGACAACATATTTAAGAATGTGAAGTTTCTAATCTCAATATTTCCATTTTTGAATATTTGATTAAATTTTTGAACGTATTTTTTTTGCATTGAGCCGTTATATACTCGTATTTTTGCCATCCCGATCATTTCACGTTTGACGACTTGGTAAGAAGACTATGTACTTGAAAAGAGTAAAATTGAAACCCTCAAAGTTGTCCTCTAGTTTACTTTGTAATCATATTTAAGATGGATTTGACGGCAAGATTGACGCTGGCAGCATAATCAATTTCTATGACGTAACAAGTCATTGATGGGGATATCGTCGCTGATATATGGATTTGACGTAACAAGATTTGTTAATTGAAAAATAGATAAAATAGTTAGTCGCTTGTAGCCGAAACCAAATTGAGTTAACAAAATATTATGTTGTATTAAATTCCAGCTTCATCACCGAAATATTCTCCGCCGAAGGATACAAGAGGAGGAAAAAAAACTGTAAAAAACTAAAAAACAGAAAAATAAGGGGTCTACCCCTCACTAGCCTCGCGGAGGATCTCCGTAAAGTCCTGCAGGGTGCGCACACCCGTCCTATGGCACAGGCGGCGCAACCCTTCCCTCTTCTCCAGAGAAGCCCATTCCTCCGGAGTGATCGACAACAGGTCAAAGTTGGATGCCGGATGAAGAGGTCGAGCGATGACCTTAATTGACAACCCGCAGGAGGTCAGAAAGTCTGCAGCCTCTGCCAGTCAGTCATGGGCCGGAGGCGGCGCAGAGGGTGCTCCATGCGGAGAGGCTCGGCGACGACTGGAAGAAGACTCTGAACATGGTTCCCAACCATATGATCTTTTTGGAGCCATGTTAAATGTACAACCTACTCAAATGAATGGGGACCCCTATGTATATATATACACACGTTCCTAACCGACTTTTCTTATTCCTTATTGGAAGTTGGAGATATTCAATTTCTTATTCTTATTGGAAGTTGGGGATATTCAATGACCTCCAGTAACTCTTCTTATTCCAAGCTTAGTTGGTTGTACTGTTTGGCTTTTACATGGAAGGCCTGGGTTCGAGTCTGGTGTGTGGGTTTTGTATAATTTTTCTATTTTTAACATTTCTTGGGTGCTATTATATACTTTTAACTTAGTATGGAACAATTTGGGACGGTTAATGGCCATTCTCCGTTCCTCTAACACGGAGAATGATAAATATAGGACGGAGAATGGTACATGTAGGACGGAGAATGGTACATTTAGGACGGAAAATGGTACATTTAGGACGGAGAATGGTACATTTAGGATGAAGATTGGTACATTTGAGACTGTTCTGTAGGGTTATAAATTTTAAATAGTTTGGCTGTTTAGTTTTGTTTTGAATCTATATAAATTGGTTTTGAAGGCTGGTAAAGATGAATAGTTTGGCTATTTGGCTGTATAAATAGATTTTAAAGGGTTGTGAAAAAGAAACCAATGTTTTCGTATCGATCACCATTAGTTATGGTGAATGGCACTGATATCACTAATATGAGTGGAATTTGCACCGCCAGAATTCATCTTGAAGAAGGTAAAATCTGTGTTGGAAAATATCGAAATCTCTTGGATATGATTACACTGAGATGTTGTATTAATGTTAAGATACTGATATCATATCATACACTACATAATGAGGTTTCAAAACGGCTCAGAAGTGAGCCGTCTTAGGCGTCATTATATCACAGTCCATTTTATTTTTAAAAAAATAATCATGTAAAAAATTATTGACAAAAGTAAAATTTTGTCAAAATTGAGAATCGAACTCAAAAAAAATACCTTGCACCTTAACCAAATGAGTTAGAAGCGTATTTAACTATAATTGGATAAAATTCATATTATACGTTTTTATATCTATCTATTCTTCTATTCTACTATATAATAAAAAAAGTTGGTGGTGGAATTTTGAATTCCTAAAATACCCTTGAGTATTTATAAACATGATGTTATTATGTCAACTTGCATGTCATTTATGTTTAAGAGTCAAAGGAATAAAGTTTGCATGCAAATGTCATTTTTCCATATAACATTATGTTCCAATGGTAATAAATTTTATTTTTTATTACCATTTTCTAAAGGTTATTAGTCTCAATAGAAAATAAAAATTAAAAAAAATTGTACTTCGAATCTCTTGACATATAAATACTCACCTGAAAAAGACGAAAAGATGACAACTGACTTTATAATATTCTAATTAAAATACGTACAAAGTACGTATGTGTAGACTAGTGAAAAATATAAAGATGCATGATAATATTTTCACCATTCACACCAGGAATGATTGATGATATCTAAATCACTATACATCTCGTATCCAGGTTCCTCTGGGATTACATCATCAAAGGGTCGTTTAAACGTCTGTATTAAATCACAAATTTTCCTGACGTCGTCGTCGAAGTGCACGTTGAAACACCCACGTATGTCGAGCACGCAAAAACCCTTGCAGTTGCATATGATAGATCGCAGTTTGAACATGTCGAATCCCATCCGTAGGTGCTCGAGACACGATATCGAATCATCCACGGCCATTCCCTCCGTCTCGTTCTGCGTGTTCAGCACGAATCTGTTTCTGAGCATGAAACTGGTGTATCTTCTCTAATTGGTGATGCTGCCGGTGATGATTCTGTCGCTGATGCCGACATGGTGTGAAGATTGCGAATAGGAAGGAAGGTTTGATGTTTTGGAAGACGAATGACCTAAGTTTGAGTACAGAGTGGAATATAGAAGAAGAGGAACAATCGAAACGGTTTTCTTTTTTTTTGTAATAAAAGGGTTCGGGGGTGTTTTGAATTAATTAGAAGGGCAAAAATGTCATTCGATGGAAAGGTAAAAAGAATTGAAACCGTTTGGACTCCTTTCTGCTTAATTATATTAATTTGAAGGCAAAAATGATTCTGCTTAATCAAAAAGAATCGAAGCCGTTTGGCAAAAATGTCATTACAACTCAACAAAACAAATGAACATAATACATTAGATATAAAAGAAGAAGAAAAAAAAATCATCGTCTCCTATATTCAATCATTTCAGATTAGACTCCTTTTAGTACTTCATTGTGCTCTGAAGTTGTAATCCATTCAGCAGCTTTGCGTCTTTCCATTCCCGCATCAAACTGCATATAACAAACATAACATCAAAAATATTGTTCTAAAAAGCGTAAGTTTTTGACGACATATTTTCAGACTTACATTCAGAGAACGGTAGTCTAGACTACCTCGGTCTTTCATGAATGCAATTACAAAAATCCCACAATCAACAAAATTGTCTTGGCGGAGAACATAAGAACGACGTTTTATTGCAAAAGTAGAAAAGCTGAACCTAGCATCTCTCAACTTCAAAATCTCTTCTTCGAGAAAGAGATCCAAACTTGAAAGCTACAATTACCAGAATACAATATGTATTAGTATACCGCGTATCTTGTACCCAATTCATAAAAATTAATGAATATGAGCTTACTATTTCTTTTATGACTGTTTTGTTTTGAATCGAATCATCTTTAGATGCAAGTGAGTCCCAAATTTCAACAGTCTTTGTTTTAACCAGAACTCTTGCAAGAGTATAGTGTTCGTCCAAAAGAATGGGTATGTATATCTAAATCAGGATTAATTAGGTAAAACAAATTAGTAAATTTTTAGAAAATTAGGATTAATATTAAACAGAAATACATTAATACCTCGTTACAAGTGCTTAAAGATCCCATGTAATCCTGAAAATATTTGTACTTCTTCCATATTTCATGAAGCTTTTTGTCGGATGTAGGTAATGTTTCTTTCTACATACACATCAATTAATACATTACGAA
This sequence comes from Iris pallida, assembly GCA_029216955.1. Lineage (NCBI taxonomy): Eukaryota > Viridiplantae > Streptophyta > Magnoliopsida > Asparagales > Iridaceae > Iris > Iris pallida. The sequence goes on from JANAVB010033818.1 coordinate 218,580, forward strand.
GGACAAATAAACGAGAAAATTGTTAATGCATATGCATTGAAGAATAAAATGTTCACTCACCGATATCCTTATTGGTAAAAATCATACATTAGCTTTATTGGAGGTTCTTTTCCGTTCCTCCGCGGTGAGAAGAGCAGAGACAATGCCTACAATCTGAATAAATTATTAAAAATGTCAGCGATGGAATCGAAGTAAACATAGATGGCATCTAAGAAGAAATATACTATCCATACATACCCCATTTTTAATTCTCGTTAAAGGAGCTAAGGTCTTCATCTCAAACCGAGACACATAGATTTTGTTGCAAGATGATATTATTTCTCTAAGAAAAGAAACGAATAAATTAGGAGAAAAAATTGATGGAATTAAATCAAAACTCATATTACTTACTCGTCGGGTCTATCATCGGCAAAAATATAGTCGTAATAACTCGAAGAACCACTAGTACAATTGCTAGGCTTCGAGGTTGAACTCCTTGTTAAACTTTTCGATGGTATGACCGGATCTAAATTTTCATGCATTTTTTTCGAAGAACTGCTAAAGTCAGTTTTTTCTGTAGGACACAATGCGAGAATTCGGTCCAATACTTTACTACGATTCTGTAGCACCACATCCTCATCATCGAAAGATTCAACGGAAACCACCTTCATATTATTAAATACTCCAGATGAAGATGCCTCCTTCAAAGCTGGAGATTCTTCAATCTTCTCCAAACGTCGAGAGAAATTCATTTGTTCAATTTCTATTGAACCAAGCTTAGAATTGATCGATGCAACATGAGCTGAAATCGTCGCCAGTTGTTGTTTAATCCTGCGCAACATACGCGGAATGAAGGTTTCATTTGGAGCTGGCAACCAATCTTCTACGTCTTCTACATTTTCCACCACACGAGTAGACATCTTGAGAACAAGAAAACTATTGTATTTCAGACAACTATTCTATGTATTTCAGAATGAATAATAATACTACGAAATAAGAAAACTATTGTATATATAGCAAGAGAGAAGTACAAAAAGTGAGGAAGATGGAAAGACAAATAAATTTTGAGACTAGCAAACAATCTACTAGCCGTTTGATTGAGGAGGGCTCGAGGAAGATTCTACTAGCCGTTTGAAAAGTACAAAAGGTTATCATGATCAACTTCAATTAAGGAACTCTATAAGAGGTTTAATTCCGTTTGATTGAGGAACTCGACGAAGTTCGTCGCGAACCAGAACTTCTTCTTCTTCTTTCCTTCTTCATCTCGTTTCTCCTTCCACCACCACCACCACCATGGCCTGTAGCTTTATAACAAAAATATTAAATTGTTAGATGAAACAAAAAAACTAATTGCGGAAAGATTACTAAATCAAAATCAAACAGAACACATATTCATAGAAAACATGAGATTAAAGATGAAAGTGTCACAGAAGCAACACCACAATTTTACAACAACTAAGCAGACTCTGCTAAGCAATAACTAAAATTAGGAATTGTGTCCTCCTTGGATTTAATTTACACAAAGAAGAGATTTGAGAGAACGAGCTTTTATCGGCTTCCTAAATGTACCATTCTTCGTCCTAAATGTATCATTCTCCGTCCTAAATGTATGTACCATTCTCCGTCCTAAATGTACCATTCGTCGCCGGTGTCATCATCTAGATCGCCAGCGGCGGTGGTGTCGTCTACATGGCTTACAGACCTGGACACACTGTGTCCTTAGGGATTGTGTCCTCCTTGAATTTAATTTACACAAAGAAGAGATTTGAGAGAACGAGCTTTTATCGGCTTCCTAAATGTACCATTCTCCGTCCTAAATGTACCATTCTCCGTCCTAAATGTACCATTCGTCGTCTACATAGCCTACAGACTTGGACACACTGTGTCCTTCTTTTTTGGCCGACACACAATTATTGTTTTATATACGTAGCTCACTCGAAAATTCCAATTTTCACTCGAGCTCCCCTCCTCCCCCTCCTCCGGCGACTCCCTACCCCTCCGGCGACCCCTACCCCCCCCCCCCCCCCCCCCGTCGAGCTCCTCCTCCTCGAGCTCAGGTAAACCCTAACCTAATTAACTCCTCTCCCTCCTCCTCCTCCTCCACCCTGTACACACCCACTGTCTGTGCAGTTGTTTGGACACTGACACAAACCTTGGACACATTTGTATGCACACAAACACATACGACCCCTCTTGACATGTTTTGGGTTTGATTTAGGTTGTGGGGTTTGGCAGTTGAAATGCATGAGATTAGTGATATATAGCTGAGATTATATATGCATGAGATTCATGTGATATACAGTTGAAATGCATGGGTTTTATTTAGTTCATATATGTAGAGTAGTGATATATATCTGAGATTATATATGCATGAGATTCATGTGGGATAAGGTTATGATATATAGGGGCTTGCTATATTTGGATTTGAGAGGATATATGTATATATATATATATATATATATATATATATATATATATATATATATATATATATATATATATGTATTTTTGAGAGGATATATGTATTTTTATGAGAGGATATATGTGTATATATATATAATATATATATATATATATATTAGCGATCGAAAAATACAGTAAATTAGCGACCGAAAATTAGCGACGGAAATTTTCCGTCGGCGTTCGCGACGGCTTTGTGGCAACTAGCCGACGGATTACCGACGACAAGCCGTTACATTTTTTATTTTATTTTTAGGAGAAGAAAAGGTCGCACATCCGTCGCTAGGACGTCGGAGATATAGCGACGGATAGTCAGCCGTCGCTATTCAGTCGATTATTTGGCAGAAATTGTGTTGAGAATTGGCGGGACAATTCTTCGACTACGTAGCGACGGATATTCAGTCGGCAAGTATCAAATATAGCGACTAACGGGCGACGGATGTGAGTCCGTCGCTAGTCCGTCGCTAAATATACATTCCAGACTTAAATTGAAATGGCGGGGGGAACTTTTCACATTCCCCCCAAATTCACTCTCTTTCCTCTCTCTCTCTCTCTCTCTCTCTCTCTCTCTCTCTCCCGCGGCTTCGGTGATCGACGTCGACGTCCTTTCCTCTCTCTCTCCCGAAGGTAATCCCCTCTCTCTCTCTCTCTCTTTCTCTCTCGATCACTCTCTCTCGTGGTGTCGTAGGGGCAGCGGGGGCGGCGGGCTTGGGGCGGGGGCGTCGGGGGCTGGACGGCGGGCTTGGGGCGGGGGCGTCAGGGGGCTGGGCGGCGGGCTTGGGGCGGAGGCGTCGGGGGCTGGGTGGCGGGCTTGGGGCGGGGGCGTCGGGGGCTGGGCGGCAGGCTTTGGGCGGGGGCGTCGGGGACTGGGCGGCGGGCTTGGGGCGGGGTCATCGGGGGCTGGGCGGCGGGTGTTATCCATATTGGGGCGGCGGGCTTTGGTCGGGGGCGGCGGGGGACATTGCTTCTCAAATTCATCTGAGTTTATATATTGGCTAAATAATGTGTTATCCATTAGTTTGGTGGTGTTTGGATTAGTAAATGTGAATATGGAGTTTGGGTTCATGGTGTATATGTCACTGTGTCAAGGACAGTGCGAGTTCTTCATCTGCATAAGTCACTGAATAAGTGAAGTTTTTCCTGAAAATCGACCCTTAGAGTGTATCAGTTGTGTGCTTCTATATAGATGTATATATCTATACATCTAACTGTGATATACATATATATGTGTATGTGTGCTTTAGAGAGTGAGGAATGAAGGCAGGCCTACCATGCCTATTAGCATGCAAGACGGCTTGGGGTGTAATGTGTGAGTGTAGACATGGTAGAAATTATAGGTAATTAATGCTAGTATAACTAGACTAAGGTGGTGCTTGCTAGATAGTAAGGACACTCTAGTATCCTAACCAAGTTAATTTTAGCCTAGATATTTAGGATATAGCTCCCATATCCTAGAAGTGGACTCTTGCAATTTAGAAATAGATAGATTGACTCAGTTTGATTAATTGACCTATAATGACTCTAAAACTTGATATGCTACTGCAAGCATACAACACCACAAAAATATTTACTGACTCGTCAAGTTGAACCGTATATAACATGCTCGACGCTTAAGAGGAATCATTTCGACTCAGTGGACTATCGAAGAATCGGTATCGGACTATCGGTATCGGTATCTGTATCGAACTATCGGACTATCGGTATCGGTATCGAACTATCGGTATCGCACTATCGGTATCGGTATCGGTATCAAACTATCGGTATCGGTAACGGTATCGAACTATCGGTATCGAACTATTGGTAACAACTGTACTTAGATTTTTCTCTTCTCGAGCTAGAATACCAGCGGATCCACCAGTTACATGATTATATACTAATTCTGTTTAGTTTGTCTTACTATACAGATTTTTACATCCAATCTGTGATGGATCGTTATTTCGTTGATCGTACATAGATGTACAAACGATAACACGAGAGTAGAATATGTGTGAGTGACAATTTTCAGGCAGGCGTGGAAGTGTTTCTTAAGTATGCCATGAGCAAAGCTCAGTTTATGGACGGTAACAAAATCAAGTGTCCATGTCGTAATTGTCGCAATAGACGTTACGAAGAAGTGGTGAGTGTAAGAGATCATTTGACTCATAAGGGTTTCGTACGTGATTACGGACTGTGGTCATCGCAAGATGAACTATATGCGGAAAGACAGGTTGCGAATGCTGCTACTTATGCTTTTGATGATAATGCTGCAGAGAATTTTGTCGTCGATAACGATGAATGCTCTGTTGATTATGGAGACGTGCAGAACCTTGTACGAGATATGGTGTACGATGCGGCAAGGCCTAATTTTGATCCGGAGGATCCTAATCCCGAGGCGAAGGAGTTCTATGATATGTTTCAGGATGCTGAAACTTCTTTATATCCTGGTTGTGAGCCACATTCCGTACTATCAGTGACGATGCGATTGTTGAACATAAAGTCCGATTTTAACTTGCCACAAACTTGCTATGATCGGATTACACAACTAATGAAGGAGGTATTACCGAAGGAATCAAAAGAGCTTCCAAAAAACTTTTACAAGTCGAAGATGATGGTCCGACAACTGGGACTGGGGTACGACAAGATAGATTGTTGTCGCAACGGATGCATGTTGTACTACAAGGAGAACGAGGATGTAGAAAGTTGCAGCTTGTGTAATGCGGATCGTTACAAGCCAGTCAGGGGAAAAGGAAAGTCAACTAGAAAATGACATCCTTACAAGTATATGCATTACTTGTCGATCACGAAGCGCTTGCAGAGGATGTATATGTCTCAGAATACAGCAGAACACATGACGTGGCACAACAAAGAACGCACAAAGGACGATGGAGAATTGTCACATCCTTCGGATGGAGAGGTGTGGAAATATTTCGATTTTCGCCATCCAGATTTTGCTGCAGAGCCTAAAAATGTACGCATGGGGCTATGTTCTGATGGCTTCGCCCCTTTCGGGCAGTCGGGATCTCAATACTCCTTCTGGCCGGTCATTCTGACCCCTTACAATCTGCCACCATGGATGTGTATGAAGACTCCTTATATGTTCTTGACAGCCATCATACCGGGTCCCAAAAATCCGACGAAGAATATCGATATATATTTACAGCCGTTGGTGGATGAGCTGAAACAGCTGTGGGAGATCGGCGTCACGACCTATGATATTTCCAGGAAACAGAACTTTCAGATGAGAGCTTCACTGATGTGGACAATCAATGATTTTTTTGCATACGGTATGCTGTCGGGATGGAGTACTTGTAAGGCCCTGATTTTCAAATTCATTTTTAATTAGTGCTAATTAATTTTTAATGTTAATTATAGCCTTATATAATTATTAGAAATTTTTAGGAATTTTTCTAGAATTTTTAAATGAGTTTTATATATTAAAATATTAATTTGCAATTTTCTAAAATGTTTTAATTAACTTTTGCAATTAATTAGATTGTTTTAATATCGTTTTGCAAATCTAAATTTGTTATGTGCAAATTTTATTTTGCACATATACTGTGCGGGGTGGGTTATGCAAATTCCTATTTGCAACTACCCACTGTTAGGACCTATCTGCAATTACCTAAAACTAGGAGGACCTAAGTGCTAATTTCCTACCCACCCCCCTGCCCGACGACCGACGGCTGACCGGCGACTGCCCCCGCCATTTTCGGCCAGCACACAGCTCCCCGACCGACCTTGAACCCCTATTTAAACTCCCCTCCTCTCCCCAGACTCAACCCTAACCCTAATCGACCACCCCGACCACCGCAAACTCCCCTTCTTCTCCAAAACACTTCGCCGGAACCCTAACCCCGACGAAGCCTCGATCTCGCCATCCCGACACCCTCATCGACCACCACCACCACCCACAGCTTAGTCCCGACGAGACGAAGCGATCGCCACCGGAGCGCCGCCTCGCCGACGTCTCCTCCGCCGCCCAGAGCCACCGAAACCCCCTACATCGATCGGACACGTAAGTAGCAAGTGTCAAACGTGTCGTGCGTGTCTCGTGTGCACACATAGGACTCGCCGTGTCCTGACGAACGTGATGGTGAGTCTGGACACGAAGGAATCGACTCGTGCGTGTCGTACTAGCCTAGGATACAAGACACCTGTGTCCCTAACTGTCCGGACACAGGCTCGTGTTTTTATTTTTTATATATATAATATCTAACCTAAATGAAATAAAATGAACAAAGCCCTATTCCTAACAAACGGGCTAACTGGCCCATTGGCCAGCGCGCAGCAGTTAAACTCTCACCCCCCCTTCTCCTGAGGGCAGAGTTCGAGCCCCCTTTCTGTTTCTTTTTTTTTCTTTTTTTTTCTGTTATCTTTTCTTTTCTTTTTATTTTGTATTTATATATATATATATATATATATATATATATATATATGTATATATATTAATATATATGTATATGTATATACTGTTTTATTAACAGTATTTAATATATATGTATGTATTTTATAGTTAGTAAATTTTATATATGTATGTTTATATATACATTTTCCTATGTATATATATATTATATATATATATATATATATATATATATATATATATATATATATATATATATATATATACACTATATTATTAAGTGTGTTCTTATATATATATATATATTTGTATATATATATATATATATATATATATATATATATATATATATATATATATATATATATATATATATATATATATATATATATATATATATATATATATATATATATATACTTTATAAATTAAGTATTTTTCTCTTACATATATATATATGTACTTTTAAAACATATGTATGCATATTTTTACTATGCATAACTTTACCTTATTAAAATAATAATATTTATTTTAACTATTACCAAACTATATTTTTATTGTATTTAAATTACTGCAACCATTTGGTGTCCAAGTCTAGCATGGGTATTTGGGCTCAAATATGTTTTCACACATTCAAGACCTGTACAAGTCATATTAGACTTGATTTATGGCCTTGGGTCCTGTATTTGAACTCTGGTTCAAATTATATACATGGACAAAATACGCAGATAATTAATTATTGTGTGCATTGCTGTTTTTGATTTTCTAAAAATACTTAAAGTATTGCTAAAATTATGGAAAAATAGTTTTTAGATACTTTGTTAAGTTAGCTAATTTAGTATAATTTTTATAGTATTTAAATTACTGTTTTGCCACTAGGTTGGCATATGAAACCAAAACTCACTTTCTGTATACTTAGGAAAACTGATTTTTATAAAATATTTGTACTGGTTAATAAATTCCAGAAAAATTATAATAAATTTCTATAGTTAGCAAGGATCGTTTTGGTACTTTGTTTTATGCAAAACTAGGCTTTTTGTCTACTTTGAAAATTGTTAGAACACAATGATCTTTTGATTTATTTATTGATTAATTACGACTTGTAGCTTTTTGTGTTATTTGGAGTTTTAGTCGTATTGAACCCCATCCCTCACTAGTGTAAAGACCCTAGGAAGTTAGTTAACATAGTGTGTCACCCCACTTTGGTCTCCTATGCCAAGTCATCATTTTGGCTAGGTGCCCAGTCACAAGTCGTGTCGCACCAATTAGTGTCCTAGTGATTTAGCTTAGTGTAAAACTAAGTTATTATATTTTACTTCTACAGCGACGAGTTACTGGACATCCATAGCACTGTTATCGCAGCTTGTTTTGTTTTGCTTTGCTAGAGGCAAGTACTTTCTACGAACTTTACATATTGTCACATAAATGAACTGCAAATTCCACCATGTTATATGCTGATCCTTGGGGTAGCAAGTTAGATCTCTACATGTTGTACTTTCAGTTACTACCATGCTTAGAACAGTCTTGATGTATCTTTCATATGATTAGAATATGGGTTTTTGGGGAAACTGATAGTAGTGTACGTGATCACGACCCCCCTATAGTAGCGAGCTTGGTCGCATTTTATATGCATACCTTGCCGCAGGTAAATATCCCGCATTTTCTGTACGGATGTACACCTATGCTTGTCTACTTGTACGTATGTACATTTCATTATGTGCCACAGCGTATTGTACATCTATTGACCGATCACGTACCTGCTACAGTTTTAAACATTACATATACATCTGTCTCTATGACATATGTGTCCTTGCCATGATAGACTATGTGATGCCATGCTTTACAGTTATTCCTCTCATGTTCATTTCCATGTTTCATATGCTAGTTTGCTAGATTTAGTACTTGCTCCCGTCATGACAGGATAACGTTGTAGGTGTCCTTACTGAGGAGGAGTTACTCTGCGACTCATACTATGGAGTTACTGCCGAGGACCCGGCTCTGCTTTACGAGGATGTTCCTGCGGGGAACCTCGCCTAGTTGTCTTTTGTTTACTTAGACTTTTGAGAGTAGACATGTATTAGACTATATCATTTTGTAACTGGACATGTATCCAGTTTTACATTTCAGTCTACTTGTACTTGGACATTTTACTGTATACGACGACTTTTGTGTTTGGAGCATTTATGATTCTTCTTCACTTATAGAACTGTTAGTACATTTAGTCTTATCCTGTTGTCTTTAGAACAGCTTACTACGTTTTATCTCAACGTAGGCTGGACATGACTCGGCCTGGCCCAACAATTTGGGTAGCGGGTCGTGACATATTTTTAGTGGCGGCCCATGCAAGGTCCTGACTAAACTGTTTGGTTACGTTATTGTACCAAGCATGCCTGCAATTAGGAACTTAAGATAATTAGACAACATTAGGAAAGACGCTTAGAACACTTAGAGGAATGCTAGGATTGCAACATAGGAAATACATCACATATTTGCTATTATAATTAGATTTTCTTGCATATGATTACTTGCTTTAAATAAGTCCTTATAAGTCTTTTATGTGTAATTTAGATGGTGCTTACTCGCTCGTCCCAGTATGTTACCCCCGAGAATGGGGCCCTCCATGTCCAGTCAGCTGACCGGTTGACTGATACACCTCCACCTACCACATTCCCCCACTCCACAGATCCACAGACCCAGATACCACCTTCCACATCCCAGGCCCGGCAGGACCCGATACTTCCAACACCCCCTATCACTATACCCACCCAGGCTTCCGTCACTCTCGACGGGACCCAGCTGCTCACACTGATCCAGGGGTTCCTAACAACCTATCAGGAGCAGACTACCCTACTCCGCCAGAGCATGGAGCGTTCTGAGGGACGTCCCGTGGTCCCACCATATGTAGAGCCACGGCAGAGAGCGGAGACGGTCAAGGACTTCATGGGTCTGAATCCCAAGGAGTTCTCAGGGACTGAGGGCATAGTAGTAGCTGATGACTGGCTAGATTCTGTAGAGAGAAAGCTTCTGGGAGTTAGGATACCGGATGACCTTCAGGTCGAGGCAGCAGGATTTCTGCTGATAGACTTAGCCGGAGTCTGGTTCAGGAATGAGCCGTTGTTCGCGAGAGGTAGAGCCACCTGGGACCAGTTCAAGACCCAGTTCAAGAAGAAGTTCTTCTCGACCACTGCTAGAGTAGCCATGGGGCTACGATTCCAGAACATCCAGCAGGGGAACCGTTCTGTTGATGACTATGCGGGAGAGTTTAGTCGCCTGAGCCGTTTTGCTCCTAGTCTGGTTGCTGATCCAGAGGAGATGATCCGTAGGTTTTGCCATGGTCTAGTTCCAGACATTGGCATTCTTATAGTGGCGAACGGTACGACTGACTACTACCAGAGCCTAGAGTTAGCCCGGAGTATTGAGGAGCGTCTTCTGTCATGCAAGAGGCCGGCTTCTGTACACCATGAGGGACCGTCCAAGCGTCAGGCTTTCCAGCAGAGAGCGCCGACGCCACCCCAGCAGACTTACCGTCCCCCTACACCACATCATCAGACCCCGCCAGTTAGAGCCCCGGGACCCCGACAGCAGCAGCAGAAGGGAGCCATATGTTCTTTCTGCGGAAGACCAGGGCACGACATCTCCATCTGTAGGAAGAGGTTGAAGCAGTGCTTGATTTGTGGGTCTGCCAACCATCAGCTTCGGGACTGCCCAGCATCCAAGGGACCTAGAGGACCGCTTCCGACTCAGCAGCAGAGGTTTGGGCAGCATCTGCAACAGCAGAAGGGACCTCAGGGGAGGGTTTATAGTCTAGCCATTGAGCCGGAGCCGGAGCAGGTTTCGGAGCCGGATTACTTAGCTGACGTCATTACAGGTCATGTTTATTTGCATACTTTTCTAGCTGTATGTTTGTTTGATTCTGGTGCATCTCATAGCTTTCTATCATTAGAGTTTATGCATAAACATCATCTAGTAGCTATACCTACTGCGGAGATTAGTAGAGTGATGACGGGAGGAGGACCAGTGCCTATTAGATCTATCTATAGGTGTTCTATTTTTATAGCCGGAAGAGAGTTCAGAGGGCGATTCTTTGTGATGTCGCTCCCCGGTTATGATATCATATTGGAGATGGACTGGCTTAGCTATGCCCATGCATCTATAGATTGCCATGAGGGTAGTATTGTGTTCAGTCCCCCAGGCACAGCACCATTCAGTGTCAGGAGGACAGGGCCGGAGATCAGCCTAGAGCCGAACTGTTGTGCTACAGTCGGGGACGCAGCACCGCCACACCCTATCATTAGGGAGTTTATGGATGTATTCCCAGAGGATCTTCCAGGACTTCCGCCTGACAGAGATGTGGAGTTCACTATAGATCTAGTGCCGGGTTCATCACCAGTATCCCGGGCTTGCTATAGAGTGAATCCCAAAGAGGCCGTAGAGATGAAAGAGCAGATTGATGACCTGTTGAAAAAGGATTTCATTCGATCCAGTGCTTCTCCATGGGGAGCGCCAGTGCTCTTTGTGCCTATGAAGGATGGTACGGTCCGGTTGTGTATTGATTACCGGGCCTTGAATGCCATCACTATCAAGAACAAATATCCTCTGCCCAGGATAGATGATTTGTTCGACCAATTGAGCGGGGCGAAGGTGTTTTCCAGGATAGATTTGAGATCCGGGTACCACCAGGTGAAGGTTAGGCCAGCAGACATCCAGAAGACGGCGTTCAACACGAAGTACGGGCAGTACGAGTTTCTGGTGATGCTATTTGGTCTCACAAATGTGCCAGCTGTCTTTATGAACTTGATGAATAAGACATTTCACCAGTATCTGGATAAGTTCGTCGTAGTGTTTATCGACGACATCCTGATATACTCGAAGACGCCGGAGGAGCATGCAGAGCACTTACGGATAGTTTTGGGGATTCTGAGGCAGGAGAGATTGTTTGCCAAATTGCCGAAGTGCGAGTTCTTTTTAGACCGAATGGAGTTTCTCGGCCATGTAGTCACTGGAGATGGAATCTCGGTGGATCCCAGGAAGATTGCTGCAGTTGAGACGTGGAAGGCTCCGACGTCAGTTTCAGAGATCAGGAGCTTTCTAGGTTTAGCAGGCTATTACAGAAAGTTCGTCCAGGACTTTGCTAGGATAGCTGAACCCATGACGAAGCTGACGCGGAAGGACGCAGAGTATATTTGGTCAGAGGACTGCCAGGCGGCATTTGAGGAGCTGAAGAGGAGGCTGACGACCGCTCCAGTTCTTACTTTACCTTCAGGTTCTGGAGGTTTTACCATTTTCAGCGATGCTTCTGGAAAGGGGCTAGGATGTGTTCTACAGCAGCATGGGAAAGTAATTGCTTATGCATCTAGGCAATTGCGGACTCATGAGAGGAATTATCCTATCCATAACCTCGAGTTAGCTGCGGTGATCTTTGCACTCAAGTTATGGAAACATTACTTATACGGAGAGCGTGTGGAAATCTTTACTGACCACAAAAGCTTGAAGTATGTGTTCACGCAGAAAGAGCTGAACATGAGGCAAAGACGATGGTTGGAGTTGATGAAGGACTTCGACATCGATTTACAGTATCACCCCGGGAAGGCAAATGTGGTGGCGGATGCGCTGAGCAGGCATCCGATGGCATGGTACCTGATGATTGATCGGCATTTACGGGAGGATCTGGAGAAGCTCGGTATCGAGCTAGTTCGGCCAGGATCAGTGATACAGATGATGGCGCTTAACATTCAGTCAGGTTTGATGGAGCAGATCCGGGAGGCACAGTCTACAGATGAGAGTCTTCGCAGACTTCGACCCCAGGCATTAGCTGGATTACTGGATGACTTCACTATAGCGGAGGATGGATCCCTGAGGCATGGCAGCCGATTGTGCGTGCCGAAGGGAGAGCTAGTAGAGGCAGTTTTGTAGGAGGTGCACCGATCGAGATATTCTATTCACCCTGGTGCTAACAAGATGTACCGTGACTTGCGGGAACATCTTTGGTGGCACGGGATGAAGAGGGATGTATCACGTTTCATCTCGAAATACCTAGTTTGCCAGCAGGTCAAGGCGGAGCGCCAGAGGCCAGCTGGTTTGTTGCAGCCGTTACCCATTCCTAAGTAGAAGTGGGAACATATTACGATGGACTTCATTTCAGGGCTTCCTCGTTCCCAAGGAGGGAAGGATGCCATCTGGGTCATCGTAGACAGGCTGACGAAGTGTGCGCACTTCATACCCTTCAAGGTAGGGCTTTCCATCGAGAAGTTGGCGGAGCTATACATGCAGCAGATAGTTCGCCTACACGGAGTGCCGGTGAGCATCGTGTCAGACAGAGACAGTAGATTCACATCCTACTACTGGAGGAGCTTGCAGGAGGAGTTGGGCAGTAGGCTCAAGTTCAGTACGGCGTACCATCCGCAGACAGATGGGCAGTCCGAGAGGACGATACAGACGCTGGAGGATATGCTGAGGACTTGCGTGCTGGACTTCGGAGGATCATGGGAGAGCCATCTGCACTTGGTAGAGTTTTCATACAACAACAGCTACCAGGCCAGTATTGGTATGTCCCCTTTCGAGGCACTATATGGACGACGATGCCGCACACCGCTCTTTTGGGATGATGTCGGAGACAGAGTTATGCTTGGGCCAGAGATGATCACGGATACAGCAGAGAAAGTCGGATGATCAGAGATAGGCTCAGAGTAGCTCAGGACAGGCAGAAACACTGGGCTGATGCTAGTCGCAGGCCGATGGAGTTCGCAGACGGTGATATGGTGTTAGTGAAGATATCACCTACTAGAGGGACGATCCGGTTCGGACGAGGAGGGAAGCTGAGCCCCAGATACATCGGGCCATTCGAGGTAATTGGCAGGATCGGAGAGGTAGCTTACAGGGTTGCACTTCCACCCAATCTAGCATGAGTTCACGATGTATTTCACGTATCTCAGCTGAGGAGATATGTTCCAGACCCCAGTCATGTGCTAGATCATTCAGAGTTGGAGGTCGGACCGAGCCTTACAGTTTCTGAGCAGCCAGTGGAGATATTAGACAGGAGAGAGAAGAGGCTGAGGAACAAGGTTATACCCCTAGTGCGAGTAGCTTGGAGCCGTCACTCCCCAGGTGAATCTACTTGGGAGAGGGAGTCGGACATGAGGGAGAGATACCCTTACTTGTTCGATCCAACCGCTGCGAGGGAACCACCCGTTCCCGCTTGATACCTTAGAGGTTAGTTTCGATCGCAGCCTTAGTCATTTTGATTGCAATACTTACTATGTTAGAATATTGTCGGGTCTTCAATCCTTGTGAATTTCGAGGACAAAATTTTTCAAGAAGGGAAGACTTGTAAGCCCCTGATTTTCAAATTCATTTTTAATTAGTGCTAATTAATTTTTAATGTTAATTATAGCCTTAAATAATTATTAGGAATTTTTAGGAATTTTTCTAGAATTTTTAAATGAGTTTTATATATTAAAATATTAATTTGCAATTTTCTAAAATGTTTTAATTAACTTTTGCAATTAATTAGATTGTTTTAATATCGTTTTGCAAATCTAAATTTGTTATGTGCAAATTTTATTTTGTACATATACTGTGCGGGGTGGGTTATGCAAATTCCTATTTGCAACTACCCACTGTTAGGACCTATCTGCAATTACCTAAAACTAGGAGGACCTAAGTGCTAATTTCCTACCCACCCCCCTGCCCGACGACCGACGGCTGACCGGCGACTGCCCCCGCCATTTCCGGCCAGCACACAGCTCCCCGACCGACCTTGAACCCCTATTTAAACTCCCCTCCTCTCCCCAGACTCAACCCTAACCCTAATCGACCACCCCGACCACCGTAAACTCTCCTTCTTCCCCAAAACACTTCGCCGGAACCCTAACCCCGACGAAGCCTCGATCTCGCCATCCCGACACCCTCATCGACCACCACCACCACCCACAGCTTAGTCCCGACGAGACGAAGCGATCGCCATCGGAGCGCCGCCTCGCCGACGTCTCCTCCGTCGCCCAGAGCCACCGAAACCCCCTACATCGATCGGACACGTAAGTAGCAAGTGTCAAACATGTCGTGCGTGTCTCGTGTGCACACATAGGACTCGCCGTGTCCTGACGAACGTGATGGTGAGTCTGGACACGAAGGAATCGACTCGTGCGTGTCGTGCTAGCCTAGGATACAAGACACCTGTGTCCCTAACTGTCCGGACACAGGCTCGTGTTTTTATTTTTTATATATATAATATCTAACCTAAATGAAATAAAATGAACAAAGCCCTATTCCTAACAAACGGGCTAACTGGCCCATTGGCCAGCGCGCAGCAGTTAAACTCTCACCCCCCTTCTCCTGAGGGCAGAGTTCGAGCCCCCTTTCTGTTTCTTTCTTTTCTTTTCTTTTCTGTTATCTTTTCTTTTTCTTTTTATTTTGTATTTATATATATATATATATATGTATATATATTAATATATATGTATATGTATATACTATTTTTATTAACAGTATTAATATATATGTATGTATTTTATAGTTAGTAAATTTTATATATATATATGTTTATATATACATTTTCCTATGTATATATATATTATATATATATATATACACTATATTATTAAGTGTGTTCTTATATATATATATATATATTTGTATATATATATATATATATATATATATATATATATATATATATATATATATATATATATATATATATATATACTTTATAAATTAAGTATTTTTCTCTTACATATATATATATATATATGTACTTTTAAAACATATGTATGCATATTTTCACTATGCATAACTTTACCTTATTAAAATAATAATATTTATTTTAACTATTACCAAACTGTATTTTTATTGTATTTAAATTACTGCAACCATTTGGTGTCCAAGCCTAGCATAGGTATTTGGGCTCAAATGTGTTTTCACACATTCAAGACCTGTACAAGTCATATTGGACTTGATTCATGGCCTTGGGTCCTGTATTTGAACTCTGGTTCAAATTATATACATGGACAAAATACGCAGATAATTAATTATTGTGTGTATTGCTGTTTTTGATTTTCTAAAAATACTTAAAGTATTGCTAAAATTATGGAAAAATAGTTTTTAGATACTTTATTAAGTTAGCTAATTTAGTATAATTTTTGTACTATTTAAATTACTGTTTTGCCACTAGGTTGGCATATGAAACCAAAACTCACTTTCTGTATACTTAGGAAAACTGATTTTTATAAAATATTTGTACTGGTTAATAAATTCCAGAAAAATTATAATAAATTTCTATAGTTAGCAAGGATCGTTTTGGTACTTTGTTTTATGTAAAACTAGGCTTTTTGTCTACTTTGAAAATTGTTAGAACACAATGATCTTTTGATTTATTTATTGATTAATTACGACTTGTAGCTTTTTGTGTTATTTGGAGTTTTAGTCGTATTGAACCCCATCCCTCACTAGTGTAAAGACCCTAGGAAGTTAGTTAACATAGTGTGTCACCCCACTTTGGTCTCCTATGCCAAGTCATCATTTTGGCTAGGTGCCCAGTCACAAGTCGTGTCGCACCAATTAGTATCCTAGTGATTTAGCTTAGTGTAAAACTAAGTTATTATATTTTACTTCTACAGCGACGAGTTACTGGACATCCATAGCACTGTTATCGCAGCTTGTTTTGTTTTGCTTTGCTAGAGGCAAGTACTTTCTACGAACTTTACATATTGTCACATAAATGAACTGCAAACCCCACCATGTTATATACTGATCCTTGGGGTAGCAAGTTAGATCTCTACATGTTGCACTTCCAGTTACTACCATGCTTAGAATAGTCTTGATGTATCTCTCACATGATTAGAATATGGGTTTTTGGGGAAACTGATAGTAGTGTACGTGATCACGACCCCCCTATAGTAGCGAGCTTGGTCGCATTTTATATGCATACCTTGCCGCAGGTAAATATCCCGCATTTTCTGTAGATGTACACCTATGCTTGTCTACTTGTATGTATGTACATTTCATTATGTGCCACAGCACATTGTACATCTATTGACCGATCACGTACCTGCTACAGTTTTAAACATTACATATACATCTGTCTCTATGACATATGTGTCCTTGCCATGATAGACTATGTGATGCCATGCTTTACAGTTATTCCTCTCATGTTCATTTCCATATTTCATATGCTAGTTTGCTAGATTTAGTACTTGCTCCCGTCCTGACAGGATAACGTTGTAGGTGTCCTTACTGAGGAGGAGTTACTCTGCGACTCATACTATAGAGTTACTGCCGAGGACCCGGCTCTGCTTTACGAGGATGTTCCTGCGGGGAACCTCGTCTAGTTGTCTTTTGTTTACTTAGACTTTTGAGAGTAGACATGTATTAGACTATATCATTTTGTAACTGGACATGTATCCAGTTTTACATTTCAGTCTACTTGTACTTGGACATTTTACTGTATACGACGACTTTTGTGTTTGGAGCATTTATGATTCTTCTTCACTTATAGAACTGTTAGTACATTTAGTCTTATCTTGTTGTCTTTAGAACAGCTTACTACGTTTTATCTCAACGTAGGCTGGACATGACTCGGCCTGGCCCAACAATTTGGGTAGCGGGTCGTGACAGTACTCACGGCACCCTGTCTTGTCCGATATGCATGCAAAATAGTAAGGCGTTCTGCCTTAAGCATGGAGGAAAAACTTTTTTCTTTGATTGTCATCGTCAATTTCTGCCCGCGAGTCATCCTTGGAGAAAGAACAAGGACGCGTTCAGAGATGGAAAACAAGAATTTTCCCATCTGCCTGCCAGATTGTCGGGATACGATATTTAGGAAGATGTAAAGGACTTGCCCACTGTAATGGAAGATCCATCGAACAATCGTGTTGATGGGTTCGAATAAACCCATAACTGGACCAAACGGAGTATCTTCTGGGACTTGCCTTATTGGAAAGATAATCTTATAAGGCATAATCTTGATGTTATGCATATCGAAAAGAATGTGTTCGATAATGTCTTCAATACCGTCATGGACATTAAAGGAAAGACGAAGGAAAATCCAAAAGCAAGACAAGACATTGCCGAGATATGCAAGCGTCCTTATCTGAACTTGATACAAAGGGGAGCTGCTGGACAATTAAGTAAGCCGATAGCACAATACACATTGAGCAAGGAAGATAGATTAATAATCTGCAAGTGGATATCTAGTTTAAGATTTCCCGACAGCTATGTGTCGAATTTGTCTAGATGCGTTGATCTCAATGAACGCAAGCTAACGGGAATGAAGAGTCATGATTGCCACGTGTTTATGGAAAGATTACTGCCCATTGCTTTGAAAGAGTTATTGCCTTATGCTGTATGGGTTCCGTTGGCCGAACTATCTATATTCTTTAGGGATATTTGTTCAACTAAGTTGACTGTGCAACACATGGTTGAACTTGAGGAGAAGATTATCTTAACAATTTGCAAGTTGGAGAAAATATTTCCTCCTGGCTTCTTCGACAGCATGGAGCATCTACCGATTCATCTTGCATACGAAGTCCGTGTCGGTGCATCTGTTCATTATCGATGGATGTACCCATTTGAAAGGTACATAAAAATCGATATAATTTAAATTGAATTTCAGTGGGTTTTAAAATTCATTCTTAATTCTCAAGATAATTTGACTCTCTAGATACCTACACCTTCTAAAGAAGAAAGTTGGCAACAAGGCTCATATAGAGGCTTCGATATACGAAGCCTATCTTATCGAAGAGGTGTCAAATTTCTGCTCTATTTATTTCGATACTCATGTTAAGACAAATCAAAATAGACCTCAAAGGAATAACAAGGACGTTGAGGATGGAGGTATGTTCAATGTAAGGGGCAAGCCTGTTGGGGCTAGTAAAAGACGGTGGTTGACAGACGACGAGTATGATGTCGCTCACCGATATGTCTTGTTAAACTGTGACATACAAGAAGTGAGAGATTTGGAGAAGTAAGCAGTACACTTGCACTCGTTATAATCTCGAATTTGATGAAGTAAGTGACTACACTTATATATTCTTATTTCTCTAATAGTGTATTTAGAGATGAAGTCAAAATGAGGACACCCGATATTACCGATGAAGGACTTCAAAGAGAGGTTGATTGTACATTTCCGTCATGGTTTCGCAAATACGTAAGTAACTGAGATTATAAATATATAATCTAAAACATTTAAATTATAAATATTTGTTTACAGGTTTTATTGCTTGGAACAACACTCACTCATGAGAGTGTTCGTTATCTGGCATTGGGACCGAAGAAGCAAATAAAGACTTGGCCAGGCTATGTCGTTAATGGCTTCAGGTTTAAGTCAACTCAGAATGCTATAAATGTCGAATTTATCAATGACGGCATCAGTACCAAGGATTCCGGTGTTTGCATAAGAGGCACCATCTATGACGATGAGCCGGACTTTGACTATTATGGAGTGCTTCGGGATATTGTATATTTACAATATACTCGCCCATATGATATGCATATTGTGATGTTCAAATGTGAGTGGTTCGATACGACACCAAATATCGGTTGGAGAATCGATAAACAATTTGGATTTGTCGATATAAATCATCACAGAAGGTATAGAGGGTCCGATACATTTGCGATAGCAAATCAGGCTGTTCAAGTCTACTATACAAGCTACCCAAGGCGTCGTAGAGATCGATTTGACTGGTGGGCAGTATGCAAGATTAAATCTAGAAATACATTCAACGTTGGAGACCCAGTATACCAAGAGGACCAGATCGAAAAGTCCCAATACATGAATTAAGTTTGACCTCATAAAAGCAATTACGTGAATTTATGTTTTTTTTCATTCGATTATTTACTTATTGCAGATGACACTCCTAGTCTTTTTTGTTGCGGCGGCACTCGTCTCCCTACTGGTGGTATGTATATTTTAGTTTAGAATTTTATATTCATTTACACTTTTATATTGTTAATTATGTTTATGTGTTCTATTTATAGGTCATGATGGCTGGCCGTGGTCGTGGTGCTGGTGGTGGTTGTGTTGGTGGTGGTGGTGGTGGTCGTGGTCGTGGTCGTAGTGGTGCTGGTGGTCGTGGTCGCATTCAAAATTCTCGGGATGTGACTCCATCGAGCGATCCCGACCCGGAGAGTACCCCGGGCACAGACGTATCCCGCCGTCGATCGACCACTTCATCGAGGCATGAGTCTGGATCTGCTAGCGGATCCGTTCCGCTATCGGAACCACCAGCAGCGGATCCACCAGTAGATCCCCCAGTTACTGTACAGTGGGCCCCGGAGTACCCCCATACTCGGTTCTATCCGGTTAATGGAGAGTACATGCGGACCTGCGGATCCTCCGACGGCACCAGAGAGGCCGAGAGGCGAGTTTCGACGAAAGCTATGGCCCGCGGGGACCTCGTAAGTAAATTTAAGATAATTTATTAAATTTCTTTCATTTATTCAAGTTAATAATCCAGTCGTTTCTTCTTTGTAGGTTTTTTTCGTTTAATGTTGCCAGGGCTCTTGGAAAAATTATCAGGGCTAACTTCCATGGTCCCTACCTCAACTTTTTGTCGGTGCCCCCAAACGTGAAGTACGTCTGGCTCAACGAGTTGAGGGTATATATCTATATCTTCTGGTTAATTATTAGTTACTCTTTAATCAACTATTTTTTAAATTATGTGATAATTGAATTTTTATGTTAGACGACGTACTGGTGGCCCCCCCATCGCGAGGACACGATCCGCAGGACCTACAGAAGTGCTGCCTCGAAGAAGATACGGGATATGATTCATGACCTGAAAATGGGGCATACGAGGCCGAATTGGATCCGGCAGGAATATTATGAGGACCTCTTAGGTATGATTGATACTCCTGCGTACAAGGAGAAATCGGAGAAGGCGAAGGCGAACCGACAGGCCGCGGGGCTTCATACGGGGGGATCAAGGCCCCACGCAGCGACGCTTGCAGATCTGGTGAGATACCGTAAATTCATTTCACTATCGAATTAGGTATTATTAATATACGGAGTTAATTAAGTTCTACAGAAATTTCGTATGCAGGCCCAACGGGCGGTGAAGGAGGAAAGGGTGCCAGAATCGGTCATCATGCACGACGTGTTCCAGCATACGCACAAAAGACGGAAGGACGGAAGCTTCGTCGACGAGAGGGCCACGGAGACTGATATAAGTACTTATGTTTATGAGATTTACGTTAGAATTAAAAGTATTCGGACTATAACTTAGGTAAACTTAGGATTCACACTTAACTTAGTGAAACATAGGATTTAGATTACAACTTAGGTAAATCTTATAATATAAACACATTCATTTGATAGGTTGCGTATCGTGAGGCCCTTAGTCGGGCTCAGTTAACTGACACCAAGGATGTCGGTGAAACGACGTCCGCCCGGATGCCCTCTTCTTTGGCAACTCGTAACGACTTGTTCGTAGATACCGTCGACGGCTTTAAGAAAGGGCTCCTGTACGGAGTCGGCTCCCTAGGGCCGTTGCACATGGCGACGCAGAGATTTCTACTGACACCGTCTCCTCCCGTGGCCCCGACAGACGATGATGTTAGGTCGCAGCTTACGCAGCTGCACGAGGCGGTGTCGTCCTTGCGGAAGCAATTTGCCACGTACTTTCCGCCTCCGTCTGCTGATGGTGTCGGTCCGTCTTCTACTGGTCCGTCGACTGCTAGTGTCGGTCCTTCTTCCGTGGGTCATTTTTCTTTCAGCCCTGATGTCCCTATTGTACCGCCGTCGACTGTGACGACACTCCTGGATCTCATGTTTCCAGAGCAGCTACGCCGACTTCCGAGCAGTGTCTACGACGGCTTGCCGCCGTACCTAGTAGAGGAGTATATTCTTCGGTCGCAGCAGGGATTACCACCATCGGGCAATTGAACTCCTCTTCCTCCTTAAAATGTTGTAATTAAGAAAATTTAGAATATTTGTGGCAATTTTGGATTATTTGTGCTATTATCGGATTATAATGACGGATATTAGGTTATTCTTCAGGATAATTGATGTCTATTTTCTATTAATTTGGTTTGGTCTATGTGATTCTTGGATAATTGGTGTGCATTAAATTCGTATGTGCATATTTGGTCTATGTGATTCTTGAATAATTGGTATGTATTATATATTTGGCCTATGTGATTGTTGGATAATTGATGTGCATTATATATTGGTTTGGTTTATGCATATTTTTGTGAACAGGAAAAGTGATGCAATTTTTTTCCAAAAAATCTCAGTTAGCGACGGACTAGTGACCGGTTAGCGACGGATATTTCCACTTTCCGACTAATTTTCGACAGAAATTTCGTCGCTAACTGGAGATTTGAAACTGTTTCCAGGTAGCGACGGGTGGTCGACGGAATATCCGTCGACATGGTTCTGGTGGTCTATAGTTTGACGGCATAGCGACGGCAAATCCGTCGCCAAGGCGACGGATAATCAGCCACTAATCAGTCGCTCTCTCGACGGCGTAGCGACTGACACTCCGTCGACAAGGTTCTGGAAATGTGGGACATTTCCAGAACCATGGCGACAGATAATCAGCCACTAATCAGTCGCTCTCTCGACGGCGTAGCGACGGAGTAACGACGGCTAATCCGTCGCCATGGTTCTGGAAATGCCAAGCATTTCTAGAACATGGTCGACGGATAATCCGTCAGTTTACCGTCGCTAATATGTCCTTTGTTATCGACGGCGATCGACGGAATAGCGACGGAACGATACACTCTGATACGCTATTACGACGGTGTACCGACGGACCATTACGTCGCTATTGTCTACACAGTTCAGTATTTAATACTTGAAATGGACGAAAGTCCGTCGGAAAGTATTCGCTAATGCTTCGTATTGTGAAGTCGAAATGGCGTCGCTATTCCGTCGCTTGACGACTACGTAGCGACGGACATTTATTAGCGACGAGCTGATTGCCGACGGATTTTTTTGGCCAAAACCCGTCATTGATCGGTCGCTAACCGGAATTCCCGTCGGACGGGCGACAGATCTAGCCGTCGCTAAATCAACAAATTTTGGTAGTGATATATATATATATATATATATATATATATATATATATATATATATATATATATATATATATATATATATATATGTTATTGTATATATATGGTATACATATGTGCTTGACCTAGTATACCTTAGCCTATACCCTGATATATCTATAGGATTACCTAGAAATGAACCCAATAGGCTAATTGAACTTGTGGACTAGAGTTTGACCAAAACCCTAGCTAGTAAGTCTACTACTGATATCGTCGATACCAATACTCATAGGAATAGTCCGATACCGATTCCCATACCTATATGTTGTTGCTCAATATAGCTACAAATGCGTAAGTGCAACATGAAAATTTCATCTGTTAAATATGTTACCTAAGAGCATCATTAGTAAAGGCAATTCATTACTACAGTGTATAGAGTATTCTAGAAGTGTAGGTATGATTGGTATATCGTATTACATAAAGTGTATAGAGTATCCTTTCGGTCTATAAGAGTTACTTCACTCATTTTGTCAAGACAAGTAAACTTTTTAAATGTTGACGGTATATATACCGTCAACATTTGGTTTTGCCTTATAGCTACATGCAGTTGCCTGCATTTTGCCTTATAACTTGGCCTTTGGCCTGTGCTTGAGCAGTGTGGACTTCCAGGTTAGGGTGTTAGTTCATGATTAGCATTGTTTAGATATTAGTTTCAGTTAAAGGGTTAGTTTAGATTAGGATATTAGTTTATGTTAGAAGGAATATGAGAGTTAGTAGATGTTAAAGTAGGATATTAATTTATTAGTTAGGATAGATAGTTTGAGTTAGGATACTGCTCAAGCACAGGCCAAAGGGTCGATATTGGATATTAATTTAAACAGTTTTATCTTTCTTGACAAACTGGGTGAAGTAACTCTTGTAGACCCAAGGGGTCGATATTGGACAGTTGAGATGAGTATCAGAATCGGTATCGGATTAGTATCGACCGTATCGG
Organism: Iris pallida; assembly: GCA_029216955.1. Taxonomy (NCBI): domain Eukaryota; kingdom Viridiplantae; phylum Streptophyta; class Magnoliopsida; order Asparagales; family Iridaceae; genus Iris; species Iris pallida. The sequence goes on from JANAVB010033818.1 coordinate 242,345, forward strand.
ATTAGTATCGGTCTATCGGATATGACACTTTGACACAAGACAGTTGTTTTAGTCCCAACACAGTTGTTTTTGTTTCTTCCTTCAAATTCTTTGTTTGTAATATGTGAAATAAATGAACAGTTTATGTTGCGCACCCATATCTAAACTGTCTTAACATTCATTCACTGACTGCAATGTGCATGTATCTATCTTACAGAATTATCCTCAATTGGATATGGATATGAATTACTACTTACGGAATCGTTCGTGGATGTACAATCGTCATCCTGATGACATGTACGGTGTGCGAGATGAATTCATAGAGGGTGTACAGCAGTTCCTGCAGTTTGCCAAGGCGTTCCCTCAGTACATGGATGGTACCAAAATTAAGTGTCCGTGTGCGAGATGTCGTAACTTGAAATATCATCCAGAAGTGGAAGTCACGTATCATTTATACTCGAAGGGTTTCACGCCAAATTACTATCAGTGGAGCGCGCACGGAGAACTTGTGTCTTTAGCATCGGAGTATAAGTCTTATGTGGATGTCCATAACAACGCTGCTTACGACGATGGGTTGGTGAACATGATTTTTGACGCGGCGGGGCCTAGTTTCGATCCGGACGATCATGATGCACCTGAGGAGGTACCGAACGCCGATGCTGCACAGTTCATGGAGTTGCTAGAGAATGCAAGGACTCCATTATATCCTGGTTGTGAGGAACATTCACCGTTGGAGGTGGTTATAAGATTGTTGAGCATCAAGTCCGATTTTAATATGTTGCAAGATTGCTACAACCGTCTTATGGAGTTGCTTATAGAAATATTACATGAGGGTGCTAAGTTGCCTAAAGACTTCTACCGGTCTAAGAGGATGGTGAGATCGCTCTGGATGGGATACGAGAAAATCAATTCTTGTCGTAATGGGTGCATGCTGTACTACAAAGACGACAAGGACGCATGTGTGTACAAATTTTATGGTGCTGATCGCTATAAGACAACTAGTACAGGAAGGTCTACCGGTGCAAGAAGACCGACCGATTCAATGCACTACTTACCTTTAACGCCGCGGTTGTAAAGATTATTTATGGTGAAAGAGACGGCCAAAAATATGAGTTGGCACATGCGAGAACAGATTGAAGGAGTGTTGGATCACCCATCCGATGGAGAAGCGTGGAAGCACTTTGATCGAGTGTATCCTGATTTTGCTTCAGATCTGCATAATGTCAGGTTGGGGCTATCTTCTGACGGTTTTACTCCTTTTGGTCTTTCGGGATCCCAGTATTCGTGCTGGCCTGTGATTGTCACTCCGTATAACCTACCGCCTTGGATGTGCATGAAGACTCGGTACATGTTTCTAACCGTTATAATTCCTGGTCCGAACAATCCCAAGAGGAACATTGATGTGTACTTACAGCCTTTGATAGATGAGTTGAATCAGTTATGGGAAGTTGGCGCTAACACGTACGATGTTTCCAGGAAGCAGAATTTTCAGATGAAGGCAACCCTTATGTGGACCATCAACAACTTTTTGGCCTATGGAATGTTATCTGGATGGAGCACTCATGGCCGTCTCTCATGTCCGTATTGCATGGACCGTAGTAAGGCTTTCCGCTTGAAATACGGAGGAAAACCGTGCTTCTTTGATTGTCATCGACAATTTCTGCCAAAAGATCATCCGTTCAGAAGGAACAGGAATGCATTCTGTGCCGGCGTTGTAGAGAAGGGTGATCCACCACCAAGGTGGTGCAGAGCCACGATATGGGAGGAGGTTAGAGATTTTCCAAGTGCTATCGAAGATCCCACAACTGGGTACAAGTGCGATGGATTTGGTAGAGATCATAACTGGACAAAGAGGAGCATATTCTGGGATCTGCCATACTGGAGTACCAATCTGATCAGACATAATCTTGATGTCATGCATATTGAGAAGAATGTGTTTGATAAAATAATTAATACTGTGATGGACGTAAAGGAAAAAACGAAAGACAATCCCAAGGCTAGGTTGGACTTAGAAGAAATATGCAAACGCCCTGCGTTGCATTTGATAGAGCAGAATGAAAAACAGTTCCTGCCGAAGTTAATTTTCTCGCTGGACAAGGAGGATAAAGTGAGACTTTGTCGGTAGATCCAGGGCCTAAAATTTTTAGACGGATATGTGTCAAATCTGAGAAGATGTGTCGATCCGAAGGAAAACAAATTGACGGGTATGAAGAGCCACGACTGTCATGTATTCATGGAGAGGTTAATTCCGATTGCATTTCGAGAATTCTTATCGCAGGCAGTTTGGGATCCATTGACGGAGCTTAGCATATTCTTCAGGGATCTTTGTTCTAAAAAATTGCTCGTTGATCGTCTAGAAAAGTAAGAGAAGGACATTGCGGTAATACTGTGCAAGCTAGAGAGGGTATTTCCTCTTGGATTCTTCGACTTTATGGAGCATTTGCCGATTCATCTATCATATCAGGCACGTGTTGGTGGACCCGTCGAATATCGATGGATGTACCCATTCGAGCGACATTTGAATTACCTAAAAAGAAAGGTAAAAAATAAGGCACGGATCGAGGGTTCAATTTGTGAAGCCTATGTTCTCGAGGAGATTACAAACTTTTGTTCGATGTATTTCAAGCCTCATGTTGCAACTACTAGAACGAGAGCTTCCAGAAATGACGATGGAGATCATGAAAGTAATGATACAATACTGAAGGTATTTAATGCTCCAAGAAAGCCATTGGGTAAAATGAAGAAGAAATATCTGAACGATGATGAGCTAAGGGCTGCTCTGGTGTATGTATTACTCAACTGCGACGAGAAGAAAGTAGAGAAACTGGAGGGATAAGTAATTAATACGTCTATATTATTTTAATAATGTTGATTATTATACTATTACATTTATTGAACGATGTTATTTTCAGCATAATTAATGATGATGTGAGGTCAGGTAGGCCACATATAACAGAAGAAGAACTAGAACAAGAAATGAGGCGTTATTTTCTATCATGGTTGAGTGCATATGTAAGATACTACCAAAATAAGTCATATCAGCGACGTATTTAGCGACTCCAAGGTAGAACGTCGCTAATTTTTGGGGTTTTAGCGACGTCTAACTAAGACGTCGCTGTTGGTCGCCAACAGCGACTACTAGCGACTACAATTTGTTAAATAGGAACCTGCGTCGCAAGTTCGTCGGTACACGTCGCTCATATAGCGACGCTTAGCGACGTAATAAAAGTGCCGTCGCCTTTTATTAAATATCAACGACGTTTAGCGACGTCCTTTTCGGACGTCGCTAAACGTTTCATATAGGTTGCGAGAGTTTCCTTTTCGATCATTCACAAATTTTTCCTCCAATTTTTTGCGCGCTCCTCCTCCGTGGCGCTCCTCTGGCGATTTCCCTCCTCCGGCCTCCTCCTCTGCGGCGCTCCTCCGACGATCTCCCTCCTTCGGCCTCCTCCTCCTCCTCAGGTAGCTCCCCCATCTCTCTTTCTCTCTCTCTCTCTCACACACACACACACTCTCCCCTGTCCCCGCTTCCCAGTTTAGGATTCGAATTTGATGTGTGTGTTCTCGTGAAGTTGGACACTTCGTGTCCACTTGTGTGGACACGAATCAACCCCCTGACACGTACACATATGGGGGGTAACACTTCTGTAAAACTGATTTGGGTTTTTATTGGTTTTCCAGTTCGGATTTGGGGTTTTCGAATTCTTTTCACTGATACATTAAAATCAGTCCTAATACTGTAAATTCAAACTGATATTTTGATTTTGGGTTTAAATTTGATTATGAGATTCAATGTTTAAAAGTATTTTTGAATTCGAATATTAATATACAAACTGTGATTAAATGCAATATGGAGAACTAAAAATTGGATTTTGATTTTAGAATTTAAACTAAGATATGGGTTGAAGGGTTAGTGAGTGAATGTACTAGGCAGTAATTGGATATGGCACTTGGCCTATGTTTTGGTTCAGAGTTCGGGTTTTTGGGTTATTATATCTGATTATATTTAATTCAATATGTATGCACTTATGTAAGTGTGTTCATATAGGTTTCAAGATGTCAGTGGTTAAGATTTCAGTATTAGTTATCAACATTGGTAGCAGTATCATGTTACCCTAGGTATGATGGCTTGGCTAGTTCATGTTACCCAAAGGAAATTTGTCTATTGATATGGACTTAGATAAATTTCTATTGGGAAATAAAATTTGAATAAGGATTAACCTGAGAATAGGCTTAACTGAACAGTGATATCAGTTAGCAACTGTTTTCTGAGTTTGAATGTCAAGCATTTTGGGAAAATGGTGAGATATACCAAGTCAGACACTGTCCCTACAGCCATTCCACTGGCGAGGTAGAAATCTATGTACGATATTTGCTATAAGGACTTTGCATTAATCTACGGTACGACATCGTGATCAGGACATAGTCCCTGCAGCCATTCGACTGGCGATGCAGAAACTATGTAGTCGTAGATAAAGTTGACTGTCCTCCGACCCCCATACCTCGGCAATGATGATACGACAACCTATCACTACATCTTTTAGTAGTAGATAATGTCTTAGTATTACATTTTGTGTGTTCATCTTATTGATTCTGTTACATCCTTCAGATATTATATTCGATAAGAACATATACTACACCATATGTACAGAACATAGACGATTCACACTAATGTATGCTAGAATAAATTTTGGGTTGTGTTCTGAGCCATCCGTTCTCACACTTGACAAAAAATCGAATATAACCTTTTTATCTGCCATTCGACTGACGAGCCAGAAATCTATGTCAATCTTTGTACAATCGTCATCCTGATGAAATATAACCATTTATGGATATACAATCGTCATCCTGATAAATTATTATCTGTGTCAATCTTTGCAGAATTATCTTAAAATGGATATGAATTACTATCTGCGGAATCGTTTGTGGATGTACAATCGTCATCCTGATGACATGTGCGGTGTGCGGGATGAATTTATACAGGGTGTGCAACAGTTCCTGCAGTTTGCCAAGGCGTTCCCTCAGTACATGGACCGTACAAGAATTAAGTGTCCATGTGTGAGATGTCGTAACTTGAAATATCATTCGGAAGTGGATGTGACATATTATTTGTATTCGAGGGGTTTCATACCAAATTATTATCAGTGGACCGCACACGGAGAACTTGTGCCTTTAGCCTCCGAGCCGGAGCCTTATGTGGAGCCTTATGTAGATGTCCACGAGCACGCTGATTACGACCAAGGGTGGACAAACATGGTTTTCGATGCTGCGGGGCCTAGTTTCGATCCGAACAATCAATATGCAGCTGAGGAGGCACCGAATGCCGATGCTGCAAAGTTCATGGAGTTGCTGGAGAATACAAGGACTCCTTTATATCCTGGTTGTGATGACCATTCACCGTTGGAGGTGATTACAATATTGTTGAGCATAAATCAGATTTTAACATGTCTCAAGAATGCTACAACCGAATCCTGGAGTTAATTAAAGATATATTGCCGGAGGGTGGCAAGTTACCTAAAGACTTCTACCGATCCAAGAGAATGGTGAGATCGCTCTGGATGGGGTATGAAAAAACTGATGCATGTCGCAACGGATGCATGTTGTACTATAAGGACGACATGGATGAAGACGCCTACAGATTTTGTGGTGCCGATCGCTTCAAGGCAACTAGTACAACAAAGACTTCTGGTGCACGCAAGCCAACAGATTCGATGCACTATTTGTCTTTGACATCGCGGTTGCAGAGGTTGTTTATGGCAAAGGAGACAGCTGATAATATGAGTTGGCACAAGCGGAAACAAATAGATGGAGTACTGGATCATCCATCCGATGGGAAAGCATGGAAGCACTTTGATCGAGTGTATCCCGATTTTGCTTCGGAGCCGCGTAATGTCAGATTAGGGCTTTTCTCCGACGGTTTTACACCATTTGGACTTTCGGGCTCACAATATTCTTGTTGGCCTGGGATTGTTACTCCGTACAACTTGCCGCCTTGGATATGTATGAAGACTCCTTACATGTTCCTAACTGTTATTATTCCAGGTCCGAAGAACCCGAAGAGGAACATCGATGTGTACTTACAGCCCTTGGTAGATGAGCTGAATCAGTTGTGGGAAGTAGGTGCAACCACATATGATGTTTCCAGAAAGCATAACTTTCAGATGAGGGCCGCACTAATGTGGACCATAAATGATTTTTCGGCCTATGAAATGTTATCGGGTTTGAGCACCCATGGTCGTCTCGCATGTCCGTATTGCATGGATCACACTAAGGCTTTCCGTTTGAAACACGGAGGAAAACCGTGCTTCTTTGATTGTCATCGACAGTTCCTGCCAAAGGATCATCCGTATCGGAGGAACATGAATGCTTTTCATGCTGGCGTGGTAGAGAAGTCCAGTCCACCGCCACGGTGGTCCGAGGACACGACATGAAAAGAAGTTAAAGAATTGTCAAGTGCTATTGAAGAGCCTACAGCGGGGTACAAGTGTGATGGATTTGGCCGCGCTCACAACTGGACGAAGAGGAGTATATTCTGGGACCTACCATATTGGAGTGACCATCTGCTCAGACATAACCTGGATGTCATGCATATCGAGAAGAATGTATTTGACAATATAATAAATATTGTGATGGATGTAAAGGGGAAGACGAAAGACAATCCCAATGCCAGGTTGGACTTAGAAAAAATATGCAGACGTCCAGAGTTGCATTTGATAAAGAAAGGCAGTGGAAAGTATAAGCAGCCTAGGGCCATTTTCTCACTGGACAAGGAGGACAAAGGTAAACTTTGTAGGTGGATCCAGGGCCTAAAATTTTTAGACGGGTACGTATCAAATTTGAGAAGATGTGTTGACCCGAAGGAGAACAAACTACAGGGTATGAAGAGCCACGACTGTCATGTTTTTATGGAGAGGTTAATCCCGATTGCATTTCGGGAATTCTTACCTCAGGTCGTTTGGGATCCACTGACAAAGTTTAGCATATTCTTCAGAGATCTTTGTTCTACTAAGTTGCTCGTCGATCGGCTTGAAAAGCAGGAGAAGGACATTGCAGTAATATTGTGTAAGCTTGAGAGGGTGTTCCCTCCTGGATTCTTCGACTCTATGGAGCATTTGCTAATTCATCTTTCATATGAGGCACGTGTTGGTGGGCCCGTTGGTTATCGGTGGATGTACCCGTTCGAGCGCCATCTAAACCACCTGAAGAGGAAGGTAAAAAATAAGGCACGGATCGAGGGTTCTATTTGTGAAGCCTATGTCCTTGAGGAGATTACAAACTTTTGTTCAATGTATTTTAAGCCTCATATTGCTACAAATAGAACAAGAGCTCCGAGGAACGACGATGGAGATATAGAATATAATGATGCATTATTGAAAGTCTTCAATGCTCTTGGAAAGCCTTCTGGAAAACTGAAAAAGAGATATTTGAATGATGAGGAACTAAAGGCTGCCCAGTTATATATATTACTCAACTGCGAGGAGGATGAAGTGGAAAAGCTAGAGTGGTAAGTAAAAATCTTCAACGTTCAAGTCATCTATTTGTTGATTACGTTATTATAATTTAACGAGTATATCCCGATATTTATTGGTTTTCAGCAAATTTAATGATGAGGTGAGGTCAAATAGACCATACATTGCAGATGAAGAAGCAGAAGAAGAAATGAGACTTCATTTTCCGTCTTGGTTGACTGCATATGTACGTAAGAAGCTAGTTAGAATCTTCCTCCATTCACAACTGCACAAGAAATAACTTAACATTAAACTTAATTTTGTATCTTCTCGTGTTTAGGTCGATCGTCCGGACGTCATCCTTGAGAATGAATCTATTAGAACTCTTGCCAAGGGACCAATTTATGTCGTCAAAATATGGCCAAGTTATTACGTGAATGGGTTTAAGTTCAAGTCAACAAATGCTCTCATCAGAGATAGCTTCCTGGATCTTGATTCCATAAAAAACAGTTGCTTGTGTATCAAATCTATAAACTACAAAGATGTCACTCCAGGCAATAATTTCTATGGCGTCTTACGGGAGATCGTGGAATTGACGTACAACTATGGCATAGAGCCTGCCAAGATCGTGTTGTTCAAAGTTGATTGGTTCGATCCCATACAAGATCAAGAATGGAAAATTGACAAGCATGGTCTTGTGGATATTAACTACCGTCGTCGATACCAAGGATATGAACCATTTATCCTAGCAAGTTAAGCTCAACTCGTATATTTTACAACATATCCTAGACAGGGAACAACGAGGTACGACTGGTGGGCAGTATGCAAGACTAAAGCCAGAAATACCTACGACGTCGACGAAGTGGCTTATCAGGAGGACGAGCTGCCTCTTGTACCAAATACAGTTGATGTCGACTCAGCAGAAGTTTTCCATTCATTATATACTTGGGTAGAAGAGGTACAAGTATCCGAAGGGGAAGACGAAGGAGATGCTAGTGATGATGAGGAGGAAGAGGAAGAGGATGAGGAGGAGAAGGCAAACGAAGAAGATGAATTTTCAGAGGATGATTGAGAAACTGTGATTTTGATGTATTCATATTTCTGTAATCTTAAATTATGAACTATGATCATATTTCTATTAGTATTCACATTTTTGAAAACTTAAATTATGAACTCCAATGTATGCAGATATTTCTAAACTGTCATTGTATTTATTTATATTTTCAATCATAAACTGTGATTTTGATGTATTCATATTTCTGTAATCTTAAATTATGAACTCCAATGTTATTATCAGCATGGCAGGACGACGCGGAGGCACCTCAGGACGACGCGGAGATAGGCCAGGACGAGCCGTGTCCTTAGGTGGGCAGAGAGCTCCATTACCAGAGGATGGCTCCGGACCATCGTCTGACCCGAGCACTCCATTGTACCATACGGTCGCAGGTCCGGGTGGTAGTACACCTGTGACGAGCAGTTCTAGGCTTGCTGATCGTACTTATTCCCCTAGCCTTCCTACCGCTAACAGCAACATAGCGGATGGGGAGCAGGTGGAGGAGGTAGTCCCTACTCCCGTCCGGGCGGATTCATACCAGAGTGACCCTCCATGCGCACCTCAGGACGAGACGAGGATGGAGATTTGGGCCGACGGTCCTACGAAGTAAGTTAAATGAATATTTATATATATATATATATATATATATATATATATATATATATATATATATATATATATATATTATGCATGTATGTATATCTATATATATTCATTAATACGTCGGTTATCGTTGTATACAGATATCGTCCCTCGTCGGTACAGAGAGCGTTGGGCTCCTTTCTAAGGTCCAACTATGGGGTCCGTGGATCAACTACTCGGATGCCTCGGAAGAGAGGAAGGCATTCTGGTTTGCCCACTTCAAGGTAACTAAAGATAGTTAATTTAGTATGATTAATATAATTTTAAGCATTTTTTAGAACTTATTATTTTAATTTGTAATTCTTGTAGAGGACTTAATTTTATCCACGACACCGGGTCGAGCAGATTGAGAGACAGTTTCCTGCCGTCGCCGCCAAGTTGATCCGTGATGCAATTGACGATCAGAAAGCTCGTCAGCGCTCCGGAAAGCCGATTGCTGGTTGGATCACACCTGACCAGTGGACCACGATGAGGGCTCGATTTGAGGAGCCCCGGTACAGAGAGCGGTCAGAGAAGGCGAAGGCGGCTAGGACGAGGGCCGGAAAGTGGTATGGTGGATCGATTTCTATGACGGAGCATTTCCGTCGTCTGGTATGTAATTTATTGCAAAATATAAGATTTTATTGATAGTAGGAGTATATAATTTTCTATTTTACTAAAGAATAAAATATAACAAACACGCAGGTAAAGAGGGGTGAGGACGCAAACATGGTGACCGTCTTCCTGGCCACCCATCAGAAGGACGGGAAGCTCATCGACGACCGGGCTACTCAGAGCTATGTAAGTACTAATTTAGATTTCGTTAGTTTTTAACACAACTTGAAGAATATACAGATAACCATATAGTTAATAATAATTAAATACTTTAGACGTTTATTAGGCTAATTTAGGTAAGTACTGATTTATAGAGATGCACAATGATTTCTAGGAAGAGTTTGTTAGGCTACGTGATGAGCGTGCGAGTGCTAGTGTACCGGCAGAGGGAGGGGTTGGTACATCGCAGCCCTCTCCGCCTCAGTCGGAGGACGAGCTCTGGAAGACCGCTGTTGGTGGTCTTCAGAGGGGTACGTACTACGGTACGGGGTCCTACGGCGTATTTGTTGCGACGCAGACATCCAGGGCTCCCTCTACCAGTGTGCATTCACAGCCATCACATGCCGAGTTGTCCCGAGTCGAGGGTACCATTGCCCTCCAGATTGCTGAGCTGTGCGACGATATACTGAGGAGGATTTCTGAGCAGCCAGGGTCTCAGGCGCAAGGGGATGCTGCGTCGGTCACCGTATGCTTTGACGAGCTCGAACGCACCGTACGGCACGTACAGGGGACGCATGAGTCCATTCACGACACCGTTACTAGGATAGCGGCTTGCATGGAGCAATGCAGTGCCAAACTGCTAGCCCTAGAGGAGACGCGGACGCACCCATTGTCACGCCCCGAGTCGGCAACGTTCGTCCCCGATGTTAATTTTGCCGATTCGATCGTCCTCGCTAAGGCGTGATGCCGCACAAGCCTGGAGTTGCGCTCGTGCAAGGCAAGATGACAAGTTCTCAAACGGTTATCTTTTGATATAAATACGCCAAGTTGAAACTTCACAAATCACATCAGAATTTAAGACGCAGTATAGGAAGATAGAAATGCTTTTCATTCATAGCTTGCAACGAAGTACAAGTCATAATTACATTGGATGCCGTTGTGGCTACATTGATTGAAAACATAAAGAGAATACATTCGACAAGTTGCCTGAACTACGCTTGCCGTCCCATACATTCGCCCCTTTATACATAAGCCGTCGACTTGAATTGGCTTCAAAATACTTCAGTATAGGAAGAGCTTCAAAACGCCTCTCCGTACTTCAGCTTCGTTTTTAGGTTGGAGCGCCCGCCGCACCTGGGGAAATTGGGGAAGGGGATTAGCACACTTGCTAAGTGGACGAGACGAACCAACTCGTCTAAACCGACTCTGATTGTTAGGATAGGCATGCTTTAGAGTTGTCTTTCTATTAGAACTAAATAAATTCAGTTCATATTCGATAGCCGTCTTTGAGTATTAAGCATACAACATAACATCGCAGTTTATCATATTTCTTACCACGGCCGTGCTCGTCCCTACATGAAAACATAGATAATATTTACCCTGCATAAGACAATAGATGAGCATGAAACTATCTTATATGCGGTCATTGGTGCTACGCATCACTAGGGACTTAATCGAAGTGGGCATGCGACGCAACCCGTTCAGCCTAGGTTGCAAGCCTTACTGAAGGTCCCGCATGCCTCGCGCCGAAGCACGATAAATTATTCCCCCTAGGTCGAATCGGTTCCGATGCCCCGGATACCGTTTCGAGGAATCGAACTTGTGCACAAGCTGTCCATGACCATGCCTATGTGCGAATAGTTTAATGCATGCAAACCGTTTTGTATAGCGCGGACAGTATTCAACGACATTATCATTTATGGCAACTTATGCATCGATTCATTTTCCCCGAAGCCATACACTCGATTTAGCGTCCCGTAGGCACCAAATTGTCCGAGGCATCAAAACCCATGTTCAACGTTTCATAATATTTTGCAGCAGATGAAATAGTCTATCTTTTTACTAGAACCTTAAACTTTTTGGTTTATGTGAAAAACTTGTATTTTTCCGAGTAGATTACTCAAAATCGATACATTTTTCCCGAGTTCTTGACTAGTGGATTGGCATGCAATTAACTTGGCATCGTTCGATTTGAATGGATTCGAAGCAAGGAATAAGTTTGCGGGACAGGATAGAAAAGAAGGCCGAATCACCCACCGATTAGTTGGCTTCGTGCAGGTCGTCGAAGCGCTACGCAACGTCAATCCTCAGTTACGCGAGCTCCTACAATGCATCAACACTTTGTTAGATTTCCTTCTTTCCCTCTTGCATCGAAATTGTAATTGCATCCTTGAAAACGACGCAAAAGCACTTCAATCAAGCCCAACGGCAAAGCTCCAAGAAAACCATACAGCGGTCCGGTCCCGTCGAAGGGACTCTTATAGAGAGCTCGCGTGCCGAGACGCAGTCCGCTGCATCTAGGACTTGTTCCAACAGAAGTCGTTCCATTAGTTGGATCGATTCTCGTATCTTCCGTCCAAATCGAATTGAATCGATGCCGCAAGGCGTTAACGTTTACCAAGCTTAGCGATCGAGTCAGATGGCCATCTGAGTTCCCGGCCGATCTGACTCGGCGCTAGCATATTATGAAGTTCCGTCGCCTATCGAAAGCGGGGCGCTACATAATATACCACTAAGAAAAAGTTTCGTCCCGAAACTTAAGAACAAGGGTCGGACCTTAATTTAGACGAACAACGCAGGGTACTTCTCTTTCATCTCCGCCTCCATCTCCCACGTCGACTCCTCGACTGAATGGTTCCGCCAAAGCACGCGGACCAAGGACATCGATCGATTCCGTAGCACCTTTTCCTTGCGGTCTAAAATTTGAATAGGCTCCTCCGAGTAAGACAAGTCAGTACGTAGCTCCAACTGATCGAAGCTGACCACATGACTTGGATCGTGCACGTATTTTCGAAGTTGTGAAACGTGGAAAACATCGTGCACATCGGCTAAGGCAGGAGGTAGTGCGATCCGATAAGCAACAGTCGCAACTCGCTCAATGATCTCGAAGGGGCCTACAAATCTCGGGCTCAATTTGTCTTTAACGCCGAACCGCATCACTCCGCGCATGGGCGTTACTTTCAGAAATACATGGTCCCCGGCCAAGAACTCTAGTGGTCGTCGACGAAGATCTGCGTAGCTCTTTTGTCGACTTTGCGCGATGCGGAGTCTATCTCGAATCAAGCGGACCTTTTCGACGGCCTGCTCCACTAGTTCCGGTCCCAGCACTTGTCGCTCTCCGACGTCATCCCAGCATATCGGCGAACGGCACTTCCTCCCGTAGAGTGCTTCGTATGGAGCCATCTGAATACTCGACTGATAACTGTTGTTATACGCAAACTCCGCAAGCGGCAAATGCGTATCCCAACTAGTCTTTAGGTCGATCGCACACAGACGCAACATATCTTCTAAGATCTGGTTGACTCTCTCCGTCTGGCCGTCTATTTGGGGATGGTACGCCGAACTAAAGTTCAGTTTGGTTCCCATCGCCGCTTGGAGGCTCGTCCAGAAACGCGATAGGAATTGCCCGTCTCTGTCCGAAATTATTGAGGCCGGCACCCCGTGCAGTCGAACAATCTCATCGACGTAGATTTTGCGCTAACCGATCGACGCTCCATCCTACTTTAATTGCGATGAAGTGAGCCGACTTGGTCAATCTATCAACAATGACCCAAATCGCGTCATTCCCCCGCGGCGTCTTCGGAAATCCCACAATGAAATCCATCGAGATATTGTCCCACTTCCACTCGGGAATGGGGATGTTCTGCAGCTCTTCGTCGGGCCTCTGGTGTTCCGCCTTCACCTGCTGACACGCCATGCATTGTGATACGAACGTAGCCACGTCTTTCTTCATGCCGTGCCACCAAAAGTTTGTGCGCAAGTCCTTGTACATCTTGGTGCTCCCAGGATGTAACGAGTACTTCGCATAATGCGCCTCCGTCAGAATTTCTTTTCTGAGTTCGGCAGTTTCAGGAATGCAGAGCCTTCCCTTTAGTCGCATCGTCCCGTCTCCGTCTTCCGCAAAGTCAGTCGCCCTTCCCGTTGAAATCAGCTCGCGCATCTTCTTCAGGAATGAGTCGTCCTCCTGTGCGGTCTTTATCTTGCTAAGCAGGCTCGATCCTAACTTCAGTTGAGCTAGGTGCAGGTGTCGATACTCAATTCCGAGTTCGATACCCATCGCTTCAAGGTCTCGCCGTATTTCCTTGTTTATGGCCATTGTTCCCATAAACATTATACTGAGTGCGTCGGCCACCACGTTTCCCTTGCCCGGCGTGTACTCGATCGTTAGCTCGTAATCTTTTATGAGTTCGAGCCATCATCGCTGTCGTAAGTTAAGTTCCCGTTGCGTTAACAAGTACTTCAGGCTTTTATGATCTGTGTAGATTCTGCATGCTACACCATAGAGATAGTGCCGCCATAACTTCAATACAAAGACGATCGCCGCCAATTCTAAGTCGTGCGTCGGGTAATTTTTCTCGTGCTGCTTCAACTGTCGTGAAGCGTAGGAGATGACTTTATCTCTCTGCATGAGTACGCACCCGAGGCCAGTTCCCGATGCGTCGCTGAATATCTGAAAGCCTTCTGGACCGTCTGGAAGTGCAAGGATTGGAGCTGAGACGAGCCGTTGCTTCAACTCTTGAAAGCTGGATTCACAGTCGTCGCTCCATTCAAATACTACTCCCTTCTGGGTGAGGCGAGTCAGAGGCGACGCTAGTTTGGAAAAGCTTCGTACGAACCTACGGTAGTAGCCCGCTAAGCCAAGGAAACTTCGAATGTCGCTAGCCGAGGCAGGTCGTTTCCAATCCACCACCGCATCAATTTTCTTTGGGTCCACCGCGACACCATCGGCAGAGATTACGTGCCCAAGGAATGTCACGCTACTCATCCAGAACTCGCACTTACTCTGCTTGGCGTACAATTTGTTTTCACGCAGAATCTGCAGTACCGTCTTCAAATGTTCCGCGTGCTCTTCCCGATTCTTTGAGTAGACAAGGATATCGTCGATGAATACGACTACAAATTTATCTATTTGAGGTCGGAAGACTCGGTTCATCAGATCCATGAAAACGGCAGGGGCATTCGTCAAACCGAATGGCATGACGAGGAATTCGTAATGACCATATCGAGTGCGGAAGACAGACTTCGATATGTCGTCGGACTTGATCTTAAACTGATGATAGCCTGAACGAAGATCGATTTTTAAAAATATTGCCGCACCTTGCAGTTGGTCAAACAAGTCGTCGATTCGCGGCAAAGGATACTTGTTCCGCACGGTCGCCTTATTGAGTTCCCGATAGTCGATGCATAGCCGCAACGACCCATCCTTCTTCTTCACGAACAATACGGGAGCTCCCCACGGAGAGACGCTAGGGCGAATAAATCTGCGGTCTAGCAACTCTTGTAATTGCACCTTCAGCTCCTGCATTATTTCATCTGAATTTAATCTGAACTGTTGGATTAACATCCAACGGTCCAGATTTCGGATGTATCGATACATCCAAAAAGGGTGGATGTATTGTAGAATTTTCCTATATATAAAAAAAAAAAAATATATATATATATATATATATATATATATATATATATATATATATATATATATATATATATATATATTCTAAGTTCTTAGCATAAATAACAAGTAATCTATTTCAAAAGGAAATCAAAGTAGCTCAAGATAAAAATTTATTTCTATTTCAATAGGAACTTTGATCAAGTCGATTCATAGGAACTAAACTTGTCATTCCATGCGTCCAAAAATACAGAAAGCAGAGGTATGACACAGCTACGCAAACAGAATATCCAAGTATTCTGAAATACGATCACGATCGTACACTATACTTGGGAGTTAAACTAGTAAATCATATATCTAGTTCTATCGGCCTATTGACAATCTTTAATCTCAATCCATGTCAACCCAAATATTCAAGAGTATTATATACGTATATGCAATGAATTGAGGAGGAAAGGAAAGTGATTTCCAATGGAAGAAAAATTAGGAGAGAAAGTGATTCCATCCAAGGAAGGAATCACTTTCCCACATTGAAGTATTCACTTTCCTTTCCAAATTCCTTGGCATTGCCAAACATCGGAAAGAAAAATCAATAGGAATTAAAGTTTTCCAAAGGAAAGGAAATGACAAGGAATTGATTTCCTTTCCCTTCCATTTTGCGAATCAAACGAGGCCTAAATGCAAATCAACAATACGAACTAAATAAATCATTAATAGAATACTAGCAACAAAGTCAAACAGACATAATCATAAGCTAGTCGCGATCTAGTACATATAACTATCGTGTCATAAATAGACTAGGAACAGGTTCCGAAAATAAAAGGCTAACACTTGTCATATAAAAATGTGACAAAAAAAAGGTAAGATAACGAGTGGTTGAAGAAAGAAAACCCACTTATACTTCACTTTGACCGTGGTTCTATGTGTGCATGTCATCAAGCAAAAATAACGATAGATATTCAAACTCTGCTATGAGATATATGGCCATGCAAAACTATAAGAGTTAACCCTCTAATAGAACCTGAGCACGGTCGTAATAACGAGCGTGATAAGAAATCACACGAGCTAATTTGACATTTCATATGAAACTAATGTCATAATACAAGTTATATTGTAGATGTTGTGAATATATAATACATGTTAGTGCGTAAGCATATGAACGAGTTAGAAAGCAAGCAAAAGCAAAGACAAAACTTCTGTATAAAGCTACGACAATCGAATTACATCACATAAGAGTTAAATAAATTTTTGGGAAGATTTATGAAATGCCCAAAAACTAAAAAAGTTTTATGTAAAACCCACCGCTAAAAAAACTTTCATCGCGTGCCCAGAATTAGAGAAACTTATCCAAAGCGGGTTCCAAATGACCCTTTTGCCCTTCCTTTTAATTTATTGGAAACATCCACAAAACTGCTCTTAAAAAAATGTTTCAATACTCTATCTTCTTCCATACGCTGCTCACTTTCGAATCTAGGTTTTCTCCTCAAAAATCTTCAAAAACTCGTCGAAAAATTTCGGAAAGACCGGGACGAACGACAAAAGTGCTAAAACGGAGGTCCAAACATCATTTTTTTGCGAATCTAAAATTTTGGAAGGCCGTCTAACGATGAAGCTGTTACTTTCAGTCTCCTCGACGATACGCTCATTTTGCGACAAACGGGACCTCGTTTCGACCTCCCAGTCAAAAGTTATGGCCCTCCAAAGTTTCAGCTAACCATAAAATGCAGGAGAATGGCATTCTCCGTCTTAATTTACACGGAGAATGACCATTCTCCGTTTTAATTAGGACGGAGAATGACATTCTCCGTCTTAATTTACACGGAGAATGGTCATTCCAGTGTTAAAACGCAGGAGAATGACCATTCTCCGTGTTAGAAACACGGAGAATGCCATTCTCCGTGTTAAATGAAACGGAGAATGTCATTCTCCGTGTTAAATAAAACGGAGAATGGCATTCTCCGTCCTAATTAAGACGGAGAATGGCCATTCTCCGTGCTAAATTAAACGGAGAATGACCATTCTCCGTCTTAATTAGGACGGAGAATGCCATTCTCCGTGTAATTTATCACGGAGAATGGTCATTCTAGTGTTAAAACGCAGGAGAATGACCATTCTCCGTGTTAGAAATACGGAGAATGCCATTCTCCGTGTTAATTAGGACGGAGAATGCCATTCTCCGTCTTAAATAAAACGGAGAATGCCATTCTCCGTCCTAATTAAGACGGAGAATGACATTCTCGGTCCTAATTAAGACGGAAACGGAGAATGTCATTCTCCGTGTTAATTAGGACGGAGAATGGCATTCTCCGTCTTAAATAAAACGGAGAATGGCATTCTCCGTCCTAATTAAGACGGAGAATGCCATTCTCCGTCCTAATTAAGACGGAGAATGGTCATTTCCAGTGTTAAAACGTGTAATTTAGTTTTTTCAGGAATAAAGAGTTTCGTTCTTCTTTCAAAGCGATGATAATTCTTATGGAAAAGAAGAAGAAAGATCTTCTCTCCACAATTGAAGATCTGAGTTCAAATGTCTCCACGATGAAGATGATGATGATGGTGATGATGATGACGAGCGATGATCTGAGTTCGACTGAAGAAAAACACACCGAACTACGAACGATCTTTGCGATCTCTGCTGAATATGAGAGCAATGGAATTCAGATTTCCCATGAAGAAGAAGAAGACGAAAATCGCAATCCAGATCTGAGTTTTTTGAATTCAAATACATATATATGACCAATTCGCGCGGAGGGGTAGTTTCGGTATTATAAAAATAGCAGTTTCTAGCGGGTGGCATCTAAAAGGGAATCTTGGAATATTTAACGTGAAAATACTTAATTCTGGGTATTTCATAAAACTTATCCAGCGGGTGGGCATTTCATAAAAGCCCACCCCGAAATTGGGTTTCTCAGCAATTTCCAGTAAATTTTTTTATAGTGACATGATCATCTAAGCCTACAACCTTTAATGAACATAATGTTGCATGTAAAGAGCAAGTCCAAGAATGATTCATCAAAAAGATATGCATATAAACATATAAGATGCTAAAATATTAGGGTGAGACGTGGTAACTAAATTATTAATTGGGGATTTTGATAGGGGTGCAACTTGGGTGGGCTAAACCCGAACCCGATGGGATAAATCCGTTAATGGGTTGGGTTAGGGTTGAAGATACTCGGGTTCGGGCTCGGGTATGGGTTAAAATATTTGAACCCGATCAAAAATTGGGTTGGGCTCGGGTTCATGTGTCGGGTTACCCGAAGAACCCGAAACCCGACTTTATATATATATATATATATATATATATATATATATATATATATATATATATATATATATATATAGTTTCATATTTCTTAAATAAAAAGTTTAAATCCTAAATTTCTCTACCCAAACTCTTTAACTCCTTATCATAAATCTTATTTTAGTTTGTAATTTTCAATGATCAAGACTTTATTGGTATTTGATTATGTGTTTAATATTACTTTTGTTTAAAACTATTTCAAATATTATATTAGAGCCCGATAAACTCGATGGACCCAACCCAACCCGAGTTCAACCCGAGCCAAACCCGATCCTCCGGACTTGGTCTTGGGCTTCATATGTTAAACCCGAGGTCGGGCTTGGGCTCGGACTAGGCTTATGATTCATTGGGTTGGGCTCGGGTTGACCTCAAGCCCGACCCAACCCGCCCGAGTTGCACCCCTAGATTTTGAGTCTTAATTTAAGTTTAGGGATATTTTGTAAAACCTCCCCTAAATAATGGGCTAATTTGCAAAATACCCCCTAAAGATCTCGAATTGGTAAAACCCCCTTTTCGTCAAGACGCTGTTTGATTTTGGGTGACGTGGCAATCCGTGTGTGTTATTAAGTAAAAAAATAAAAGTTAGACGAAAATACCCCTGCGTACGTGGCAGGGGTCCTCCAACGGTCTTCTCTCTCTCTCTCTCTAAGGAGGAAACACAAATTATTATATTTACAGTAAGGAGGAAACACAAATTATTATATTTACAGTTAGGAGGAAACACTAATTTTTAATTTCTAAATTTGCAGAAATCGAGTGATGAAAGTGATGAGATTGATGAAAGTGATCAGATTAAATGCCAGCCACAACTACATGTCACAACTACATGTCACCGCAATCTTCCTCTCCTCCCCCAAGTCCCCCTCCTTCCTTTGTTCTGAATCTTCTTTATCTAAATTTAGCTTTTCCTTCTCTTGCTCTTTCTTCCCAAAACATTGTTTTTTTTTTCCCTGCATAAGCAAGAGTAACAGCGCTTCTGGAACAACCCCAATATTAAAACAAATTTATAGTCCATCATCCACAATTCACTAATTTAGGGAAGAGGAAGGAGAAGAGTTCTCGGCAGTGAAATAAAGTGGGAGAGAAATGAAAGGATCAGGAGGATACAACAGTAAAAATGGCGACTACAACCCCTACAGCAGCAGCAGCGGCAAGCCATCCCCATTGTTCTCCTTCCCCAAGCTCATGGTCTCCTTCCTCCTCCTCATCTCCCTCGTCTACTTCCTCTACACCATCACCTCCGAGTTCCCCTACACCCACCGCCGGGGCTCCCGCTCCGCCCTCCGCATCTCCCGCATCGTCTCCGAGACCTTCCGCCTCTCCCTTCCCGACGCCCGCTGGTTCGTCATGGGCGACGACGACACCGTCTTCCTCCCCGACAACCTCCTCCGCGTCCTCTCCCGCCTCGACCACACCCAAAATCGTTTTTGGGCGGACTTTTGGGGAAGGGTATTTTCGTCTAACTTTTATTTCTTTACTTAATAACACACACGGATTGCCACGTCACCCAAAATCAAACAGCGTCTTGACGGAAAGGGGGTTTTACCAATTCGAGATCTTTAGGGGGTATTTTGCAAATTAGCCCATTATTTAGGGGAGGTTTTACAAAATATCCCTTAAGTTTATTAAGAACTAAATGTAATATTTTTAAAGTAATTTTCAGGAGGGGCATCATGCAAATGCAAGAAGATGTTAAATGGAGACATATTGAAGAATGTATTTGCGGATTGTACTCTTTTTTATTGATTTGTTTGTACTGGATTTTTTCTTCCAAATTTTTTAAAGAGACAACATAACACCCACTTGTACTCATGAAGAATACGTTATACTCTTTTCTTTCACTATAATTTTTGTTTCAAAGATTATTTTCTTAGACTTTTTTTAAATAAAAAATGATTAAAATGGACATCCAAGGGAGAGTGTTGTAAATCATATATTTGTAGATAACCACAAATAAGTTGATGCACTTATCCAATTACATACTTACCCTAATAATTTCCTATTTTATAAATATGCAATAATAATAGAAACCATAGAGGCTATTATTTTACTAGGCAAACATTAAGGGCATTATAAGAATTTCTAAGGGCAACACACTTTTGACAGTATTAGAACTGCCAAACTTCAGTCAGTTATGTGTATATACAATACTGCCAATTTTTTTGGTTGTCATGAAAAAAATAGGACTGCCAAAATTTTGACAATCCTATGCATATCCAGAACTCCAAAATTTTAGCACTCGATATAAAATTATGACTAATTGTCATTTCTAAAATAGCAAGGAGTACAAATTTTTAATATATAAAAAAAATATCAAAATTACATTGTCCCTAGTAAATTTTAGAGTACCCGGACATCTCGAATGAGGGTTTCACTCTACTATTTCTATGGTAGAAATTTATTTAGAAAAGAAAAAAAAAATTCCCTACCATAGTTTCTTAATAATAAGTTATTTTGTTTAAACTTAATAATAAGTTACAAAAATTTTAAGTTGATATTTTACAAACTATTTACTTAATAATAAGTTTAAAAAAATTGTGACAATAAAGGAATTATAATTTTAATAAATACAAAAAAGTGGGATGTAAATACAGATTTATATTAATAAATTAACAAATTTTTTTTTAAATTAGATATTGTTATTTTTGTTTGGGTAAAGACGCCAGGATTCATTTGGGCCAAATACATTTCTGAAACATTGCAGCAGTTTCACTTTCCACCCCTGCCAAAGAATAGGAGATTAGGGTTAGGGTTTTAAGCGAGTTAGGGTATCGTCTCCTTCCTACCAACCATGTCCAAGCGGAAGCGCGAGGGTTCTCCGGCCGGCGCGGAGAACGGGGACGTCGGCGGCGGCGGCGGCGGCGGCGGAGACGTCGGCGACTTCGACCTCTCCCTCCTTGAAGCGGTAGAGAAGTCCCAGAGCTCCGGCGGCATCGAGGTCCTCGACCTCCGCGCCATGAAGAAGCTGGTCCTCTCCTTCGAGCGCCGCCTCCGCGACAACCTGGAGGCCCGCATGAAGCACCCCGACGCCCCCGACCGGTTCGCCGACTCCGAGGTCGAGCTCCACGACGAGATCAACCGCCTCAGGATCCTCGCCGGCGCCCCCGAGCTCTACCCCGACCTCGTCGCCCTCAACTCCGTCCCCTCCCTCGTCGGCCTCCTCGGCCACGACAACACCGACATCGCCATCGACGCCGTCTCCCTCCTCCTCGACCTCACCGACGAAGACGTCCTCGAGGACAACGACGACCCCGCCCGGGCCCTCGTCGACGCCCTCGTCGACAACAACGCCCTCGAGCTCCTCGTCCAGAACATCGCCAGGCTCTCCGAGGCCGACCCCGACGAGGCGGCCGCCATACACAACACCCTCTCCGTGGTCGAGAACATGATCGAGGTCAAGCCCGCCGTCGCCGAGCTCGTCTGCGAGCGCACCAAGCTCCTCCGCTGGCTCCTTGGTAGGATCAAGGTCAGGGAGTTTGACGGGAACAAGCAGTACGCCTCCGAGATCCTCGCCATCCTCCTGCAGAACAGCGCAGCCAACCAGAAGAGGCTGGGGCAGATGAACGGGGTGGACGGGGTCCTGCAGGCGGTGGCCATGTACAAGTCGAGGGATCCGAAGAGCGCGGACGAGGAGGAGATGCTGGAGAACCTGTTCGATTGCCTGTGTTGTCTGCTGATGCCGTTGGAGAACAAGGAGAGGTTTATCAAGTCGGAAGGGGTGGAGCTCATGATTATCATAATGAAGCAGAAGAAGTCTGCATACGGGTCTGCCATTAGGGCACTGGATTTTGCCATGACCAAGTATCCGCCCGCGTGTGAGAGGTTTGTCGACGTGTTGGGGTTGAAGACGGCATTTGCTGCTTTCATGGGTAAGGCAAGTCATCGCCTCTTATCATTATTATTTTTCAATTATTTTTCTTCAAAGAAATTAGTTTGTTAACTCAAATAGTAACTTCAAAATCTCAACAACTATAACATTCCTCAATTCGAACTTTGTATACATGATGACAAAGATATCACATAGGATCCTGATATAACTTTCAATCGTCATATAAAAGAACCATATTGGCTTGTCACTGATGTTGTGTGGCGGTGAGCAATAGCCTATAACCAACACAACGGTTCATCTTGGGCTACGAGCATCATTTTACCCTCTCTTTATCGCACCTAGGTTACTGGCGGCATGGAAAGAGAAAATGATTTGTATCTTAGCAGTTGGGTTATGATTCATGTCAGTTTGTGTGATGTGGAACAGTTACCACTCGAGTCTTTGTTCACAAAATTTTTCAAGTTTACCTTATACTCATATTTGGTCCTGCCCTCCAATAAAAGAATTCCGTTGACGGCTGACATGGATAAAGAGGAATTTGCCCATGCAACTAAACATTGTTGTTTAAAAACAAACATATAATAGAGATGAAATGGGTAGGCAGGGAGGGGGAAGGACTAAGGAGGGATTGTTGTTATAGCTTGTAGGCCTTTGGTATTATATATTTCCCTTTGTTCCATTGCTGCAACTAGCTTGGATTGTGGCCATCACCTTGTTCTTTTTTCTTCCTCCAGTATAGGTTGGTTTTATAATGCTTAGAATGGAAAATGACTTAGTTTATGTGTTATTAGTTCAGTTGTGTCATGTTGGGTTTAATGACGGGGATGGATTCTCTCTCCAATATGTGTTCAAAGGGGTCAACTAAGATACCCGTCTTAGGACGTTGATGTGAGTGGGATTTAGACTTTGGAATCGTTGGGCCCCCTCCTCTTCCTCTACTGCAAGGTGCTTTACCACCAGTGAATTCATGCAAGCTTATGCAGCCACTTAACTTCTATTTCTTTTGTTTTTTCCCCTTCACTCTTAAACTATAAGCGAATAGCACAATTTTAAAATTCATTATCTTAAATTAAACCATCTAAAGGTCTGTGCTAATATATCCCAAGGCAATAATTAAGACCTACTGCGTATGGACCATAGCAATTCAAGATACCATAAATACTCAAGAAATGGTAGAACCAGATACATCATCTGATAATAAGCGTCTCAGATTCCAACCTTAACTTTACATGCTGAAGTAGTGTGTATGTATATATATATCTTTTATTAAAAAGAAGATGAAGTGGGTAACTGTATTCTCCTGCTAGCCGGCAATAGAGTAGTATCTGGTGCTTCATGAGAAAAGTTTATTGCTGATACAATGATGGCAATATTTTTTCTTTTGTTGTTTTGAAAGTTTAGACTTTAAATACAGGAAAGACAAAGGTGCTTTCATCAATTTCCTTCTATGAATAGTGAAAGATATGCACTCATCTAAGTCATCTTTCACTGCATGGCATTTGTAACTGGACCTATATTTTTCATAATCATCTCAGTGTAGTCAAAGGCGCGCCCCAGGTGCGCCTAGGCGCAAGGGTAGCGCCTTAGGGCACTCAAGGCAAGGCGCAGTTCTTAAGGCGTGCCTTTCCCGCGGCGCCTTGGAATAGCTAAGGCACGCCTTGACCACGGGGCACTCCAGGCGGGGTTTTTTTTGACTTTTTTTGAGCTGCTATTTTTTGAACTGTTGTTTATTACTTTTTTTCCCTCTAGTTTTTTTTACTTTGAATACTGTTTTTAAATATGTTTAGTTTGTATACTGTTTTTTTAATTTCATTTTTTGGTAGTATCCAGAATAATTTTTTTGTTCAAACTCCATAATATTTTTTAACTTCATTTAATATGTTTGTTTTATTACTTACATAAGTAATTTAGTACGCGCGCGCGCGCGCACACACACACACACACACACATATATATATATATATATATATATATATATATATATATTTGTGATATGTCCGGACATCCCCACTAACCCCGTCGACACCACCCAGCCAGGTTAGTGCGGGAAGGGGGGCTCGACCCCGGGTCTCCCCGCTGGGAGCCCCCCCCGCCCCCCCCCCCCCCCCCCCCCCCCGTGCCACTTGCGCTACGGACGTCGGACATATATATATATATATATATATATATATATATATAATTTTCATCTTTTAATAAAATAATGTCCTGTTAATTTGAATTTTTCTTGCAAAGCACTTGAAAAATATCTTAAAAATTCAATTCAAAGTGATTGCATGTTAACCTACACAAGAGAGGAATTGGAAGCACACATGTTTATCAATGCAGAAATCTGACGTGAATTATATATATATATATATATATATATATATATATATATATATGATGGCAAGTCTGCAGAGTCTTCGTTCCCCCCCCTAGAGTCTTCGTTCCCCTCCCTGGGGAGTCCCTAGGGGCTCCCCCCGCTCGGTCCCGTCTGGCCCTCGGCGGCCTTCTGTCGGAGCTCGATGCCGCCTCGTTGGCCTGCCGACGCTCTCGCTCTGGTGGGCCATCGTCCTCCCGTTGCTCCTCTCTCCCGTCCCCCGCAGGCCCAACCGCCCTCGTCATCTCCTTCTCTCGGCCCTTCCCCGCCCCAGTCCGACGTCCCCGCCTCGGCGCCCGGTAGCCCCCGGCTTTCCTCCCCCCCCAACTTCCGTTTTGGTCTGACCCCCCGCCTCGTCCGCCGGTCGCGGCGCCCTCCAGCATTCGGGCCGCGCCCTCCTGGGCCGGCAGCTCCGCGGTGCTCAGCCACCGGCAGCAACTCCCCCATTCTCCCGCCCTCTTTCAAATTTCGAACGGGTCTTCTGACCCGTCGGGTGGGGAGCCCCCCTGCGGTGCAGGTGTCGGGCGTCCCATCGACAGACACCTCGGGTACGCCGCTTTTGGCGCCCAACTCGAGGTTGTCCCAGATTTTTATGCGCGATCGACAGCGCGTAACTCTGGTTTTTACGCTGCTCATGGCAACGCGTACTACCTCCCCAACGAATCTGCTAGTGGGTCCCACCCGGCTGGGGTTCAGCATAATTCTGCTTTTTACGCTAATGGGTCCTACACAACCCAGGATCAGCGTTATTCCGCTGTTCTCGCTCCTATCGCTGCTGCGTGGAACTCCCCCTTTGTTTCTTTACCCTATGGTGGGGCCCTCCCTATCCTTGATTATTATGCGCCAGGCTCGTTCCGTGACCTTTACGCTCAGCCCTCTAGTGGGGCCCGCACTATCAATGAGTTCTACGCGCCCCAGTCCAATGGACTTTACGCGCCTGGCGCGTTGACCTCGTATCCCCATTCAGGCGGGCATGGTCCCTCTATGGATTTCTCGCGCCCGGTTCCCTCAGGCGGGCCCACCCCCTCGCCCGACTTCCAAGCTCAGCAATCCCTTTACGCTACTCATCATCCCACCTCCTCCTCTACGCTCTACGCTCTACGCTCTACGCTCTACGCTCCTCCCCCCTACACCGACCCTCTCCTCTCCCCATCCTCCGTGCTTCACGCCGCCACCTCCTTCTCCCACCCCATTCATCCCACCCAGGACCTCACCCTCCCTTCCCCTCCAGCCCGCCCCTTCGTTGGAGCCCCAACTCCTGGCCTCCCCTCAGAGGACCTCGGCCTCCCTCCCGTGCCTCCCCCTTCCCCGTCCGAAGCTCCGGCCCCCCTCCTGTTTCCTCTATTATTCCCCCCTCCGCCTCTTTGGTGTCAGCGGGACGCTCCCCAGATCGCTCCCCTCCCGCCTTCAGCTCGTTCGAGCCAGAGGATCCCGCTGGGGTCGTCCCGGTTTCTCATCCTCCCTCTCCTCCAGCTGCAGTAGGTCCGTCTGTGGAGCCTTCCTCTGCGAGCGGAGCGAGCTCAGCTCCTGGGGGGACCCCACTGGCCGTCACCCTTCCAGAGTGCATCCCCCAGGCAGCCCCAGCTGTCAACTCCCACCGCCTCGAGCATATCCCCACCTCACTTGCTCTCCCACCTTCCAGTAGCCCATCCTTGATCCCTTCCTCGGCCGTCCCCTCCCTGTCGACCTTCGCAGCCAAGCTTCGTCCGGACCTGGCATCTGCCAAGGCGCCTCTCGTCCCAGACATCAATCTTCCGGATATAGAGTACTCTCAGGAGTCTCGCGTACCATCGGTTCCATTTACCGACAAGGAGTTGTCCTCACTAGCGAATTCATTCCCTCACACTTTCATCCTCAAATTTTTATCCGGGTGTCCCAAACTACCTAGGGTGCAGGAGACGATAGCCAGCTGGAAACTCACTGCGGATTACCGTGTTGCCCCCCTTGATCTCAAACACATACTCCTTCACCTCTCATCCGACTTAGACCATAAGACAGTCTGGTCCAAAGGCACGTGCAAGATTGACTCCCATCAGATGAAAATCATTAAGTGGTCAGCTAGCTTTAGCACTAAAGAAGACTCGGCGACAGTTGCCGCCTGGATCACTCTGCCTAATCTGTCCCTCATTTGCTTCGTCCCAGCGGCACTCAGGCGCATCGCTAACTCTTTCGGCACGTATGTGGCCTCAGCCCCTGAGACCAGCAACCTCACCAAAGTCCACTATGCCAAAATCTGTGTGGAACTCGACCTCACCACCGAACCATCCAATTTTATCAACATCGAACTAGGCAACCGAACCCACACCCAACAAATCCTCTACGACAACCACATCATGTTCTGCAACCACTGCCACTTGAGAGGTCATCTCACGAGGCACTGCCACCGACTTCATCCAGAACTAAAGAAGAAACAACCGAGAAAAGTCAGCGAGCCTACCGAGGAGAGGACACCCAAGCCACCTCTCCTGCAACGCCCGAATTCGCACACTCAATTCGGCTCCGGAGACGCCGCGACAGACGGGAGCGAATCTCCAAGCACAGCATTGATCCCCCACTGCACCCAACCTCTCACCCTATCCAACCAATTCGATGCCCTTGTTTCGGAGGACGCGGAAGACCCAGAGGAGACAGCCTCACCCCCTGTCGACTGCGCGCTCACCGAGTTTCTCCCCAATCAGGCAGGCGTAGAACAGTTCACCGATACCTCCGAAGCCAATCGACAGCTCACCATCGAAGATCCCATGGTAGAGGCCCTAGCTATTCTAGGGCCAGACCTTGTCCAGAGAGGGCTCCAGGTCCTTGCCGCGGGTTTCCCCCTTCAGCAAACCAATCTACTGGCAGGGAGCACCAGTGACTCCATAATCATCCCACCAGAGAATCCTATCCTGGACTCGGTCGGGGAATCGGTCAATCAGCTACAGACCCCGCAGGAGCAATCATGTAACGATCACCTACCCCCAACGGAGGCAGGACCTTCCACCTCGAGCGAGGCCATTGCTAACCACGGACCCACAGTAACCTCCATCATCCAAACCAGATCCGTCGTCAAGCGGAACAAAAAAATCTCGCTCAACATCCTTAATGCTTAACATCCTATCCTGGAATGTCCGCGGTCTGGCGAACAAACCGACGTTAAGGAGAATTATCAATCTGCGGAAAATCTACAAGATCGACATTCTTATCATTCTTGAACCCAAAATCCCCTCCAAAAGATTAAAATTCATCCAACTGCAACTGGGCCTTCCTAAGGCCATAGTTGGCAGACATGATATTGGATCCTCTGCACGAAGGACGTCAAATTAGGAGTCATCCACGACTCCCGGCAGGCCCTCTCCTGTTGGTTCGATCACCCGAGACTTCCTAATCGCACCATCCTTTCAGCGGTCCATGGCAGCTGCGATGTTGCGGAGAGGAAACAACTCTGGGACGACCTCCTTTACATCCATCACCTCCACACCAACTCTCCTTGGCTTTGCATTGGGGACTTCAACGCGATCACCTGCAGCGCGGAGAAAACCGGAGGCCGCCCCCCTCCCGCTCCGGCCATGCTTGACTTCAACAACTTCATCTTCAACGCCCACTTAACCACTCTCCAGTTCACTGGTAATGCATTCACCTGGTGCAACATGCAGGAC
The DNA here is from genome assembly GCA_029216955.1 of Iris pallida. Lineage (NCBI taxonomy): Eukaryota > Viridiplantae > Streptophyta > Magnoliopsida > Asparagales > Iridaceae > Iris > Iris pallida. Next base: position 270,740 of record JANAVB010033818.1, read on the forward strand.
GACGACCGTCGTCAATACTCTAGGCTAGACAGAGCCCTTACGAACGCCTTCTGGTACGGAATGGGGATCACCACCAATCTGTCCCACCTCAATTCCACAGAATCAGACCACAATCCCCTTTTGATTGAGATAAAAAACAAGACTAACTCACCCAAAAAGAACTTCCAATTCCTCAACTTCTGGACCGGACATCCCCATTTTCTGGGCATCGTGGCGGAAGCATGGAACCGCGAGGATTCCCCCAACCCCCTAATTCAGGTGAGCAACAAGATTAAGGCCACCAGGAAAGCCTTGTCCGTTTGGAGCAAGCTCGCATACGACGATATCTTTCAAGCCGTTGCATCGTCGAGGATGACGTCACCCGCGCCGAAGCCCTGGTCGTCACGGATCGGTCCTCAGAGGCTAGGAGAGCCCTTAACCTCACCAAGGCTATGCTTAAATTCAGGATCAAGGTGGAGACCGATTTCTGGAAGCAGAAAGCGAGGTTGAAATGGGACAGCGAGGGGGACAAGAACTCGAACTACTTTCATACCTGCGTTAACGGGCGCAGACAGAAGTTCTCGATTCACAGAACAACTGATGACAATGGGAACATTATCACCGACCAAAAGAGCATCCATGAGGCAGCCACGGATTTCTATTCTAAACTATTCTCCAAAGAGACGGTTCACAAAGACAGATCATTCCTAGACCAAATTCCCCTCCTCATTAACGACACCGACAACGCCCAGTTGAACCGCCCGCCCTCAGAGTAGGAAGTTAGAGATGCAGTGTGGGCTCTGAACGAGCACAGTGCGCCAGGACCGGACGGATTTTCGGGGGTATTCTTCCGCACATGCTGGGATATTATCAAGCATGACATCATAGATGCGGCGATCGCTTTCTTCGAAGGCGCTATATACCCTAAAGCCATCTCTAGTGCCAACCTGATCCTTATCCCCCAAAAAGACAACCCGGAGTCCTTCCGTGACTTTCGACCTATCAGTCTTTGTAACTTCACCAACAAGATTATATCCAAGGTCATCGCGACCAGAATGGCTGGTATTCTTCCCAAAATCATTTCGGAAGAGCAAAGCGGGTTTGTTCGCGGGAGGAACATCCAGGACAATATTATGCTGGCCCAAGAGTTAATCACCTGCATGAAATTTTCGGTGAGGGGAGGCAACATTGCCGTCAAAATCGACATGGAGAAAGCTTATGACAGACTGGATTGGCAATTCATGATCTGGATTTTCAGAGCTTTCGGATTCTCGGAAACTTGGACCAATATCGTCTGGAGATCCATCAGCAACTCGTGGTTCTCCACGGTCATCAATATCCGCGCTGAGGGATTTTTTAAATCCCACCGCGGGGTGAGACAAGGTGACCCCCTATCCTCCACTGTCTTCATCATAGCAGCTGACGCTCTGAGTAGGAACCTAAACAATATGGTCAACATCCCTAACTTCCAACACTATCATATATCCAGTGGCTGCCCTATTATCACCCATCTGGCATTTGCAGACGACCTACTCATCTTCTCTTCCGGGGATGAAGGCGATGTGGCGGTGGTTCACAATAATCTGATGAGATACTCTAGATGCTCCGGTCATAAAATCAACCATTCCAAGAGCGTTATCTACGCGCACCACAACACCAATAGAGACCACGCCAACAACCTCTCCAACCTAACATCCTTTTCTGTTGCAAAGCCCCCGTTCAACTATCTCGGGTGCCCGTTAGTATACGGGAGATCCAACGCCGGGATATTCGAGGACACCAAAATCAGGAAGAAACTGGAAGGGTGGCACAATGCCACCTTATCCCCAGGTGGCAAGATGATCCTCATCAATCACGTGCTATCTTCCAGCCCCATCCACACACTAGCGGCGTGCTCGCCGCCCATTAAGGTTCTCTCTTCGATCGAACAGATCTTTTGCAATTTCTTCTGGGGGCATAGCAACGGCCAGGATAAGCATCACTGGGCTAGCTGGGATTCTATGGCTCACCCGACAGGCGAGGGGGGATTGGGATTCACCAAACTCACTCACATTGTGAATGCGTTCTCGATGAAACTGTGGTGGAATCTTCGCACGAGCAACAACTTATGGAGCAGGTTTTTGAAAGCCAGATACTTCAAACACATCCATCCCTCTATGGCCATTTTCAACTGCAGATCCTCAGCAGCTTGGCGTCGTATCCTTATCGGCCGCAACCTTGCCGAGCCAGCGATGAGACGCCAGTTGGGAGCGGGCGATTCGAACCCATTCCTTGAGCGATGGGTTGGAGACAGCATGATCCCGAGTCTTACGGAGACCCAGAGAGATTGTAGGATCAGAGATTTGTGGAACCCCTCGACCGACGACTGGAACGGGGACCAGGTTCGTGAGTGGTCCGACAACGATGCGGCTGATGGCATCCGCGAAAGAGGATTACGGATCAGTGGTGAGGAGGATGCGTTGAGATGGTCCCTCGAGGAGTCAGGGGCATTCTCGGTGAGGTCGGCTAGACTCTCTATCCAGGGCACCGGCCGGCCGTACCTCCCCATAGCACACTATTGGCATTCCTGCATCCCTAAGAAGTGGTCCCTCCTCGTCTGGAGAGTCATTAGAAAGAAGCTACCGATAGACGACATCCTCAACACCATCGGGATTAGCTTAGCATCAGCTTGCTCCTGCTGCTCTGAGCGTCAGACGGAGACTATCGATCACATCTTCCGCCAGGGGACGCTGCCAAACAGGACTTGGACTACCCTTAACCAGCTTTTCAGCAGTGAGCAGGGCGGTGGACGCTTCCACGATCTACTGGCCACCCGGGGTTCAGCCTCCCATGGCCACCAGATCGTCGCAGCGGCCGCTACTTGGGTCATTTGGAAGAATCGCAACAAGGTGAGATTCGAAGGTCACCATTACTTGGCTGACCAGCTCTTGCGGGAAGTTGCTCGCCAATGCCGTAAACGGAGCACCCTGTGTTTCCACAGTTCGAGAGCATTCTGGTCGGTGCTCCCCCCTTAGCCCCCGGCGATTTTTTGCTTTCTCCCCTCCTTCTTTTTGTGGTATACCTGTATAGGCTTTGGCATTTTGCGCCTTGTATACGGTTCTGTCTGCGGTTTTCGAGCCACCTTTAATAAATTGGGGGGTTTTCTAAAAAATAAATAAAATAATATATATATATATATATATATATATATATATATATATATATATATATATATATTGCGCCTTGCTTCGCTCGGGCGCACGCCTTAAGTGCACCTTGCACCTCGGGCAATATGGACCCTTTGCGCCTCAAGTGCGCCTTGCGCCCTTGACTACCTTGAATCATCTTGCCTAGAGCCTAGTCTCACTTAAGTTTTATGTTCTGGATTATACATTTAGGTGCTTACTCTAGGCTGGTTGTCTCGAATCTGTTCTCCAAGACTTGCTATATATTCTTATTTACCAACAAGGTTCTAATTGGATATTGAGTTCATACCAGGTTGTGTTTTCTCACATCCGACAAGGTTCGAAACTTGTTTTCTGTGTTGACTTTGGACCTTCCTATGAATATCGGTTTTTGGCAGGTTCGGAGCTTCGGTTGTTTTGAATTGGTCGGTTACGCTAGTTTCGACACTCCTGACCTTCCAACTGTGATCCAAAATGACTGAAATGTACTTACGATACTTAAAACCTTGGAAAATAATTGACATTCATGTTGTGCACTCTCTCTCTCTCTCTCTCTCTCTCTCTCTCTCTCTCTCTCTCTATATATATATATATATATATATATATATATATATATATATGTTTGTATTGGGTAAGAATAATCTAAAAGTGATATACTGCATGAGTGCCATCATATCTAGTGAATTGGTCATATGGAGTTGATTTTATTAGCGGATCTTACTAAAAAAGGAGAAAAAAAAATTTAAGGGGAAAAAACTAACTATAGTTGCCAGCACCAAGTCTTCGATGGATGCTGGTTGGAGGCACAGACACCACACTATATGGAAACGACCTATATAATTTGAATAGGCTAAACCTAAAATCATATTATTAGTAATTTTTCACACATGAATCAACGCTGAACAAAATAATCTGTGAAAAATTTGTCTCCTTTCCCCTCTTTCTGTCTCTCACGATGAGTGCAAGACTTGTGGTCGTCTTAGATATCATCTATAGTCCTTTTGTTGTTTTGTCTTGCTTTTGGTAGCTTTTTATTAAACTATAGAGCTCAGGCTACTTTTGTGTTTATTTTATGACTATTTGATTTGTTATCTTATGTTTATTTGCATTTCTCTATTAAGTCTTATGTAATGTGGACTTTTTGTGTTTCTATTCTATTTCTTCTTCTGTCTATGTTTGCATATTCTTTCTGATTTTTTCCTTAGATGTTTACCGCCTAATCCAATTAGTCATTCCATCGTCCTAGACAATTAGACAGTACACATAATGAAATTGGATTGTCAATTAGACAATTACCAAAAGTCGCATAATCATATGCTAAAACATACATATGGATATCTTATTCAAAGATGAACATAACACAAAAATCTCGCTCATGGCGAGGATGCAATGTTCCTCTTAACTGGGCAATAAAGGGCCTGCCATTTGAAATAGAATGTAAATCATTGTAAGCAATGTAAGTATGAAATTCGCTTAAGATGTTTAGTGTTATTGGTGGCTAGGTTCGTAATGACAGCTTTTGATCAATATTCGTGCATTTTCATAGTTAAACATCAACTTACCTAATGGCCAGATGCATATATAACACACGTCTACATCAGTGCGAAGCTGCCAGGATATCACAAAATAGAAGAATGAGTTTTGGAAATATCAGGAAGTTGTGAAAATATATACTTGAGAATCGGTTGACTAAAGAATTGGATATACTTCAGGAGCATGACTCCATATGCCAAATGTAGAAGAAGTAATCATCTAATAACAATAAGAGGTGGGGGATGACTCCATATGCCAAATGTAGAAAAAGTAATCGCCTAATAACAATAAGAGCTGGACATTATGATTACTTGTTTTCTTAGACTGCAATGCAAAACTCAATACAGTCAGACAATCTCGGAAATTCCCACTAGAGTGCTTTCAGTGCAATGGTGGTATAATGCCATATGTTTTAGCAATAAACCTCTGGGTGCTGTCATCATTATCCAAGCTTTCTCCCATCAGAATGAAGCTAGTTATGGAGCTTGTCATGTGAAAGCTCCACAAAAGAATTACAGTGTTCTTAGGACAGCCTATCAACCTGACTTAAACCTCTACACGATGTTAAATTCCTAGACAGAGTAGCTACATGACCGAAAGAGGCCTTGTCATAAGACTTAGTGTGCCAGTTGGCAGTAGGTAGACTGACCTGTTTGGTGCCAGTTGGCAGTAGGTAGACTGACCTGTTTGGTTATGTATTGAATTGAATACTTACAAAATAAGTATATGATTTTATAAATTTTCACTTTGGTGTTATTCATGCTTTTGTCTGAGTACAAATTATGATAAAGATATCTGTAATAACACATACAATTATTTGCCCGTAGAGATGATGCACAATTTCTTTTGTGTTTAATAATATATATATTTGATGTAGAAACTAGTTTAGTCCCCTTTAGGTATCCCTATATGTCGTCACAGTGTTTGCTTGTAAAATTATACTCTTCTTGTTAAGTCTTGTTTCTTGAATTCTGTCGACCTTTTTCTTTAATGTTCACTGTTTTGTGATTTCTACCATGTTTAGATTCCGATGAGCAAGAGAAATAAAAAAGAGAGCTATCAGGAGGAGTTGGAAGAGCGTATCATTTCGCTGATCGCGTCACTATTTGGTAAGAAGGCAAGTGAATTTTTATTCTTAAAATTTGTAAGAACATTGTATCCTAATGGAAACGTGATTATAAGTTCAGTATACATTCAACTCAATAATATTTAACAAAAAGTATTATATCCGTGTTCTGACTAGTGTCACATGTTATTCACATGCTATGCTTTTTTGAGTTGTTAAAGTTATCCACTGACATGAGTTCTTTTATCAAATTTTATTGAAGCTGACAGTTGGAAAAGCTTAGATACTTTAGATTTATTTTTTCTATTCCCTGCCTTTGCTTTGTTGGTATAAAAGAATTAGAAACAATGCTTGCGATGGATGTTAACCACAAAAGAGATGGCAGTCAAACCCAAGTGTTGATTCGCAGACAAAATCCGTTTCAGTAATTTCAAGCTGCATTTGTGGAAATGATACCTATAATAAATCGGACAGGGCACACTGGATATAATGTGAGCATTATATGGAGCTCCTCTGATATAGTAACCAAACACACATACACACATTAATTTTCTTTCTTTTTTAGTTATTTTATCAAAATCAATTTTTATAGTATATATGCTTATCAGGTGGCATTATGAGGGGTTCAAGAAGGGAGAGATTGTTAAGCAAATTTTTCGAAAATGAATGTGAAAAGATAGACCGACTTATGGAACTTTATATGAGGTATATTTGGAAGCTTTCCTTTCATCTCCAGTGGAACTTCTATTTAAAGTTTGATTCTTGAGAGATTATTTTCTGAATGACAATTTCCCCATTATGGTCCTTCAAATATGATCAACTGCCATAATATGCAGATATGCTGATCGAGTTAAAGCTGAGAGTGAAAGACTAGATAGACTTGAATTGGATGACTTGGAGGTCTGACCCCTATTAACAATTGTGTTACACTTGGTAATTGACGTCGGCTTAATATTATGAAGCCTAACATTGCTCGATGTTTCTATTCTTTATAGATGGATGAAGAGGAACAGTATAACCGTAAACTCGAAGCTGGGCTCTACACTCTTCAGGTGATATTTGCTTAGTTTTCTTAGATTGTTGTAGATTTTTTTTTTTACTACAGATGTCAGATCTCATGTGTTGCATTGGATATTTCTGATTCTATATCTTTTGTGTGATTTTTCAGTTGATCGCTGTTATTCTGGGCCATTTGTGGTCTTCAGAGTATGTCTATAATTTACCTCATTAACCTATCCCTTCATACCTCCAGTATTCAGTAGATTTTGCCTTATCTTCATTGAACGTCTTCACCATGTGCAGGCACCCTCGAATGAGAGAGAGAATAGAACTATTACTCAAGCAACAAAAGCTGACAAAGAAGCATGTGAAGGATATACTTCAGGTAAATATTATTGATGAACTCGGTGACAGTTGATTCTGCAACCATATGAAACATACATAATGGATAATGTTAATGTTAATTAATAACAGTTTTGAATGTCATAATTTTTCCTTCCTCAAACGAACTATTTCCCAAAATGAGTCCATCTTTTAAAGGCATGACACCATAACCAAGTGCGTATACTTGGAACCAAATCACTCATCCTCAAAAGTTCAGAATTTTGAGAAATCCTTCGTTTCTAGAAGGATTCAACTCTCATATAGAGTCAATCCACATCTTCTAGTTAACAAATTTTGCAAATATATATCTATCTTTTTTTATCTTTTGTATTTAAAAGATCAGGTGCATATTACACAAATACGCAAAGGCCTATGACGAACGGTTAAACTTACACTAGTGTTGGACTTCACTAGACATACATACATATTGAATAGGCTCTCCGGCTATTAAATACGACCGGGACACTTAAAGCCACATGTACCTTTTCTAACGTGTCATTGGACTTCATCGTGACACGTCTTCACATAACTTGTGTTATTACGACTAAGCGGAGATTGAGGAATGGATCCCTACTTCCTTGCCATGTGAGCTTATTTACTAAGCCTGCTGTGCACTAATATGTACACATCCATACCCTTAGAGAAACTGGACTATATGGTGAAGCTTGAAGTCAACAACTGCTACTTTGACGGATTTTCTTGTACGATGAAATCAATACCGTACATCAAGGAACACAATTGTGAAAGCAAGTTGGTAATGGGACGATTGTAGTGGATAGGAGGAAGATCATGAAGCATGTCTTATAATTGGCCAGTGGCAAGCTTTATGCGCATATAAGGACCGCAAGAAAGTGTGACCGAGCCATGACGAGACCATGGTATTCGGGTATGCTATCCTTCGAGGGATTGAGAGATGTTCAACGTGAATTGATCTAGGGTGCACGAGTTACTCATCGAGATTTTGATTTTATGACATGGGTTATCCTTAGGCTAGTTCCTTGGGGGGATTTGGTTTAAGGTGCTCCACATGTAGGTACTCACGGTCGCACGTCTCACAAATATTTGACCCACTTGAGACTGGAGAGAAAGGGTGAATGCACCCACTATATGCGAGTGAGAGTATATTGGCGATAACCCGAACCGGACCGGTCTGGTCAGGCCCATATTGGACATGGTCATTGTGGTAAGTGAGCCCATGTGGGCTGCACTTCTAGGATTTTCCCAGTTGCCTATGTATATTGGGGGATGCTCTCATATGAAGAGCTAATCTCTAAAATATATTTTCCACCTCCAGAATAGCTTGATCCCCAAGCTCTTGTTCTCCATCTCCCCGTGGCAGATCTATTGCACGGTGAACCAATGAGCTTTCTCGTTTCTTGAGAGGTTTTACAAGTGTGATTTGATCTAGAAGGCATATAAGAAACCTGGTTCAAATGCACTAAATATCTAATTCCTATTTCTTCCGCTTAAACTCCCTTCGGTGTCATGATCCATCTATTAGTTACATATGCATAGGTCTCACAGTTACGTCTTATCAAAATTCCAATGGATTGGGTCTCATATTAGACATGATTAATTGGCCCGCATGGCCCACCCGATCCCCACAAAGGGATCAAGATCATGATCTGATCTAGAAGGCGTATAAGAAACCTGGTTCAAATGCACCGAAGATTTAATTCCTATTTCTTCCGCTTAAACTCCCTTCGATGTCGTGATCCATCTATGAGTTACATATGCATAGGTCTCACAGTTGCAGCTTATCAAAATCTTATCAAAATCCCAATAGATTGGGTCTCATATTACACATGATCAATTGGCCCCGCATGGCCCACCCGATCCCCACAAAGGGATCATGATCATGTCCCTGTGCTGTCATGCGATCGGATCCTGATCCTACGAGGGGGTCTTTGTGAGGGTGGTGAGCGGTCCTGACCCCAACAGGGGGGTCGGGTGCATCTTGTGGACAAGGCGGTATGTCACAGACTTAGTATTTTTGTCTACACTTTGATCCGTGCGGCACACAAGCTTCCTACTCGAAGACCCGTGCCAGCCTTCTCCAAACGCTTAGCTAGATCGTTAAGGCGAGAATGAGAACAATGTGGAGCAAAAGATAGATTGGAAGATTGAAAATTTCACTATACTAGAGAGAGTTTACAACTTCTTGGGTGGTGAGGACAAATGAGCCTCTCACTTATTCATAAGGTCTCAAAGGGCTTACATGAATCTTCTGGAACCAGCATATTCCATGGATTATTCTAGGAAATATTCTCGGACCTAGATAATTCTAAGGAAGCTTCTAGAGCATCTAAAAAGATCACGAGTCTTCATGAAGATTCCACCATCTTCTAGAGAATTTCGGAAGCTTCCAGCAAAATTCCGATCCGTAGAGGGTTATGCAGATCCGTCCAAGTGAGACGATAAACCTTGGGCGTGACATGCAGCAACAATCGGCCGGGTCCATGGTGGGGGTAAGTTTTGGTTACATGATTCTTAATTTGCTTCAATAAGAAAATCCTTGTTCCAATAAGAAAATAAAAATATGCTCTCGTCCGTTTTTGGGTATTTTTATCATGTCCTATTATATGCTTACAAGTTTTTCGAACTTGACTTGCAAGTCTACTAATATACGTTGGAAATTTGATATTCTTGATTGTTGAATATTTAACTATATTGGAATGTTCTCTCTCTCAAGTGCTCAACATCAGGGTCATATGTTTGGAAGTTATTATCTATAATTGAGGCTTAAGCAGTCTTAGTTTATTACAGATCTTCAAAGTTGAGATCATTAAAGTTCAATTAAGGTACTTTTATGTAAGTATAAGACACATGGGAAGAAACGACTTCAGTGTTTGTGAGCAGCAGGATCAGTCTGTGAAGAAGGTTATCTAGTGATGGTGTGTAGCTTTTGTCATAAACAAAATACGAAAAACAATTGTAACTTTTGAAGGTAGGAAAGAGAGTGGAGTATAATGTGGAAGAATAATGTCCTTGCTGGAAAAGATAATAACAAAGATATGTACTAATAAAATGAAACATTAAAGACATTTTCCATATGGAGGACTTCAGTTCTTAACCAAAAGTCCTTGTTGCTCCATCATTTCTAGTACTTGCACGTAATATAATTTTTGAAGTGTCTGATCATTTCATAAGCTACTAGAACTACTAAAAATGATGAAGATTTTAAAGGTGGAGAAGCTTTTGGAGTTCTGATTGTAATGTGGAAGAATAATATCAATTCAAATATGCTTCTTGTATTTGCTTAGCATGTCTTGGTTTAGTTTTTTTTTGCTCAAGACTACAGAGAACTAAGCTTTTCTTAACCACGAGTTCTTATCTTTCTCTTCCATCATTTTACTTGTCAAATCTCATAGGCATGGAAATGGAATTGTCTGGATCATTTTATCAACTATTGTTCTTTCATTCTCAATACGTGGAGGTACCTACATTATGTTGCAGGAATATCATGATAATATAGGTGACTTGGATGGGCCGGAGGAGAAGGAGCGGGCACAAGCAAAGGTCCAAAGATTCATTGATGCATTTCACTGAGTGCAACATAGTAGCGGAGGATTACTGCAGAAGCAGTGAAGCACTCCTTTGTATGGCAGCAAAAGGAGAGAGGAAATGATCGCCATGAGACGAATTATGTTCTTCCAGAGGAACCGAGACAAATTATGTTACAAGTCTGAACATTTAGTTTAGATAGTATGATCCATCACCGTGGGGTAGATACTGTTGTTTTTGTTTTGCAAAATGAAAACAACAGTCGAAAAATATCAGATTGAAGTATCTGTTGACGACTATATTTGATGGATATTTGAGTTGTAGCTTGAGTTTGGTTTCATTTGGTTTATTTACTCGAGTTTGACTTTTATTTGTTGAGTTATGGTTTAGGATCATGAATTCATGATTTGCATTCTGACTTTAGTTTCGGATTAGTCAAGTCTTAAGGGCTCGTTTTGTCGTTTGAAAGGAAATCAATTGTTCGCCTTTTCTTTTCCTTTGAAAAATTGTAATTTTCATCAATTTTTTTAATCCGCTGTTTGAAAAGGCAAGAAAATGGGGGAGAAATGAATCTCTGGGGTCGGAGACTATTTTTTTTCTCCTTTTTTTATATTTGGAAATTAATTTTTTCATGTGTTTTTTTCTTTGCCATAATAGGTGTATTGTGAGACCATTGAGTTGTGAAGAACTGAAATTCTATGATTGATCCATTATGAATTGGGTGACATTCTTGGTGTAATCCCAACGCTGCCCTTGGTGTGAAGCCTTGGAACCACACACACGTCTTTTGTTTCCAACATGAGAAACAGGACGGTTAAGGTGCCTACTACACGGGGTTTGATCAATAATATGGATAGATTGTGTGCACTAGAACCTGTTTCTTATTTCGTTTTTGTTCAATTTTATAACAAGCTGGCAAAGCCCTCCAAACTTCTTCTTTTTTGTTGTTAGATGCACACTTATCCATCTGTTCTGACCTTGTACTAATTCGATTGTAGTAACCCACATCAATCTACATGGACGGGATAACACGCGCAACCTCATGTTCAAGCTCGGCTCTTATAGAATTGGTCTTTCTTGAGTCGAGCCCGAGATTCAGGAAGATGTTCACAGCTTGCGAGCTGTTCGAGGTCGAGTCCTAGGCTTCATGGGCCATGGCCATTGAAATTCCATCCCCCTCATAAGTATGAATACTTTAGTCCGAGTCATAAATTTCTTTGAACAGTTTCACATCTAAATTAGAGATTTTGATGGACATAAATAGTAGAGCCAGAAAAGTCGAACCAATCTCAGCCTCATGAAAGCAATCGAGTACAATTCCATGTTCAAGCTCGGTTCCACGAGTCGGAGTCGAGCTTGTGAGATGAGCCGATTTTGGCTGCATCGCTAAATGGGATAAACCTAGATGATCGATCATCCAGTGGCAGATGGCAACGAAGATCAACGAGTCCAGAAATGAGTGAAAAGGAAAGTAAAATGAAACAGTTAAATCTAGAAACGGAATTAGAGCCGCTGATGAATGTTCAACAAAATAACTCAAAACGCAGATCAATGAGTCCAGAAAGGTTGGAAGTGGAAATAATGTTGTTATTAGAAGGGAAGCTAGACAATGCTTGCAAGTTACTGTAGGATGTAGTCAATACTGGTAACTTGGTCAAGGATGGACAAATATTTTTGTCAGGAAGGGAGCAGAAACTGGATTTTTATCAAGTTTATTTATAAGGGCACATCAAAAGTTGATGAGGGCTAGCCCAAGTCTAATTTTGGTTTATTTACAAGTTTGTCATTAAAAAACTTACTCAGGACTAGCCCAAATGTAAATATATAAGTCAGCATTTTATTTTTTTTACTCACTTCTCATTCACAAGAAGAAGAACAAGAAGAACATAAAGAAAGAAGAAGGAAGAACAAAACAAGAACAAGAAGAAAGAAAAACAAGAAGAATACATCTTTCTCCAAACCTTAGTTTTTTTTTTCTCTCTTCTAATTTCTTTTTTTTTTTTTCTCTCCAAACCCTAGTTTATGGATGAAATAGTTGTAGAAGAAATTGGGTTATCAAATCTATTAATCTATTTTTCTTCATTAATAGAAAAAATTATGGATGAAATCCTAATTCTAGAAGAAATCGATTTGCTGAACAAGTCCATATCAGGACTGCCACAATTTCTGACAGTCCTATAAGTATTGAGGACTGCCAGGAATTGTGGCAGTCCTGAAAGGAACTTGCTATACAATAGAACTGCCACAATTTCTGACAGTCCTATAAGTATTGAGTACTGTCAGAAATTATGACAGTACTGAAAGGGACTTGTTATACAGCAGGACTGCCACAATTTCTGGCAGTTCTAGAAGTATTAAGGACTGCCAGGAATTGTGGCAATCCTGAAATCGAAATGACCGAATGAAAAAAAAAAAAAAAAAAAAACATACGTTAGGGTTTATTTTCATCTTGATAATAGAGTGAAATATACATTTTAGGATTTATTTTCATGCATTTTTTGTGAGAAAGAATGAAATAAACATGTTAGGGTTTATTTTCGTGCATTCTTTGTGAATGAAAATGAAAATTGTGGAGAAGAAAACTAGGATTTTGATGGAAATGATGGAGAAAAAAACTAGGATTTAGAGTGAAAAAATGGTGGAGAAGAAGACGTATAGTTTGGGGAGTGAAAAATGGTGGAGAAAAAGAAGAAGGAGAAGAAGAAGAGGAAGAAAGTTAGGATTTTGGAAGAGATGGTGAAATTTGCAAATGAGAGTGAAATTTGAAATATGTTGGGTGGGGGGGGGGGGGGGGGGGGGGGGGGGGTTGGTTGTGAGATTGGGACAGTCCAATGAGTAGGAAAATGGAATAACTTGAGTAACTTTTCCTCAAACATGGGCTAGCCCCAATCCTGGCTAGTCCTGATTAACTTTTGATGTATCCTTATAAATAATCTTCATCAACTGTGCACGAGTTAGGCTATGACTCTCAAAATGAAAAGTCTCAAAATGATTATGCAGTTGTGATCAAGTTCAAAGGAGGACTAAATATCGATGGTTATGATAAGTTCAAAAGAGAGTGAGTAAATATCTGTGGTATGCATCATCCCGACGGATAGTAGTCCAGACTTGAATCAAAACCCAAGAAAAATGTACTCTCCGTCACTGAATAACAAGTGCTCAAGCAAATTTCTGCATACGACAATAACCTGCTTTCCTAAGATGCAGGTTATGGTAATAAAAGCACGAAGAATGCCCACATTTAACAGGTCCAAGTGGATTTGCATGCATAAGCAGATTATTCCCCACATACAAATGTTCAGAGCTATTGGATCATCAAGAATACAGTTTTACCAAAGTGAAATTGTGGCATAAGAGGAAAAAGTACAATAATTACTTGATACAGTAGTACTAGCAAGTGTTGTGGAAAGGGAGTAACAGCGTACTCAACGCAAATAACATGTACCACATGCCATTCTGTGCTTTTCGATTTTAGGAAGACGAACAGGATTTTGCATCCTGGTTCCCCATCTGCTGCACATCCTCTGGCGAAAGTATCTTAATGTACCACACATTATTTACAAAGGCCCTGCGTTAATAGCCATACAACAAAATTTGTCAGTTTTAACCAGAAGAAGATGCATAAGCAAACAATTTAGCAACACAAGAAACTGATAGATTTCATTTGATTATGAAGACTTTAGCATCATAGCAAGCTTCCAAGGTTAATCACATTCAACACCAGCAATAAACATTTGACTTAAAGAACACACGACAGTTAGAAAGCTTAAAGTCATGAATAATTCAACATTAAAAAAAAAAAGTTGTGCAGGGGGGTGGGTGGGGTGGGGGTGGGAAACCTTTGCTGGGTCTCAAATATCCTCTTTGATATCACTTGTTGGGTTTTGCAAATAAACTCTTTATAAAGAGGCATAGAGAGAATCAAACTCACTAATAACTTTATTAATCGCTTTTTCTGATACACCATGTTTACCGCACTTCACCCCTTTACACAGGCTTACATGATAGACCCCAGCATCAGGATAACTATTATGTTTGTAGAAATCCTAACTAACAATCAGTTATAAAACATATTCATATCCATCTAGTACATAAACTCCTAAGACTTCAATACAAATTGAACCTTACAAATAATAACTAATTTGGACTATCTAATACACAAGATAATTAATATGGATGCAATTAAGAATGGAGTTATCCTTTGCATATTAGGATTGGATTATTATTTCCAACAAGGAATTCTCATGGGTTACCTATGGCATAGTATATAAATGTTATCTGAATGGCTGGAGGATGGAAATTATGCCTTAGGATGTTCTTTCAGCAGTGCAATTCATCTAATTCTGGCCATGATAAATAGAAAATCCAATCTCACTTGAGATACATCATATGGTTGTTCACGTCTAAGTTGCAGGGAATCCCATAGTGAGTCATTTTTGGTATCCTAAATGTTCTTAACGTATTATCAACTTCGTCTTGTTTGATGTTCCTGTCTATTTTTGAGAAACAGGTGATCTGTGCAAGATAAATTCACTAAACTACTCTGAGTACTCTCTAAATCCTGTCAGTTATGAAACTAAACAAATCCCAGTAGGAGTCAGTTTCTGTTCACCTAAATTTCAAAGAACTATTACACAAGTGGTTTTAGAAGCAGCAGAACTGATATTCTTCAGGTTAACTGTGCAGCTCTTAGATACTCCAAGTCTTATTATAGAGCCTTTGGGTAGATTAAGATCATGTTTTAAAAGCCCACGACACTCGCGCAAGATCGAGGCTAAACCCTGCGCCTCATTTTCTATGAGGCGAGGCTCATTCATCTAGGCTCACTAGAGGCTTGTGCCTCCTGCGCCTAACCTATTTTTGAGGTGCACACCTCGTGCGCCTCACCTACTTTTGAGGTGAGCCTGAAGCACAAGAAATTCATTAGCCTGGTGTTTTTTTTGAATTTTTTTTATAGATGTCTTGGTATTTTAATGTATATAAGAATTCAACTGATCTTTCTATTGTAAGTAATATGTTTTGTACCTTGGCTTTTGATGATGTCAACTTAATCAAGACAAGATCCTGGTGTACAATATCGTCCTCAACTGGATTTGAATGATAGATACACAATCAAATGCATCAAGTGAACCAACTAATCTTTCTATTGTAATTAATAAGTTTTGTATTTGATAATGATGATGGATACAAAATTTGTATGGATGACGAAGATCTTTAAGGTTTTGCCAATTTCTATTATTAACTATGAGATTGTGCCCATTTTTTTTTTTTTTCAATTTTGATGATGGTTAACTATTAGTTGTTGATTCTATAATGGTGTTATGAATTGATTAGACTCCACTTTTTAATATTTTAATGGTGTTATGAATTGATTAGATATAATGAGTTTATTTGTTTCGAACTATCTTATTTAAAAAATGCTAAAAGTATGCGTCTCGCTTCATTGTAGCCCACGCATCATCGTGAACCTCGCGCCTAGGCTTCAAAGGACCCCACGCCTCGAGTATGCCTCACGTTTTTTATAACATTGATTAAGATTGTCATTTAAGAACCATGAATTTGACAATAACAGGGCAATATACATTTAGCAATAAAAAGGGTAAACTACCCGTTGTTAAGTATTGGTAGTAGCATTAGTAGTATTGGCTTTAGTCCGAGAATAATAGTGAGTGAGGTTAACCTCTCCTATATATATATATATATATATATGTGTGTGTGTGTGTGTGTGTGTGTGAAAAAGGGTAAATTTTATTCCAAAATCACTCAAACAATCATACAATCATACAATCAGGGATGGTTGCCCACCCTTCAGGTTGTCATAGCAGTTACATCAAATTCTATATTATGTAGAATGCCTATAGGTGGGGTGGTTAGCCCCTCGAAAATGCGACGATTTCGTTCCCTCCAGACATGCCAGACAGAGGCTGCAAGCCGTACTCTGGCGGTCTTGAACCAAACCTGCCCTCTCCCTATGCGTTCACGGATCCCAGTGATGATATCTCCAATCTCTCTGCCTGTGTCGCATCCTCCCAGCTCTCTGCGGCATTGCTCAGTCCAGATATACCAGGACACCTCACACTCAAAGAACAAGTGTCGCATAGATTCATTGTCCACTCCACATAGAACACACTTCGGGTTGGGCACCTGGATCCCAAAGGAGATGAGTCTGTCCCTCGTCAGCAGCCGACCAAGAAACAACCGGTAGACACACAGCTGCATCTTACGGGCCAGACCCTTGCACCAGATGAAGCTATAGTCCGCGCTAGAGGGGAAGGTACGACGCACAAGGTTGTAGCAGCTATGGAACCGGAACTCCCCAGTGCCTCCAGTAACTCCCGACGGATCCCAGGTCCAACTATCTGTTGGCTGAGACGGATCGATCCCAACCGCGCGAATAACCTCTCCAAGCTCCACGGTATGACGGTAGATCTCTGGTCTCCACTCTCCATTTCTGATAATATGCTGGCAGGTCGGCCCCCTACCAGCCTCCCTGTGAGACCGGTCACCCAGAATCTCTATCAGAGATTGACGCTCTAACCATGGATCTCGCCAGAGGTCAGTCCCATCTCCATCTCTCATATTCCTCCTAATGGATGATTTGAGTACAGCTCTGAGTTGCAGAATATGATTGAAAGTGACAGAGTGGTTGTTGTTGAGAGAGCAGGTCCAGAAGTTGCCCTGCTTCACATACCGATTGTACGTCCAATCAGCCCATAATGACCCACCTTTGATGAACCTCCACGCCAGCTTCAGAACAGAGGCCTCCCTGACAGCCAGCATGGATCTAAGGCCCACCCCTTCCTCCTCCCGAGGGCGGCAGAGCTGCTCCTAAGAGATCGCATACATGTCCCCCTCCAGATGAAGTTGGCGCAAATGCTCTCCACTTTCCGGATGGTGGCGACAGAAACCAGAATAGACTGGAGCCAGAAAAGTATCAGTGCCGAGATGACCGATCTAACTAGCTCAATGCGCCCGCCAAACGACAGGCCAGCAGCCTGCCACCCTTCAACCCTCCTCTGAGCATACTCCACCAAACTGTAACAATCCAGGTCCCGAGCATAATTGACTGTCAGAGGCACTCCTACATATTTCACCGGGAGATTGCTTCTATCAACGCCCAGAACTTCAGCTCGTTCACATAGTGAGCTGAAGTAGACACGACTCTTCTCTCGGTTCAGTTGTAGCCTAGTAAGAGTTTCCATTTCTCCCATAATCCCAGAGATCGTGGTCATTCTTTCCATAGAGGGATGGAGGAAGACCAGGAGGTCGTCAGCATAGATGAGATGAGTAACAGGGGGCTCGATCCTCCTGAACAACGGGACCAGTCGTCCGCTGTAAACCGCCTTATCCATCAGGCAGGTGAAGTACTCCATGACAAGCGTGAACAAGGTGACAAGGGTCGCCTTGCCGGAGACCTCGGTTGCTGCGGAAGAACCCATACGGCGTACCCTGGATGAGTACAGAGAAGGTAGGGGTCGAGATGCACTCCCTAATCCTCGCAACCCACCGCTCGTCGAATCCCATAGCTAGCATCAGGTGGCACAGGAAGTCCCTATTGACCATGTCATAGGCCTTCCTCAGGTCCAGCTTCACACACGCCTTCTCTCCTCCTGGTTTATTGAACCCTCTCGCCATCTCATACGCCAGAAGACTGTGCTCAGCAATTGATCTCCCCTTTATGAAGGCCGCCTAGTTCGGAGAGACCAAGTCCTGCATAATTTCCTTCATGCGCCGGCACATAAGGTGCGTAATTATTTTGTAAAGATAATTACATCATGCTATAGGCCGAAAGCCCGCCAGCGAGGTCGCTCCTTCTTTCTTCGGCACAAGGGTCAGGAATGTATGGTTAAGCTCCTTCAGCAACTTTCCCTCAGAGAAGAATTCATGGACCGCCTCGAGCACCGGTATCTTCAGAGCATCCAGTATTCTACTTTACATGGTATCAGAGCCATAACCCATCCACTCCTCTCTCTCTCGACAAAACAAAACCATAGATCCCACTCCCCCCCCCCCGCCAGCCCCCCTGCCTCCCCATGTTGCTGCCCCCCCCCCACCAACCCCTCTTCTATACTACACTAAGATGTACATAAATCCAAACCCTGCCGCCGCCACCTACCCCAAACCCTAGCCGTCTTTCCATATCCAAAAAAAAGAACCAAAAAAAAGTTTGGATCCTCAGAGGATAAACAATGGTTTGTTTGCTGGAACCTCTGACTCTCAACATCGACTTTAGAAATTAACAAAGAGCAGACAAGTTGCGTGAATCTTTGTTTCTGTCCTTACTTGATCTTCACATCAGGATCTAACAGAGGACAACCTTGGTTGCCTCTCTGTTATGGCTTGTGTGATCCACAATCAATCTCTGCTTTCCATGTGCGTGTCGGTTCTGGTCACGTTTCTAGCGCATTGACAGAGTTCATGTGATTATCAAATTGGATAGATCAAACTGACGGTCGAATCAGGAACACTGGGGATGACTAACACTGAGATGAATAGCAGTACTACAAACACTAGTGTCGGAAACGCAATGACGGGACCAACGGGAACTGGAATAACAATTTCATTGATTC
Source organism: Iris pallida (assembly GCA_029216955.1). Classification (NCBI taxonomy): domain Eukaryota; kingdom Viridiplantae; phylum Streptophyta; class Magnoliopsida; order Asparagales; family Iridaceae; genus Iris; species Iris pallida. The sequence continues at coordinate 289,939 of JANAVB010033818.1, forward strand.
TACTTGTCGATCGACGGTTGGACAGACCAGAGGGCTACTCAACACGGCGAAAGAAGGTTGAGAAGACGCTTCGGAGAATGCATTTGTCCAAACATATGACTGACAACCCTCCACTAGAGACTCATCCCATATTTGAGCAGTGGCAGATAGATAATAGTCGACTGTTTACACAGTTGATGAATTCAATGGAACCATCGGTGGAATACATGATTCAGAATACGAATTCGGTGAAAGAGCTACGGGAGGTTCTAGCAACGACTTATGATGGGAATGCAATTTGTCTCATATCTACGATTCGGTCGTTGGCGTCTAACGAACAAATCAGGGAGCGAAATCTCATAAGGACCACTTTTGGGCCTTTAAAGCTATGACCGATAAAATCAACCACGTACTACCTCTAACGAAGGATATCAATGAAGCGAGAGCTCAACGTGAGTAGCTTATGTCATGGCATATCTTGTCTCAACGTCTTGATGTGGATTCTTCTCGCTCTCAGATCATTGCTGCATATGATGTTCCACCTCTGATGGAAGCTCGTTTTCATGTCCTACGAACAGCGAAAGTTGTTGAGATCACCCCGGATGATGCTTCTGATGATCGATATGCTCTTGGTGTTGCTCGTGGTCGACGACGTGGTGGGCGTAATACTGGCTGTGATGGTGTCCTAAAACTCCTTCCGCAAATGTTACATTAGATGCTCATGATGATGGTGTTCGATCTGTTCAGATGATTGCAGAGTCATATACAGATTTTCTCGACTTTCAAGCTCAACGTCATGGTGAAGTATCCACATATGGATCCACAGCCAGGTACTCGACAACATGTATAGTAAGGTCGAAGTAGTGGATGATTGACTCTGGTGCGTCTGCTCACATGACTGGCAACGCAAGTATGATTCACAATTATGTACCGGTAGGTGGTGTTTCCGATATTACTGTTGCCACTGGTGGTTCACTATTAGTCCGTGGACGTGAAAGTGCTCGTCTTTCTTCTGGACTCTCACTCAATTCCGTATTACATACACCTGAAAGTCGTTCAGTTTACTTTCAATTAGTCAGATTACTTGCGACATGCATTGCTCGGTAACATTTTTTTTCTGATGGTTGTTTTTCAGGACCTAAAGACTGGAAAAACTGTTGGTAAGGGGCATGTGGCTGGAGGCTTGTACTTGTTTGACGTACCTTCTTCTGTTGTTTGTGTAGGCGTGAAACTCGATCCTTTCGAGTTACATTGTCAGTTAGACAATCCATCAATCCAAGCTCTCCAGAAAATATAACCATCTTTACATGCTCATGCTTCTTTTCATTGTAAGTCGTGTCGTTTGGCTAAGCATAACCAGATTCCATATCCGACGAGTCATAATAAAAGTACATCCGCTCCTTTCGAGTTGGTGCATTCTGATGTATGAGAACCTTGTCCGATTGAATCAATAATGGATTTCAAGTACTTTGTTACAATTGTTGATGATAAATTACGTGTCACTTTTGTTTATCTCATGAAATTATTTAAAATTTGGTACAATTTTTATGCCGAAATCAAAACACAATTTGGTGTTCCGATTAAATGCTTTCGAAGTGATAATGGTCGTTAGTATCTATATCGTGAGTTCAATACTCATCTGTCCCACAATGTCATCATCCACCAAGCTTCATGTCCTTACACACCACAACAGAATGGTGTGGCAGAGCGCAAGAATCACCATATCTTGGAAACAACACGTGCTCTTATGTTTCAAGCACGTACTCCCAAGAGATTTTGGTCATATGCGGTTCTTACAGCTTGCTATCTTATTAATCGTATGTCATCGTCAGCTTTCAATGGTAATACTCCTTTTTTCGATTATATCCTGACCGAGAGTCGTTTCCTTTACCTCTCAAGATTTTTGGTTGCATGTGCTATATTCGGGATATCCGACCGACTCTTTCTAAATTAGATCCTAAGGTAATCCAATATGTTTTTCTTGGGTACCCTAAAGATCAGAAAGGATACTGATATTTTTTCCCTACCTTGAAGATGTATTTTTTTCTCTCGGGATATTACCTTCGTTGAAATCGCATTTCCTCCACTTCCACAAACTACGGATCCAGTTTTCCAAGTTCAACCAGATGAAAATTTCTTATCGTTTCATGTTCAAACACAATAGCTCCCGTAAGGGTACCCTCCCCCACCGAGCCAGTATCCCGTTCCGATGTCCGCAAACACCGGTTCAGTCAGTGCCGACGTCGCCCGAACGAACATCTCAGATAATATCCACGATCACAGAGCCATCATCCTCCTCTAGTTCCACCGATTAGCCTTTGCATGTTCCACCAACTTGACCTCGTCGTGCCTGTCGTGATCATTCCTTGTATATTGACAACTACAAAGGGCTCGTGAGCCACACTCAGCCTTTGGTAGCTACTATTGATGGAATTCAGATTCTTAATATTGTCGAGGAGGGTCTCAAACATTCCAGTTGGCGTGCTGCTATGGAAGAGGAGATGAAAGTGCGATGAAAGTGCTTAGGAAAAATCATACTTGGGACTTTGTAGACTTGCCTACTGGTAAGCAGGCAGTAGGTTGCAAATGGGTGTTAACGACCAAGTGAAACCGGATGGCACTCTTGATCGCCTAAAGGCTCGTTTGGTGGCTAAAGGATATTCTCAGACCTATTGTTAGAATTATTTTGAGACTTTCTCTTCAGTTGCCAGGATGATATCTGTGTGCGTACTATTGGCCTTAGTTGTTCGCTATGATTGTCTATTGCTTAAACTGGATATCAAGAATGCATTTTTTCACGAGAATATTGAAGAAGTACATGTAGTGCAACCTCATGGATTCGTTGCAAGGAGGATAAAACGTGTCATCTGAGGAAGGCCCTCTACGATCTCGAACAATTACCTCGTGCGTGGTTTGGTCGATTTACACATGTTACTCAGTTTGGCATGTGTCAATCAAAGAATGATCATTCGGTATTTTACCGACAGACATCAGCTGGAAGGATACTACTTGGTGTCAGTGTTATTCCATACGCGAATTCGTTGCACCAAAGGGACGCCTAGCACCTGTCGCACAGATTTTTTTTCTTTTGAAATTTGAATTTTTTTGAAAATTTTTTAAGTTTATTTGAAATTTGAATTTTTTTTTATTTTTATTAAATTTATTGATTTCTTTTGAATTTTTTAAAATATGAAATTGCTTGAATTTTTTTGAGTTTTCAAATCTGAAATTTAAAATTTCTGAAATTTAAAATTTAAAATTTTATTTTTTTAATTTTTCGCCTTAGCCGAAGAGGGGCCAACTTAGCCGAACAGGCCCGAACAGACGCCTAGGAGGGACAATTTGGGGGGTTTCAATGCGGCAGGAGGCTGCCTAGCACCTAGGCGCCGCCTAGGCCGATTTTTATCACACTGTTTGGTGTCTATGTTGACGACATTATGATCACGGGAGAAGATAGCCAGTGTATTGCAGGACTAAAGAAGTTTCTGGGAAAACAATTTCATACCAAGGATATGAGACCGTTGGACTACTTCTTGGGCATTGAAGTCACACGGGATAAGTGAGGACATTGTAATGTCTCAGAAGAAGTATGTGCTGGACATACTAATGACACAGGAATGATGCAAGCCAATGGAGCAACATCACCCATGGATCCAGGGGCAAAGTTACTCTCAGACGAGGGGGTCCTGATGACCAATCCGGATCAGTATCGTCGAGTGGTTGAAAAACTCTACTTGGCGGTCATGACTCGTCCGAACATTTCCTTTGTCGTAAGTGTCGTAAGTAGATTTATGGCTTCTCTACGAATTCCACATTGGCATGCAGTTCTCAGAATTCTGCGCTATCTAGTCCAGAATCCGAAAAAAAATTCGGATGGAAAATCATGGACATACTCGTGTTGAGTGTTTACCGATGCTAACTGGGGTGCAAGCCTGACAGATAGACGGTCTATATCTGGCTACTCGGTATTTATTGGTGGAAACTTGGTATCGGGAAAGAGCAAGAAGCAGAGTGTGATAGTACGATCAAATTCGAAAGCAGAATATTAAGTCATTGCTCATGGCACAACAAAAATGTTATATCTGAAGCATCTTCTACAAGAGCTGGAAGAAGAAGCAGGATCTAAAGCAGCATATGTGTGGTGCAGTTATGTGGTGTGATAACCAGTCTACTATCCATATTGCTAACAATCTTGTATTTCATGAAAGGACGAAGCACATTGAAATCAACATTCACTTTGTCCGTAATGAGTATAAAAAGGAAATGATAAAGTGTCACCACGTGAGAATCGGTGATCAGATAGCCGATATCTTCACGAAGTCTCTTTTGGATCCTAGGGTTCAATTTCTATGTAACAAGTTGGGCATGATTGGCATCTATGCTCCAGCTTGAGAGAGGTGTTAAGTATTAGTAGTATTGGGCTTTAGTCCCACATCGGATAGAATAATAGTGAGAGGGGTTAGCCTCTCCTATATATATGTAACTCTCTCATCAATAATAACCATCCCATTATTCTACTCTACACCCGTCATCTATGCATTGTTCATAACTAATGGTATAAACCATCTACTACCTACACATCTTCGGTTCTAAAAGTAGTTTATCATTTTTCTTCATGTCTACTATGAATATGATTCTAATCACGACGGGCATTATTGTCTAGAAGATATACAAACTACCAAACACATCTAGGATACATCTAGTCCTAGAATGGGGAATTTGTAGTTGATGCCACTCTTTTCTTAGATCGGTAGTGTAGATTTAACATCCTTCAACATTTACAATATTTGCACACCACACTGAATCTTTTTTTTCCATCTAATTAACGCCCTTATCTAGCCATTCAGCTCTGCATTCTCAACAGACCTCATCCATTAAGGTGCTAGATTTGGTAAAGCAGCTCCTAGAAGTTAACAATCTCTCACAAATGGCATACCATCATAATGCTTTTCAAAATTTCAGGTTTGAGATCATTAAACTTGACAAGGTCTCCTTGATTGCTTCCAGGACCTTTAAACATAAATTGAAGAAAGCACTCAATAATTTGAAGCAAGATCCTTATGCATGGTAAGTCCTTAACCTAAAGTACCATCACCTTGTAAACATGCTCTCTACATAAAACAAAACAAGCAAGATGTCAATTATGTCTTTCTGATCTTGTTATCATTAAGGGGTACACAAGATGGATGGTCTTTGTACTTGTGATAACTAACATAGATCTTATAGCTTATTATCTTGGCATCATGCTCTAGGTGAAATTTTCCCTTGGAAGAAATATGCACTAGATCATAGATTAATGATTGTTTGGATGAGGTATCTGTATGAACGGCTACGATGCACAATATTTTCTATAGCATTTGGTTGCAAACAGATGCTTGTCCCCTAAACAAATTCATCTTACTGTTGCAAATCGGACGTTGCACTGCACCATGAGACAATATTATATGGCTTCTTCTATCCTTCTACAGTGATTCCCCCCTTTCAAGTATATTGCCCCTCAAACGTAAACCTAAGTATTCAGTCATTGCCATATGTTCTTCGACTCACATTACTTGAAGTGGTTGGACATACTCAAGATGATTGACAAAGATATGCTATAATAGTTTTTAGTAGCAATCACAAAGATGTCAACACATACATACACTACCACATTATTTTATATTTGGTCAAGGACCTAATATAGACTTGCCATATTACAAAAGCAAAAATCAGATGACATTTCCACCGAGACATAAAGTAAGATGCTTACATAAATCTTTGAAGCTTGCTCGCCATGGAATCTAACAGAGGATTTGGGTTAAGGAGGATGATGAAAGTAACCAAAGACGATCAGTGAGTGGTACTGGTTACCTTTTACTTCTATATCAATTTGTTCCTCTGTATTATTGTCTTGAAACCTTTCAAAATATAGGGAATAAAGACGGTTGCAAGCATTCAGACTTAGCCTACTAGAGTCTAAATTGTCCTTAACTATATAAACGTTAACAATCCACAAAGTTGAAAGCTTTCTGGCAATCAAGTTTACTGAAGGTTATCCAGGCAACAGCAATCATTAAGTACAAGTAGATCCATCCAACAATCTTATATCAGCTTCTACAGTTAGGAATGTTAGGTGTAAACCTAAGATACACCTATTGAACAGTATGCCTTAAAGTACTTCTCATGGTGAATACAACAAAATCTAAAGGATTAAGAGCGTCAGTATATGAATATAGACTGTACATGCACAAAGATGTGAACTAAACTTGGAAGAAAACGTTCTAAACAACATATAAAGAAGCAGAAGTGAAACCATCCGCTTCTATTACTATCAAGTTAGTTAACTAAAAGATTTTCTAAAGCTTGTAAACTTACTCCCATGGGTCGTCTCCAAGGAGAAGCACATCGTTCTCCCTGTCGACAAATACAAGCTGCCAGCCTGATCTAAGAGGGTCTTCCAATAAACCCTCGATACCAAACATCTGACCCAGCTCCTCACGAAGTTCATGGTAGTTGTTAAACCGGGTCATGTCCAGTACCCTCCCAACTGATCCAGATTTGTAAACCTGCAAAAGTATGACGTTAAAAAAAATTCATTGGTTTCAAGATAAAGTTTAAGTCAAAGAAATATTGCTTGCTACCGGACCTTCACGAAAGTTCTGGTAGTTGGATCAACATCCCCTGCATTTTGTAGTGAACCAGATGACTCATCGACACAGCCATAGAGAGAGTTTTGAAGATACGAAGCCGCATAGGGTGTTGTAGATACATCAGACTCATTTGCAGTTGAACTTCTGAGTGTAGGCACAGCACTGCTCAGGAGGGTGGATGAATCAATGTTAGCACCAAACAAGGTGTGGTGCTGCATATCTGCACTACAGCTATCTGTTTCCTCAGATCCATCTTTGCAATGAAATGGTGGGAGTGAAATGGTATTACCCAAAGGGTTGACATGTGGGCTTATAAACTTTAATTCCCATGGTTGTTGACTCTGGTTACCCATCATGGACTGACCAAGATTAGAGAAGTCTAAAATATTAGAGCCGCCCTCTTGATAAGGATAACCTGACATATTTTGGGCACAGCTGGATGTTAAGACTGGTTTCGGGCTCAAATCGGAAAAAACTAACTTCTGGCCTAAGGTTGGGGAGAAGGGCGACTGCTGCTGCTCCATGTGATTGCTTGAAATATGAAATTCTTCTGGATAAGCATGTGGCTGTAGAGCTTTCTGTTTCTGCTGGTCGTCATGAGGCTGCTGAAAATGCGGACTTCGCACATTATGTGTCTGACTCTCTGATTCGCAGTGGGATTGAGAGCTTATGATCTGCTGTCGATGTGCTTGCTGAGGAATTTGGTTCTGCAATAACGGGTTGCTTATGCAGGATTGTTGAGGAAATTGGAAAGGTTGTTGGAATTGTATAAATTGTTGCTTCAAAGAATCTGCACCTCCCATGTCCTGTAGAGCTGCAGCAGCCATCGCTCTGTACTGATCATTACTATTGCCAAATAGTAGGGGTTCAAGCCTCTGCTGGGCCCAGGGGCTAATAACAGATGACTGGAAATTCAAGGGGTGAAGACCTCCAGATGTAGCATCCCCCCTTAACCACATGAAGGCATTGCTCCCTTCTTTGTAATCTGGTATAAGAATGACAGAAATAAACAATAATATAAGCACTGATGGCTGATTAACAAAAAAAACTTAAATTTATCAAATATCAGTTATAGGCTTATGTTTGAAGTTGAACAGAGTGAATCTTTTAAAGTATGACCCTCCATGATGACATTACAGACGACTTATGGTTGCAAAAGTTACTACATCAGATTGGATCCATGGGAACAATCTATGAATAAGACATGTTCCACAATTCAGTTAGTCATACGACCACGATACTGAATGAATGTCCCATATGAAAGCAACAAAGTGCTGAGTTTCCACAGGAAGATGTCATGCATAATGTCCAGGAGCTGCTCCCACACAAGAGAATCTAAATTCGAGTTTCCTCAAATTACCGCATCTATTGCTAGAACAAATAAACCAATCTATTGCTAGAACAAAATAAACCAATATGCAAAGTGAAAAGTACACTGGTGATCTCCATTTTCCTGAAACATCTGCCATATTTTTTTAACATACATCGATTAAAGCTCTTTTATTTAAAACTTGAACAATTTGTATAATACGTAATTTTCCTATTGATCCATCTATATTTCCGTTGCTTATTACAAATTTAGAGAAAGATATATGAGATACTATGTGATGAATATATACAAATGCTTATTATATTGACTAAAAAACCGAAGGCCTTCATAATGTCAAGGACTGAAGAGAAACACCTTGCAGTGAGGATACTCCAGGATACCAAGGTTGTTTAAGCCTTAGAGGAAACAATGATGGATACATAGGGAATGTTGTAAGAGGCTCAATCTCCCATAGCGATACTCTAGGCTGTCTATCTCCAGCAGTCGATTCATCCCAACCAACCTGTGTTTATTGAAGCGATACTTTAACATCTTTAAACATATCTCATTAGTGACAGAAGTTGAAAGAACAAGAGTAAAACTGTGACATAAACTGAAGCTGCAAAAGTAGCTAGGAAATGCAGATGTCAAACAGTTAAAAAAAAATAAAAAAATAAAAAACTTTAGCATGATATTGCAACCATCCTGTTGATTAGTCAAAAACATGTAGTCATGAGAGTATATGACAGATACTGGCTTTTAAGCATCTACCGGTTTTTCTTACACTAAAAAGATAAACATAAATATGAAGCTATTAACTTTACTAAGATCAGACCGATAAGCCACTTGATGACCCATAGTAGCGTCTTAGAAGGTGTGATATTGTATTAATATCTAGTCTTGCTTCTACCCAATCCTCTCCACAGAGAGGCAGATATAGTATTACCTGAATGGTGGCTGACGCCCCTACTGGACTTAGAATTTTATACAGAGGTTTAATCATATCAAAATATTAAATAACACAAACATAAATTAAACAACTTGTTCCCAAGGCACTTCTTTAGTCTTCTGTATGGTTGAATCCTCAATTGTATGAGATTCATTGTTGTGCCATGATTAAAAAAAAAAAATCATGGGAAAAGTGTACATTGTTGCCAATCCAAAATTCTCTCCTAGCTTGGAGAATATATAGTCTAGAGATGGATCCCTAAAATCCATAAAAAAATGTAGGTGATTGAAAGAGAAAGCAAGATAAGCAGGCACAATTGGCTACAGAGGAAGACCTTATTCTCCCAAATGCTTCTACTAGACATCTTCCCTTTTAGAAAAGGTAAAGGCGACGAGTCCTTATTATTTATAGCCATCAAATGCTAAATCGAAGGAATAAGACAAGTTGCATACCTAAAAGATTCTAACAGTAGGATTAATCTCCACACCCTCGGATGAAGTAAATATATAAAATAGGAAACCCACAAATTACCCAAAATCAGGCATGGACACAGACTAGAATTCATGTCAGTTAACAAGTTGGATAACCGATCTGGATAGAAATCATAGAACCTGGAATATGCCCAGGCCCGGCCGTAAAATGTCAGTTAACTGGCCTACTGAGTGCAGTATCATTTTCGTATTGTCGTTGTTTTCTGCTTATCCAATTCCTTCAATTTCTACCTCTGCTAAGATCCTTATGGATCAATTTTATGATTCTCCTTAGTCCTTATGCGACTCACATGATAATTACATACAACACCTCATCCTTAAATATTCAGCCTTGGCAAAGAAAAAGTGGGTTCAACCAATGCAATAACCAAAGAATTCATTCTCGTGTAATCTCAGAGGATAAAGAGGGCAAAAGAACAAACTAAGCAAAAAAGAAAGGTTGCAGTCATCCTTTTGAGAGTCCTATATATAACATCTCAATTTAGCTCTGCCCATAATGATGCTATCTATAAATTATGGTTTATGTAAGTCTATGTGTTTTGGTCTCATATCGCTTTCCCAACCTTGAGGTGATTTCACTATAAAAATGTAAATAAAGTACATAAACATTAATACAATAGAAAATTATTTTCTATCTAATCCGAAGGTTGCATCATTGTTCACTAGGAATGGTCAAGCCCCCACGGTCAGCATCTGGGTAGACAATCAGGCACAATCCATATCCTAACATAGAGAATAATAGTCTACGGTGGCCATCCTCTTTTGCATCTTCCAGTTGATTAGCCTAGGGTTTCATAAAGTAGCAGTATAGCACATCTTTGTACCGAAGACGACAAGATAACAGACATTGTGTCAAGTACACACCATGCATATTTCATACTTCCGACGGAGGATGGAGTCCAGATAAGAAATGTAGGATATTTTGTCTAACTCAAGTGGAGTCTTTTGACTCATGAGAAGTTGAGAACTCATCTTTGTTAGTGCACTGTAGATAGTCCACATTGGTTGTGAGAGAGACTCTCTCCGATTGTACTTGTATGCATATGCCTGGCCATTGTGCCTTATATAGATCAATGACTCCGTGATTGTATCATGGTAGCAGAGCTTCTAATCCACAAGATTTCCTAGACCAAAACCAAAATTCTCCTAACAATATTCACATGCTTTTCAACAAGATTGTCTATAGATTTGTGATGAGAACATAAAATGTTATATTTTTATCACTTAATGTTCCCCATTTATGCTAATTTTATGACTAAAGGTACTCATTATATTTCTATTTTGATGTAGGTTGCAGTTGGAGACACTATGTGCAAAGTGGAGCTAAATTGCAATTCTGGACAGTTTTGACACATTTTACCAAAATGACCATAACTTTCTCATCCGAAAAGCAATGGAGGTGATTCAAAAAGATTTGGAAAGCTAAGACACAGGACTACAATTTTTATATTTTGTGTTTTTCGCAAATCAAGCTGCATCATGGACTAAATCAGATTTGAAGTTGGGTCAAAGATGCTGTGAACAAAAATAGGAACCAAAATAACCATTTTTCTACTTGTTCTATGACTTAGTCTATTTGGTTTGAGAAGTTGTAACTTTTAGAGGATATGTGGGAAGATATTGTGGGCTTGAAACAACTAATTTATGGTGTATAAAAGGGGGTAGAAATCATAAAAACACACAACACAACTCTTCTTCTTCTTCTCCAACTTTTCTTTTCAAGTTTTGATGAACATGTGCGGCTAAAAGTCTTGTTGGTCGAAGTGTACGGAAGCCTTGGAATCAATAAACTTGTGAGATCTAAATTGTTTTTATATGTTTGATTTATACTTTGAATATTGAATGTTTTTCTATGCCAACTTTCATGATTGTTTTGTTTAATTACTAGGAGGCCTACTAGTTTATTATTCATTTCGATCTACCGCTAAATTAGATATCAAATCCGTAATTGTTTGATGTTTCTAATTTGTGAAGCAACAAAGATTTAATGAACTGCTTTGTTTTATTAGATCTTAGGGAAAAAGCTTTTGACAAAATTAAATACAACCGCTTGTGCTTGTATTGTTTTGCTTTATCGATCTCTTTGTTCTTTAAGAAATTGCTAGATTAAATCTTTAGCGCCTGTCTGAGATTATTTAGTAATTAAAGTTAATTAGGTCGCTTGTATCTAATTAATTAAGTCTAAGAGAGATAGGAAGATACTTCCAACGGTAAATATTCAAAGTATGATTTAATTTATGCTTGCATCGATGATCAATTTTATGATTTCCAATGGTGAATGTTCACTAAAACCAATATTCCTCCCTTTGATTCATTTTAATACTTTAATTTTTTTTTTTTAGCTCTTCTTAAATTTTCTCTTATCATATTCAAGACCTCCCCCATCCTTATTCACATTGCATAAAAGTACACTAATTGCTCTCCGTGGGATCGATCCTTACTCTCACTTCTACAAATCATTTTAAGAGTAAAGGTTTTATTTTTGGGTGCCTACGACAGCACACCAATTTGCTTCCATCTTGAATTGCTCAAGAAAATTTCTTATATTTGACTATTTGTGAGAGAGTAAGAAGTCCCTTAAATTGAACTCTAAAGATTATAGCTCCAAGTACATACGTTGTAGCCCTTGTATCCATCATTTATGAAAATTTAAGGACCTCTTCCAAGGATACAACAAACTGTAATCGTCGTCAATGTTATCCACAAGTAGGGATAGTGTTACAAAAAGGGGTAGTACTACAAAAAATGGGTCTCTTAAAATACACAGAATAGTCTTCATCAATCATCATGAATTCAAAAGACAAGATGGCTTGAAAAAACCTCAGCAACTATCAATGACTAATAAGGTCATAATTAATTTCTTTAGCTCGCAAACTTTGTGCTCTCAACTATAATAGATTTATTCTTCCAGTTTTATAGAAGACGAGATCTATCCAGCCATGACTTGTACATCCTAAATAACCAATGGCATTGTCGAAACCATGTATAGCACGTAGTCAGTGCAATATTTAGTCATCTATTACCTTAACTGATCTCCAATGAGAGTTTGGCCATCGTACAGGATCCAAGTCGCTTATGCCTGTTATTGTTCCCATATACCTGGATATGGCATCACGTGAATTCCAAAAACTTTTGAGATACTGAACATGAAAAAACAACAAAAGATCCAACTTTTAGCATCACTAATGATTTTACAAGCAGCTTTAATTCATAACAAAACCTCATATACATACTACATATCATTCTTGTTCCTTCTTTAAATCGTACAATCCAATAATTGAGTAAAGAAACTCGTTCAGACACCAATGGTCAAAACACCACTACCTTACCTACGGACGCTCGACTCCTCGGTCTCAAATAGCATCCTAAAACGCATTCCAACTGATATGCGAGTGTGAAATACGGCTTTAACATATTTTGTAAGTGGTATCACAAACTCAGATGGGCATGGCCTACAAAAGGTGCAATGGTATCAAAGCTTAATAGTAACGAAATTCAAGCAGAACAGGTAGTATATCCTACCTTGGGTTATAGAAGATAGTAAAACGACTATTAGTCGCAGCAGCATGAGCCGCTGCAGCAAGAAGTCCAATGTGCATGCTATCACTTGATAGAACTGAAGAAGGCATTACAGTTTGCGGTCGATTAGCATGTCGTATTCCCAACAAAAGCTGATTATTTTCGGTCCTAACCCATGACATAAGAAGAAACTAAGTCTTGAAAGCAATATTAATGGCACATGACAAACAAATAAAGTAAAAAAAATAGATATATCTCACCATATAAATAAAACTGAATCTCCAGCAACAAGTTTTTTGGCGCTGACAAAGACACTCCATCCTGTAGTAAGAAGATGCCTCTTGGGTTGGCCTGTGTTCAAGACGAGCATAAAATAAATATTTCATGAGTAGGTATATTTTAGAGAACTTTACTTTCATTTTAGTCTGTAGCATGAAATGTCCACATTACTAACATGCCAAATACCAAAAGGTTGGGTTATCCAATGGTTGAGGTCTTTCGTAGGGGAAAGGAAGGTCCTGGGTTTGAAACCAAGGGGGCAGTAAAAATTGGCCCTTATTCTCAAAAAGAACAGCTCAAATTAAATCTTGGTAAACTAAGACAAATGTCAAAAACGGCAGCAATGGACCAAGCAAGAAAAGGAAAAGATGTATCAACTCCAAAAGTGAGAAATTTGTAGGGGCTCATTCCATTGCTCAAGAAGGCCCTTTAGTGTATCAAACCAAGCATATGATGCTACAAGATCTCACATGTGGAAGTGTATATTGTGATAGAAGTGAGAACCAAGTATATTGTGTATATCAAACCAAGCATAAGATACTACAAACATGCTAGGTTAAGAAAAACCAAACAAGTGAGAAACCTTATAAATCCTATAAGGTGAGAGTCTAGAATCCTATAAGGTGAAAGTGTAGCAATAGATGTTTTAGGATTTATTGTAGGTTGAAGAGCATGGAAGCTGAAAGCAAGGTTTGAAGTATCGGCTAACCAATACTGAAGCTGCAGAAACCGCTGAAACCAACCAATTCCAAACAACATAAACTCCTTGAAACTGCTTAAACCGATACTCATAGGAAGGATCCGAAACCGGTACCTACAATGCGAAATATGGATGAAGATAGAGGATTAAGCAGAAAGAAACCCGTTTCTATCCACATTCACCTCAAAACAAAGCACTTACAAATGTCAAATACATAAACCCAGTTACAGCTTCCCAGAATTGGACTTACAATCTACTGCAACAGCAGTCCGGTTTTTGTGTCACAAGTTACAGAAGCAAAAGGAAGTTTCAAATTAATGACATAGCATACTTTTTGGTGCACCATTTTAGAAATCAAACCTGAATGTTTTGATTTCTGAACAGGTTTTTCAGTCCTCTGAAAGAAAATCAGGGATTGTACCAGAAGCACACTAACTCAACAGTTCTAAATTCTCTTCCGGCCTTTGGGCCTACTTTCTCCACAACCCTCCTCCCACAGAAACACACGATCGAAGAATAGATACTTAGCAGGCCAAACTTTCCTAATAAGGTTTTGATCTTCATGAAAATATCACCAAGTTGTTGATACAAAGATGTGAATCTACAAGAGGTATCTTATATATAAATAAGGGAGATATACTGAGTTGCAACAACTATCGAGGAATTAATCTTATGTGCGATACCATGCAACTATGAGAGAAAGTAAATGAGCGATGATTAAAAGAGAAAATATAATTTCAGAAAATCAATTTGGTTTTTTAATAAGATTATGTCATGAGATCTGCTATAGAAGCTATTTACTTATTAAGAAGATTAATGAAACATTTTAGAGAGAAAAGATGGATGTGTATGATTTCTATTGACTTAGAAAAAGCTTATGATAGAGTTCTTAAGGAGATAATATATGGTGTTTTAGAGAAGAAATAAATCTCTAGTAGCTATATGAGACTACTAAGGATATGTACGATGGAGTTACAATAACCATGTGAATAGTAGAGGAGATATCAAATCATTTCCTATCGTTGGCTTACATTAAGAAATCAGCATAAGTCTTCACATTTTGTAATAGTTATTGATGAAATTACTAGGCGTATTATGGAGAAGGTTCTATTATCTATGATGTTCGGTGAAGATATTGTGATATATTGATGGTCGATGGAGAGTAGGAAGGTTAGATGGTAAAATGAAAGTGCGGAAAGAGATTTTGGAATCTAAGAATTTTAAAATTAGTAGGTTGGCAGAGGCGAAAAATGCAGCTAGACACTAAGGTGTGCTCTGGAGCATAGATGCAAAGCAAGCCATGCCTTTAGGGAGAAGAAAAACCCGCGAGAAGTACAAATTACATGTATAATTATGTGATATTAGTGTTTTCATTTTTTGGGGCATATTTCTTCAATTTGTTTGGTATTAAAAACAATTTTGACTTTTAGCGCATTTTTGCAGACATTTTAGTCTTTTAGCTCATTTTTCCTCACATTTTGGGCTTTTAGAATATATTTTTCATCACTTTAGACGAGCTTGGTAGGGGACAAAGAGGAATGTTGTCGCTTGGAGTCAACGCGGTCGACGAGGTTGGTAGGGGAGAAAGGTGTTGGAGTCAGGAGTAGAATAGGAAGAGGTTGGTAAGGGAGGAATAGGAAGAGGTTGGTAGTTGTGGGCACGCAGTCAAGGTGATCAGCAACAGTTGGCGAACAACAGCAATCAGGAGTCTTGGGGAAGGCTATTGACTTTTGTGAGAGAGAGATCTTGAATTTGGAGATTAGGTTACATATCATTTTTTGGTAAGAAAGAAATCGATTTGTAACCCTCCTCCTCAATTACATAACTAAGGTTCGGGGCCTTCAATTTATTTTTAACATGGTAGTCAAAGGCGTGTCTCGGAGCAAGGCACAACATCTGCGCCTAGCACTTCACCAGGCGAGACGCATTTCTCCGGACGCACCCAAGGCAGCAAGGCACAAAGAAAAGGCACGCCTAGGCGCGCCTATGTATTAATTTTTTTTTACAAAAAAAATGAAACCGGGAGATAACCCATACCTCATACAAGTGGTAGGGAGGTAGCCCTTTCTACGGTAGCCAAAGCTGACTACAGTTGAACTTGAAAAACTAAAATTTACTAAAAGTGTGATAGAAAATTACAAATTTTTGTTAGTTTTGTTGAGTGTTATTGTTTCTATGCTAGTTCACTTGGTTATGTTAACATATTTTTATTGGTTTTAATATGTTATTTGGTTTTATTTCTTACGTTACTAATTTATTTATGTATATTTTTATTATTTTTTTATTTTGTGCCTCACTTCACTCGGATGCGCGCCTTAAATGCGCCTTGCGCCTCGGACGATATGGACCATTTGCGCCTCAAGTGCGCCTTGCGCATTTAACTACCTTGCTTTTTAATAAAGGAAAAAATAAAATCAGTAGAGTAAACCTAGCCGCACTGCTAGATATGTGAACCGAGGTGCTTCATCATTTCACCCTTGAAAGAGTATTTCTAGAGTAATTTGTGAAGTACTTTATGATTGCATGATACCTTTGAGATTCGAAAGAAAAAAAAAATCTACAAGACTACTATAGGACATGTCATGCTTCATGGATCGAAGTGTTGGAGAAACAAATTATCCAGAAAATGAAAATTAGCATAAGCAAAATGAGAATGTTAAGATGAATGAGAGACAATACATCATATGATAAGAAATTAGTATATTCGTAAGACGTGGGAGGCGGCATCAATTGAGGATCAGATGAGAAAAGTTGTCTTAGCTATTATGGACATGTGCATCTCAGACAAGAAGAGGCTTCGACGAGGAGCGACAATATACTAGTTAAAGGAGCCAGTAAGACTCGATGAAGATGAATTGAAGTATTAAAGAATCATATGATTTTTTTGGTGTTACAACTTCGCAATAGTAGCCGATACCGACACAATACAGCCGATATGTATCAGTTTTGGCATGTCCCAATCCAATATGATCGTTGATACGAGTGTTGGGGTCTCTTTTCCAATCAATTCGACAAAAAAATGAACGAAAAAATATTAAGACCGGAAAATTTGTGTCAACACAATGATTCGATTGTGTCGAAGATAGAAGATTGACAATGTTATAATGCATCGATAAGATTCCTTATCGATAAACTTGAGCACTACCATTTGTCGAAGTTGTACATCTCTAAATTCATAACATTTATCTATATTAATATTATTTCATTCAAAACTATTTATTTTGGTTGCACTATGTCTAAAGCATAGTTTGCAATATCAGCCGATAACGATCCGAAATGGCTGATACCGGTACGGTTTGGCACGTCATAAACAGATACCGACCGATTCTCAATATTGACCAGTATCGACATTGGGGGTCTTTTTTCGGTCAATTCGGCAAAGAAAATTGAACGACAACACCAATCAACAAGGGTATAAAAGTATAGTAAGGTTGTAAAATCATGTGAAAGAATAAAACTTATCTATCATATATAGACAAATCGACAAGGGTGACTACTATTTCATTCAATTTCAAAACCACTAAGAAAGTATTGAAAATACTTAAAGTTATGCCTAAATATATTTTCTAAAATGTTAATAATTTATTAATAATTATTTGATTTTCGATACCAAAAAAATCCTAGACTCCGATCCGAAACCGCAGACACTGTTGATATCGTCGATCTCGAAACTCATATGAATGGTCTGATTCCATTCTGATACTGCGAACCTTGGTCTAAAGGCAAGTAAATAAACAATAGTATCTATATTGCAGTGGAATATTATTCCATTCAAAACTAAAGAGAAACAAGATACAATATAGGCCTAATTAGCGTTTAGACCCTAAAATTTATATGATCTTAGAGTTAAGCCCTGACATGTCCAATTGAAAAGTTTGAACTTGAATTTTTATTTTTGATTTCATTTTTCCCATTATACCCTCATTATGTATCAAATATTTTATAGCTTTTTAATATATATTTTTATCATTTTTTGCTTTCTGAAATGAAAAACTCGATACTCGGATCAGAAATAGCACACTGATACTCATAAAAAAGGGACTAAAACCGTTTCCAATATTTATATTGCGAACCTTGCCTTTATGAGAGGTAAAAGAAAGAAAATGATTCAAACAGCAGAGACCAAAAATCAGGAATAAAGGATTTGTTCTTGTTGTTTTGTATAATCCATTTCATTTTTCAACTCTATCAAGGATAATCCTCTTAGTAAAACAAGTATTGTATCTTTTTAGCATCTTATCTTTGATTCTAACAATTGTATCCAGTGTTCTAAAAATCGGCCTAGGCGTCCGCCTAGGCGCTAGGCGCCCGCCCACCGCACCGAAAACCCCCTAGGCGGTGGGCTAGGCGGGCCCTAAGCGGCGGGTTTTTTGAATTTTTTGATTTTTTTTTTTATTTTGTTTATTCTTAGTTGTATTTTGGATATTTGTTTGGGTTTTAAGATAGTATTTGGATTTTAGAACATTGAAATTTCAAATTTCAAATTTCAAATTTTAAAATTTCAATATATATATATATATATATATATATATAGGCGGGCTAGGCGCTAGGCGGACCTCCGCCGCACCGAGTCCGCCTAGCGATTTTTAGAACATTGATTGTATCCATTAATCATCCAATTTACATGTTCGTACCCTCTCAAAAAGACTTTCCAATACCTTTCAACGATAGATGATACCTCAAATGGCCTATGGATAAACAAATTTCTTAGTCCACTCATCCATCTGATATTCTTATTGCAACGTATTTTTTGACAAGTTGACTGACTGCACAACTCTTACATCCACGGAGCATTGCTGGTCTTATTGTCGTCCAATATATTTTCCCTTGCATTTCAAGCAAAGGTATCTTACAAGTAGATAAGGAAAAAGCACTCTACTAAATATTGAATATATGAATATAGAATTACCGATCCTAATAAACAAATATTGACACACTTTTGGTATATCGTAGCTGTCAATATTAATTATTCTCCCGTCACTTCTTGTAATGTTGCTAAAATTTCCACTTGATTGTATTATATTTGACTCTTTAATCTTTAAATGTTCTCCATAATTAACCTAAAAGTTAACACTTCTCCCATTTATCCCATTAGTATCGTGAATTAAGAATTAATATGATATCCTCATTGAAAATAACACAAAACCTTCTCTTCTACAATACTAAACCAAGCGCATGTACCTAAAAGGGCTTTTGACTTTTACATGCTCATTTATGAGTGGGAAAGGCAAGCTATGTATGGTCAATTCTATCCTTAGCAGTAATCCTGTAAGTAGTTTCAAATTTTAATAGTTAAAATTGAAACAGAAGTTGCAGGTCAAGTTGAAATGTGTAAGTTGATCTTCGTCGTCAACATAGTAACAATTCTCCTACAAATTTTTGTCTTCTTACGCAAGTTACATTAAACAAAAGGCTCCATCCAATTTTCTCCTCTCTTTTTTTTTGCATTTTTACTCAGTAATATAAAATAGCTTTCCGATTACTATATGAAAGCATGGCTATTGTCATAGACAGTCAAATTAGTATTGGATTTATCAAGGTATGAACTACATGCATTTTATGGATAGTAAATGTAAAATGCAATCGTGGAAAAACCGGTCAAGGCTTAATCTTCAACTGCAATTGCTGTTCACGAGCAGTCTTGCATTTACCTCGGAAAATGTGCCTGAACTTCCAATCAACTCCATGAATATCCCGAGCAATAAGCTCCTGAGCAGGGGGCTGCTGAGAGAAGTCCTACAAGAGAGGGGGGAAAAAAACGAAGAAGCACCACGATGTCATCTTCAACGGCAATGCCCATCAAGAAAATGCTACTAAACATGACCAGAATTGCAAAGGAAAGACCGCCGTACCAGTGGAGGGAACACTTTCTCAGCGGCACGACGGGGGACGGAGAACCCTCCATGCGTGCTCGTGTCACTCGCAGTCAGCGTCTTGCAGAAATAGTTCGTGGGCTGCTTGCTCGGCAGACCCATCTCCGCGGGAAGGTACGCTTCCTTCTGCTCCTGCTGCACCGACCGAAAGAAACTACACTAACTCACCACAACAACGAGACGAAACAAGCACACAACATACAAACAAACAAACAATACCAGGTTCAATGGTTGCAACATCATCTGCGCGTACACTTCGTCCGTCTCGGTGTCTGCCTGAAAATTTTCACCATGACCCAACAAAATTAGAACATTCTGAACTAAAAAGACATCGACAAAAGCAGAATAACCGCCGGACGGGACGAGACATACGTGCATTGTGATTTCGTGGAGCTGGCAGATGAGCTGCGGCGGGAGGTTCGGGTAGTTGGGGATGTGGCCATCCACCTCCTTGTTGGTCGAAACAACAACCTTAATCACAACATTCCAACATCAAATTCCACACCACACCAAAAAAAAAAAACATTCCTAACAAGAAGAAGAAGAAGAAGAGCTCGTTCGTGCTTTCACCTGCTCGCTGTGCCCCTGGGGGAAGTAGACGACGCGAGTGCCGACGTCCGGCAAGCACACGAGGGGGCCGGCGCACGCGTGCCACAGTTCGGAGTTCAGGAACTTCTTCTCCCCACCTACAAATCAAAATCCCCCCACCCCCCGGGAAAATAGTAACATTCTCCGAAAAGTAAACATAAACAAACAGTTCAAAGAAAAACTCGGTCACCTCCTTCTTCCTCTTGTCCTCCCGAAGCTCGCGGCGAGTGATCCATCCCGGAAACCCTAAAAAAAACTCCAACTACTCGCAAAAACAAAGAAATCGAAGCAGTTCGCATTCAACGGCAAGAACGAAGGATCTACTCGAGCAAGAGAGAGAGAGACCTCAACCGAACTCCAAGAAGCTCGAGACAACCGCCATTAGAGTGCTCCACTCCGAGTCCGAGCTCGCTGAAAAAAAATATTAGAGGAAAGAAGGAGAGAGAGAGAGAGAGAGAGAGAGAGTGAGAGAGAGATGGAGATCATATAATTTTGGAGATTTTAATCGGGAGCGGATGTGTAAAAGCGAGTCGGTGGAGTGGGTTCTGCGGAAAAGTGGCTACAGCGCGGCGCGTACGGAAACGCTCGTGCGCGGTACGATTTGGGCCGTCGAACGAGGGTATCGGACGGCAGGAGGGAATTTGGGGTTTAAGGAAATTTAGGGCCCCGAAAGTGGCCTTCGTCTGATTCCTCAAGTGGAAAGAAAGAGGGTCCGGGTCCGCTGGATTAAATATGGGTGCCGGTGTGGGTCACTTTAGGTTGAGCCAACTTGGATACATTTTAAGCCCGCTTTGTAGGTGTCTTTCCTAATTTATCATTGTCTACTTAGATACCTAAAATTTTAGACTAAAGCATTGTTGTTTTCCCCACTAATTAGAGATATAAAAAAAAATTGCTATAAATTCCTCCAAAGTATCCCTTCAAATCATTCATCCCCATATAACAGGTGACGTGACATCTAACATGACAACTAGCATGACAAATTTAAATTTAATTTTAATATTAAAATTAACAATAAAATTAATATTAACGTTAACATTAAAAAAAAATTGGTGATGAATTTTTATTGGTTAAATTTGTCGGTTGTCACATAAGAATAGATGATTTTGAGGAACACTTTGGAGGGATTAATAACATTACTCTTAGGAGACGTTTGGTATGCAGAATATTATAGAGAGAATTCTTTATTTTCGGGGATCAAATTATAAGTAATTAAATTTTCTGGAAAATTATGTTCCCATGTTTGGTGACTATATAAATATTTGGAATGAAAAAGTTAGTTAGTTTTTAATAATTTCGTTGTTCTATTAAATATTTAGTTAATACTGATTAATAAATAATTACTTACTATTAATTGATAACTAGTTATTTTTTATATATTCTTTTTTATAATTTTTAAATTAATTTATAGTTGATATAGTCAATTAAAAATTAACTAATAGTTAATTATAAATTAGTCATTACTTAAAAAATTAACTTTTTTATAACTAATAGTTGGTTATTACTATTTTTTAAAATAACTGACGGTTAGTTATCATAATTGTAATATAAATTTATAAATTTTTATGCAATATTTTATAATAAGCTTAATTAATAATTTATAACATTACTAATCTTAATTATAATAATTTATTAATCATAACTATTGTCACGCCCCGACCCGGAATCACCCGAATCATCGTCCTCGCAGGGGGGCGTGATGTCGCACGAGCCTGGAGTTGCGCTTGTGCAAGACAAGATGACAAGTTCTCAAATGGTTATCTTTGATTCGATATTAACAACGAAAGAAAAACATAGTATACGAAACAATTCTCTTTATTAATATTCGAACTGAGATTACAAAGGCTTTCAATAGCCCAACTAAAATTTGTCAGGTTGGCTACAACACTCAGGTTCTCTCTTGCCCACAAAGGATTTCACCGTTCCATACATCATGCCTTCTATATCTCGGTCGCATCAATCATGTTGCAAGTCCGAGCGTCAATACGATCGCACGCTTCAAACGCTATGGCATTCCATGCCTCTGCGCGATCAAGCGAAGCTTCGTCGTGAGCAATCCATTCCCTGCACCTTGCATGGAAGCTGGTGGGGGATCAGTACGTTCGTCCTCGCATGTACTGACGAAAAGACCAACTTTCTAAACCGACATTTTAGTATTTTATGTTCAATCATGCAACTTAGCTTATGATCTTGCTATATTCTCCTTAGGGTCAATTTCATGGCATATTCGAAAGCGTAAAGCATGTTATCATGACAAGCATGTTATTCGAATTGAATAGGCAAGCAATCTCGTATTTGTTTCGTGGCGCAACTTACCAAGTCGACGCACTCGCCCTTGCACCGACGCAAGGTGAATACGTCCTATTCCTTTCCTGTCATGTCATAAGTGCTCTCTATGCAGGACCTATGTGTGCGGGGCACATACGTGCCTACACTTTCAACCCATCATTCCTTAACTATATGATGGTCGTTGGCGTATTCGCGCCAACATGGACTAAAGGTGTTTTTCTTTTCTTTTCCTTACTTTCTTTTCTCTCTTTCTTTTCTTTCTCGAATTTGGGTAGCCCGGCGTTTCACGGGTTGGGTTGCTACCCCAACAACCAAAACATACCGCGTGTCTACCATCATTTGTGACTTTTTCCATCTATAATCGGGTGCTAATCGAACTTTACAGATGTGCGCCCATCAAAGATTATATCCTTCCTAGGCCGAACGGTCCCGGTGTTCCGGTGCACCCGTTCGAAGGGAACATTCCATGCACGAAAATATTATCACAATTATCTCAAGTCTATTCGACCATGCAACGCCCTAATATTCAAACAACCAAGCACTATTATTCAAACAACCAAACATAGTATTGAGTCCGAGACTCAGACTTTATCATCTCGTATTTCTTTCATTAACTTTCTATGTTCTTACATTTTATACTTCGTTTCAATGTTCAATGGCATCATGCCTCAACTCAATGTTCGTCAACCGAATGACCCGAATGTTTCGAACACCTTTCGAGGCATCATGTCATATTCGACAGTTCCGTCACATTCATGACACAACTGTATTCTTTCGCAACGAAGCCATCTTTTATGATCTCATGCACGTAGGCACGTTTCGACACATTTATCATCTTTTCTTTGCGTCGTGCACTTGCTGCACGCATCGAAGCCGTATTTTCATGTTCTATGCCTTAGTGTTCAATGTTCGTGACTTGCACGCTAGGGCGCCCGTCTATTGTTTTTCAATGTGCTAGCCTTTCTAACTCATGCGCGAAGGCACAAAATGGCTCGTGCACGAAGGCACTCGCCGAATACAGTTATTCCATGTTCTTGCGGCTTGCGCACCGAGGCGTTCGCCTTGGCGATATCCAATGTTCCATAGCGACTCGTACATTGGATGCACGTTTCATTTCAATTATTCTAACTAGTGTTCGACACACACTACGATTTATCTTCCGATCGGACCACGCCCGTGGCATCGATAGGTTAACTTAGCATACAATGATATATTCTGACTTAGGCATAAAGAAGTAAAAAGAATAGTCAATCCTCCCACCTTGAGTCGATACGCCTTGTCGTTTCGCCGAGCCGATGCGGCTCGATTTCATAACTTCGTTGCACGGCCAAGTCTCGTGACTTAGCCATTCGAGCACTTCGTGCTTCATTGAATTATACGTCCGATTTGGCTTACCGTCCCCAAGTTCCAGCCCGTTGCGAGGCGGTGATTTGGTTTCGCGGACCCCTTACTGAATAAGGTAAAATGTCGACCTCTAATATTTCAGCGTAAACGTATAGCTTGCACATGAAACCAACTAAAATCAATACTTGCATCGATTCGGACTTGCGTCTTGGTCGATTCGATTTCTTAGAATCTTCGAGCCGATTCAACGCACTTATCCTTCGGGGCAATACGGCGCTTCGCATCGATTCAACTTGATGCATACTTTGGGACAATGCAACTCTTCGCATTGACTTAGTTCGATGCATTGTTCGAGATAACGTAACTCTCGTATCGATTCGTATCGATACATTTTATTCGGTCAACGCGACTCGCTGAGTCAACGTCTCAGCATAATGCACCGTGCGGAGCGGGGCATTACAACTATAACCTTAGTTGGTAATTTATTAATTAATATCCAAATATAATCATAATCAATAATTTATTTGTCTTATTATAATCTAAATTAATTATTTTTGAATTATTATTTTGTTATAGTCTTAATTAATAATATTTTAATAACAATTGTAATCATTTATAATTTAATAATTTAATAATTTGATAATTTAATAACTAATATATTATAATAATTTTAATTAATACTTTATTAACCATCACTATAATCATCATTATGTCTTTAATTAATAATTTATTAATCACAACTATTATCATAATTACAATAATTATTAATTCTAACTATAATTATAATATTTAATGATTAATGATTTTATTGTTTTATTAATTAATTTTTTTAATCATAATTATTAATTTATTAATCATAATTATAATCTTAATTATATATTGATTTAGTAACAATTTTTAACCTTAATTAATTAATATAATAACTATAATTATAATCTTAATTAATTAATATTCTATTGTAATCCAATGGCAAATTTTATTTTATTTTATCCAAAATAGATTTGGATTTCAACCAAATCTAACGGACAAACTAAACAATGGATTTGGTAAATAGGATTTGGAAATTTAAGATTTGGATTTGAATTTTGAATTTTCAAAACCAAATCCAAATCTAAATCTCATTTACCAAACAAGCCTAATAGATGCACACCCTAAAATTTTTAGAAAAAAAATTTAAAATAAAAAAACTTACCGCTCACCAAACGCACGAGCTTGACAGTTCCACTTCACTAACTAAATCCTATAATTAGTGGTGTATAAATTTTGTTTATATTTTCACTAATTAGTGGTTATATAATTTGGTTTTCAATATCTAATTATATGTCAATTTACCATTGTACGTACCCTTATAAGTATTTTTTTTTTTAAATGATAATATTGCATTGAAAAATTATCCATGACAACTTTAAAGATGTTAGCGCGCACAAACACATATATATGGAGGAAATGACTAAGGTTTGTGTGTAATTAGATAAGGGTAGTCATTATTTATTGTTAGCCATAAAAATATGATTTACAACACTCCCCATTTGATACTCACTTTAATCATTGAACCGTTGAAGCTTTTATAACAAAATTCCATCTTTGGGAACAAAAAACTATAGTTAAAAAATAAAGAGTACAACGGATTCTTTAGGAATCCCATGTGGTTGTGACTTACAATACTTCGTTAAAAATATTTTGAAGGAAAAAAAACAGTGAACAAAAATAAATCGTAGAAGAAAAAAGGCACAATACACAAAAGCATTATTATGATGTCTAAATTAGCATTTTTATGATGCTTGCATCGTGTGATTACTCTCTTCTCAAAACACTTAAAAAATATTATATTTAGTTTTTACATCAACTTAAATTAAAAGTCACCTCTCCTCAATTAATACATTTAATTATGATATCACACTCCAATATTATGTCATCATGTAGATTTATAGGCATTGTCTATTTTGATTAAGACTAATTGAATTTGCTCTATACATGATACACTATCCTCATAAGAGTTGTCAGTGACTTTCCATAGCTCGTAATTAACTCCACGTTATATGCTGAACTAGTGACCTTATAAGCCATAAGTATTATCTGTTTGCTTCATGAAGTGACATAATTTCTAAATGAGTTATCTATGTTGTCGTAGTGGTTTGTTTGACTAGCCTCCATAAAATAGATGCACCATTTCTAAGAGAAAAAATTATATCATGTTTGTGATTTTCTCTTATAGTGATCAGATAAATAATATGTGTCTGCATATTCAACAAGATCAGCACATTCATGTGAATAATATTATATACAAGTCAATGGTTCCTTTTATGTATATAAGAATGTGTTATATGCCATTCTAGTGCTTACGTCGGAGCTATATCTAGTTAGCATGTTCAAAAAAAGATATGTCAATGTCTAGTTCATTGTGTTAAATAAGTAAGTGACTTATTCACTTAGAAAGAGTATTTCCAAGAAAAAAAAGAAACAAATATCTTTAAAAGGAAAATTATAACTTGTCTAAGGCAAAGAATTTATATTAAAAACGTAATTACACATCAAATTATAAGTGCTAGTTTTGAGATTTTTGAAAGTGCAGCGGTGGAGGCTCGATCGGCACATGATCGATATGCTACATTGACTATTAGATGAACGAACATGAAGGCTAAGAGCAGGCTCGATCGGCACATGATCGATATGCTACATTGACTATTAGATGAACGAACATGAAGGCTAAGAGCTCTCGATGCTAACGAACACTATTGGATAAGGGTGTTCTAAATGCTCTGCATGCCGGAGAGATTGTACAAAAAAATCGATAGTATTTATACTAATATCTCAAAAATGGCTAATTGTTGAGTTCACGGGAATGAACTTAATTAATTATGCACATTGGTTCATTCACGCGGGAGACAATATCACGCGACGCTTTTGTTCTATAATGCATAATAACTTCTAGCGTGGCATATGCTCACACGAAAAACAAGGACCGTATATCACGTGGCTGATGTTATTGCTGTAGTGCCCCGACCCGCAAGATGCCTTATGATGGATGGTTGGTTCGATGAAGCCTTGTTGGACTTGGGAATATGCAAAGGATCGCTTGAAAGGCTATGCGATCATGGCGGGAATCGTCCTATGAATGTGAGTAGTGTTGAACCCTTCAAAGATCCTTTAGCTCCACGTTTAAAAATAAGGATAGTATGCTATGTTTCTTATTGAGTTGTTCAATAACACCTTGTATGGAATTCGGAAAGATAATGAAAGATAAATAATCACCTGAACGTAAGCTGTATTGCTAGATGAATGGTATGCTTATACGATGTTGCGATAAATTGCATGACAGGTGATGGCAAAGTCCCAAATACTTGGGCGGTGAGTATATCGAGCTTTGGCTCGATGAATAGATGGTAAAACATATGCTAAGTCCCAGGAATTGGGCGGTGAGTACATTGAGTTGGTTGGAAAGATGTATGGTATCAAAGATGTGACAAAGAGATTGGATAACAACATTCTATTATCCTGTGCCGATGTAGAATGTTGATTTTACTAAGACCCTGGATGGGCAGATGATAATGTGAGCATTGGCTCAAGGCAAGATGGCAATACGAATGAGAAAGATGGATTATTACTTAGTTTTTCTTAGCATGCATTATATGTTTCTTCTTAGATAAGTTGTATATAGTTGCATGGTCATGGACAACTTGTCGACAAGGTGTGGTTCCTCGAACGGTATTCCTGGGCCATGGAACCCGGTTCGTCCTAGGGGGAACAAGGATGGTGTCGACGTACTGACATCGGGATTGCAGGACTTGCAGTGGG
Source organism: Iris pallida (assembly GCA_029216955.1). Lineage (NCBI taxonomy): Eukaryota > Viridiplantae > Streptophyta > Magnoliopsida > Asparagales > Iridaceae > Iris > Iris pallida. The sequence goes on from JANAVB010033818.1 coordinate 317,683, forward strand.
GGCTTGCTACCGTCCACTGAAAGGACGCTGAAATCCCTTGGTGCTGAAGTAGTAGCACGGTATTTCGGAAACCTCCCATGGATTCGCACCCCATTTGGAGTTAGCCGTTCACCAGTAAGATGATCCAAGATGGCGTGTCGCCAGTGACCTTCATATAGATAGGTCAAATGCTAATGATGTCTTATGCAGGCAGAGTAAGTTATTACTCAGACACAGGAAAGGATGTTGGCTGTTAGTAAGAATCACCTGAACGGTGATATTTATATTGAATCATGATATTGTTCCTAACAATGTCTTGTGCAGGCAAAGTAAGTATTATAAATGTATAGCGATGGCTACACGACCGTGGGTAAGAATCACCAAATGGGTGATAACAGTATGCTTTAAATTATGTTGGCTATGAGATTTGCATGCTTTACTTCTTGTCGGCTATAACATGAAATTGATCCTAAGGCAACGAGAAAGACCACTGTTAATAATGTGCTATAACATGATTACTTAGTGTTGTCTTCTTAGGTGAGTTGGGCCAGCACCGCTCGCCAGTACATTGATGATGTACTGACCCACGTTGTGGACAATATTACAGGTGTTTGCTTGGAGGAAATCCTATTGAATCAGTGTTTGGCATCGATGAATCGGATGGGTGTGCAGAAGCTCTTCTTTCAAGACGATGTCTTCTGCTATACGGGACATAATGTATGGAACAGTGGAACTCAGTTGTACCAGTGAGATTGTAGCCATATTGGCAAGTTCATTGTAAAGAAGTCGGTATAATTCATTTGTAGCCTAAAGGGCAAGTGTATACATTCAGTTGGCTATTCGAGAGTCTTGTAATCAGTTGTAAACTCTGTATTCCGCTGCAAGTCTTGTAATCCATTATGATTATCAATAAAGAGATACATTTCTTCATATCTTGTGTGACTTCAATTTATCTGCTTGGTTTTGCTGCGTTGTAGATATTTTCTGAGAAATACCAGAAACTGTAATGGTTTTGCCTTGTACAAGTGCAATCTAGACTTGTACGGCATCACGCCCAGTGGCTAGTTTTCGATCCTCCGGGATCGGGGCGTGACAATTGCTGTTTGCACAATGATGGGAGCAATCGTATTAGTAGAGACGCCTCAGACTCTGTAATGTTTTGGTTTAATTCGTTGTCTTCTCGTATTTTAAAATTGCTGCATTAATGTGCGCATACGACGCATTAAATAGCATTATTGAGTTTCGTGGAAAGATCGCTTCAGCAGCAAGTCCCTTCACGCTGGAGAAAGCGACCCTTTACGTCGAAAGGAGATTCTCGTGGGAAGTCCCTATATACTAAAAGGAACTTCCCGCGTGAAGTCTTGTTTTGTTGATTTTTTATGCCTCTACATTGATATTTCAAAGGTTACAAACTTCATCTTATAGTTCTCAAATCATTACTTTTAATGTTTTTTCATATATAGTTTTATCTTTGAAAATTATTTTCATCAAACCTAAATCTAACTTAATAACATTTAAAATTGTTACCCAGTTTTTATCCAACTTTGATTTTTCAATTAATTTTTAAAAAATTATATTGTCGATACCTTTTAGCATATTTTTCATCTGTAAATCACTGTCACCTTTTTTACTAACTTTATCTAATTAAATTATATATATTTTGCCAATACCTAACTTTATGTAAAATAATGTTAACATACTAAACTTTTAGATACAAATAAAATAATAATTTATGTTATTGAAAAAAGCTACCATGCCAAAACTTTCTCTCTAAGAAATAATTTCTAATAACAATTTAAAATTAGATGGCAATATATATATATTCAAATTAGATTTCTAATAATAATTTGAAATTAGATGGGGCATCTCAAAATAAAGAAATTTTTAGTAACCTTTAAAATATAAGCAATAATACCACCAAAGCATGCCCCAATTTTTATTTGCGCACTTCTGCTTTTCTAGAATGCGCTACTTGTGACAACGTTGTCTAAAAAAAATTCAAACTACTTCTCTCTTCTGCATTTCTTATGAAATCAAAATTTATGTTTTTAAAACAAATTTGAATGGTTTATAACCAATTCTAAAGGAGGGGATCACAATTGGATCAATTCAGGTGTGAATAAGATTCAGATTGACTATATATATATATATATATATATATATATATATATATATATATATATATATATATATATATATATATATATATATATATTTGGAACCAGGTAAATTGTTTCTGGAATTGCTCCCACTAGGATTCGAACTCATGACCACTCGGGCTGCATGCATCTCTCTTAACCACTAGGCTAGAGGTCATTTGCATATATATATATATATATATATATATATATATATATATATATATATGCAAATGACCTCTAGCCTAGTGGTTAAGAGAGATGCATGCAGCCCGAGTGGTCATGAGTTCGAGCTCTAGTGGAGACGAGTTCGCCACAATTATCCATTACTTCAAAAATAATAATATATATATATATATATATATATATATATATATATATATATATATATATATATATATATATATATAATAGAGGAAATTTCATATAGAGTGATGAAATTTAGCATATTTATATAAAAGAGGAGAAGTTTTCGATATTTATAGGAAAAGTAATGTGGCGCCATCTTAGATGGATGGCGCCCAACTTTTTTTTTTTCTTTTTTTAGAGTGTGGCGCCATCTTAGATGGCGCCCAATTTTTTTTTTTTCCTTAGAATTTATCATCTTAAATAAATTTAACTCTTTATATACAATTTTATCTTTTTTTTTAAAATCTTAGATATTTATTTAAACTTAATATTAGAAAAAAATATGTTTAAAAAATAATTCAAAATCTTAAATATTTTTTTCTCAAATCTTAGATATAACTTGAAATCGTAATAATTTTATCAAACAATTTTAAAAATATCTCTAGAAAAAATTTAATATTAGAAAAAATATGTATTTATTTAAATTTAATATTTTAAATGTTAGGTATTTATTTAAATTTAATATTAGAAAAAATATGTTTAAAAAATAATTCAAAATCTTAAATATTAGATTTTTAAATCTAATATTACCAAAAATATGTTTAAAAAATAATTGTAAAAATTAAATAAATTTATCTTTAACGTGAGAAAATTGATTTATTCGTCCGTAAATAAATTTAACTTCTTATATACAATTTATTTTTAATTTGTTTCCAAATCTTAGATATTCGTTTAAATCTAATATTTAAAAAATATCTTAGAAAAAATCACTTAAATCTAATATTAGAAAAATATCTTAAAGATAAGTTAAAATTAATAATTTAAAATCTTAAATATTGTTTCTCAAATCTTAGATATAATTTGAGATCGTACATAGTTTTTTTTCTACGAAAATTGATCTCTTTCTATGGGTTTGACCATTTATTTTAAATTTAGCTTAAATTGACATGATTTTCAAAGATAGAAAATAAAGATATGAAAATAAAACATAAAAGATTATATTTGATACTTAATTATAAAATATTTTAATAAATTATGAATAATTTTATATTCTCATCTGATAACTTATAATATATTTTTATATTCATATCTTATAAATTATGAGTTATTTTTTTATCACCAAATATAATATTTTATGTTTGAAAACATATCCAAGAACTTACCTCTAGAGAGATTTTAAAAATTGTTTGATAAAATTATTACGATGATAAGTTATATCTAAGATTTGTGAAAAAATATTTAAGATTTTGAATTATTTTTTAAACATATTTTTTCTAATATTAAGTTTAAATAAATATCTAAGATTTTTTTAAAAAAGATAAAATCAAACTTTCTCACGTAACCATCAAATAAAAAAAGCTACGAAAAAAAAAGAAGAAGATTGGGCGCCATCTTAGATGGCGCCACACTCTAAAAAAAGAAAAAAAAAAGTTGGGCGCCATCTAAGATGGCGTCACATTACTTTTCCTATAAATATCGAAAACTTCTCCTATTTTATATAAATATGCTAAATTTTATCACTCTATATAAAATTTCCTCTATATAATAACTACGATAGATCTCACCTGACCCATTTAAACAGGTGGACCCGTATCACCCATCTTGAAGATTGTACCGGCATGTTCGGTCCGATTTTAAAACATTGTTCATTATATGTAATCAATCTCCCCTGATCCATTTAAACAGGAGTGGGCAGCAGTAGAACACAAGAATATGTTATTCTCCAAATCTGACCTTATTTTTATTATATAGATAATTCAACATGAGATATTTGTTTCACTTGATATCCCTTTGAACTAAAGCCACCGGTCGGCTTTGGCAGCTTTGGCCCGAACCGTGGACAAATGCCACCCAGCCACCCCCCCCAATGCCAACGGTCTCTTACCAAGAATTGAGTCTAAAGTTCCAAAGTTCAAATTGTGATAAAATTATATTTAAACATTTTTATTTTTATTTTTTTTTAAAACTAAAGTCCGTGGACTAAAGTACCCTAGCTTTAGTCCGGGGACCGTGGACAAACGCCATCCAGCCTTCCCAGTTGGGGTTCGATCCTGAGACCTTCCTCCAACATATTTTTTTACATATGTTTGTTGTATTTCAAAATTGAGTCTAAAGTTTGTTTAGTTATTAAATTATCAAAATTTGACTTTAAAATATACACATTATGCATTTTTATCATGAAATATGTATAAAAATCGAGCTTTATAATTATATAATTATGTAAGTTTTATTTAATTTTGGATGAAAAAAATTCGAATTTTTTTTGTTAGATGTCCGACATAACGGACGGAACTTTGTGTACACTGCGTTACATGACAGCTGTTCACACCTTTTCCACGGTTCGATTTCGAGACCGTCCGTCTAGTAAAGACGGATCACAAGAGCCAGATGAGTTCTGTAAAACCTGAACTCGATAAGAATTTTTTAGTTACTCTGCATAAATTTCCCTCGGCTAAGCATATATATATATTTTATTTAGTTCTACAGAATATATGAGCAGTAAGTACTCTGCACAAAATACAAATGTAAAGATTCTCCCTCCAGCCAGTACACCGTGCAAATCCGCAGGGAAGGGGGAGCTATGGCCATGGCGTGCGCCCATGCTTTGACCAATCGATCCTCTGAGAGTTGGCTGGAATTATTGCCGATAGATTGAGCGCCACATTGGAATCCAATGCTGAAAGCCCCTTTTATTGCATTCCTCTTCAGCCTCCTGCCACGGTGGGGGGCCCACCTCCTGTTGTCCTTGTTTCAGTTCAATCGACCTTTTTTTTTTTTTTTTTTTTTTTTTTTGAGCGAACAACAAAGCCTTTTATCATTGTTCATTCGTTTTCTTTTTTCCTTGTATTTTTCTGTTCTTTATTTGAGCATTTGAATCCCTCACGTTTTGGGAACCCACCACTAGGATTACTTTTTTTTTTTTAATAATGCTACTTGTTCCTGCAAATTGTACCTCTAAATTATTATTTTTACGTGGCAGCTAATGACAAATTTTAAAATTTTAAATTTAAATTAACATTAATATGGGTTAATGTTAATGTTACTGTTAGTGTTAATGTTAATATTAACATTAATATTAATATTAGTTTTAATATTCTTCTTAATATTAAAGTTAATATTAATTTTAAAGTTAATTTTAAAATTAATATTAAAATTAATGTTAAAATTAACTTTAAAATTAATATTAACGTTAACATTAAGAAGAATATTAATATTAATATTAATGTTAATATTAACATTAACACTAACAGTAACATTAACATTAATCCATATTAATATTAACATGGAAAAAAATTGCGTAGCTAATTTTTTGTTAAAATTTGCCATGTCATCTATCATGTAAGACGACACATAATATTATTTAATATGCCACCTCAGCTGCCACATAAGGAGGTATAATTTGAAAGAATAATTTGGAGGTACAAATAGTATTACTTTTTTTTGTCATATAAATACACTCCCATGATCCATCTTCATGTCCTTTGTACAATATGGTCTCGTTTTGTTGGCAGAATCATTAGGTTGGAAAAGAAAAATTATTTATTTCCTATGTTTGGATTTAATAAAAAAAAAGTGAGAAAAAAAAAATCACAATTAAGACTGTGTTTGATTGAGCTTTTTTTTTTTCTAGGAAAAATAATTTCATCAAATTTTTTCGACCAATTGTAATGTTTGATAGCTATATTTTCATGGCTATTTTTCAAAAATTTATAATTTTTCATATTATTTTTCAAAATTATGAAAAATAAAACTGGTCCAACCTATAGAAAAATAACTACAATAAAACACCCAAATTAATTTCATAATTTTTTTCATGAAATTTCTTTCGTACTAAAATAATTCTGTAAAATTAATTTATTTTTCACATTATAATCAAACACACCCAAAAAAAAAAAAAAAAATCCCCCATCTAACCAAACAACAACTTGATTTCATTTCATTTCTTTTCCTTTCCTTTCTTTTCCATTCTCTGAACCGAACGAGGCCTATATGCGTGTCAAAGAGACTCAACTCTCCCAACTTATATCACCCGTGTCCATGTCCTCTCGTCACCACCATACATCTTTTCTGTGGGCTCCCCCACCACACATGTTTGCATACTTGCTAAAGTACTGTGGTCCCCGCAACCTGGTCCTAGCAAGTAAGGGTGTGCAACATGCGGTCCAAGAACATAGCTAGCTGGGACTGTCAGAGTTATGTCCAAATTATTTCCAGTAATGACAACTCAGTATATATACTAACTTTGCACATATTTTTATACTACACGAAAAGCACATATTTTTGTACTTACAGAAAAAGAGCAAACAATAAATTTTTAATTTTTTTGGGAAATTGTAATCGAGAAAATTTTACAACATCTTTAAATTTGGCAAATTATAAGGGCACTGCCTTTTTTACTCGGGGCTATCCAGGATTAGGGCTAGCCAGGCTTTGAGGAACTTTTACTCGGGCTGTCCAAAGTTTTCACTCAGGGGGCTGTCCAAACCCCACAGGCCCCCCCCAAACCCGAAAATCTGTATCATTTGAAATTTTCCCTCTCTCTCTTCACAAACCCTATTTTCCCTCCTCCTCTTCTTCTTCTTCTTCTTCTCCACGATTTCCCACTCCTCTCTCTCCATTTCTTTTACGCAATTGTCACGGTTAGGGTTTCGATCCTCATCTCCGCCATTTCCTTCGTCTTCACCATTTTCCAACATCTCTCCCTACGATGGCACGCAAACGTTCCTCTCAATCAAGGTAAGAAACCTAATACGTTGTCAATTCCCCCCCAAAATCCTATTAATTTAGTTCGAACAACCCAAGTCAGTTCCTCTCGACTCGACGACGACTGCCCATGTTTCTAGCAGTCCTATGTACTGTTAGGACTGCCAGAGAGAGGGGCAGTCGACTTGTACAGCAAGTATTACAAAGGACTGCCGCACTTTGTGGCAGTCCTATACGCATAAAGGACTGCCACAAAGTGAGACAGTCCTTTGTAATACTTGCTGTACAAGTTGACTGCCCCTCTCTCAGGCAGTCCTAACAGTACATAGGACTGCCAGAAAGAGAGGCAGTCCACGTGTACAGCAAATATTACACAGGACTGCCGCACTTAGTCGCAGTCCTTTATGCGTATAGGACTGCCACAAAGTGCGGCAGTCCTTTGTAATACTTGCTGTACAAGTCGACTGCCCCTCTCTCTGGCAGTCCTAACAGTACATAGGACTGCCAGAAAGAGCGGCAGTCCTGAATTGGCAGTCTTGTTTGATGTTTGCTAAGTATTAATCGATTGATATTAAATATTCGTAGTCACGACCCGACTCCGAAGTCGAAGGACGTTGACGTCGAGGATGGAAGAAAACGACCTACCGCATCGGAGCGGAAGGCACGTGAAATAGTAAACTTCTTTGGTCTTGATTACATATACTATGATGTAGATTATTTGGCATCCTTATAAGGATCCTCGAAATAGTTCTCGTCCGTTGCAAGGAGTTTCACTATTTCAAGGTCTGATATCCTGTCAAGAAATTGAGGAGCCTCATATGCCAGACAGAGTGCTTCGACAGTTTGGCTACGTGCAAACTGTACCGGGCACTTTGAATTTGAGGACTTCTTCAAAAGGGAACAAAGCATCAACCTATGTCCCGCCGGACTACCGTTGGGGCTCTTACTTCTTCACTGAGTGGCAACGTCATGTAGTTGGTAAAACTTTACGACGTCCGGTGGAGCAGATGTGGGATTGTACTGATGAATATAGGAATTATTATGTAGAGGCCGGACATTGTATGATGTTGAATCCAGATACGCGAGGGAATGAAGTGCCGGTAGCTGCTCCTCTACCAAACAGGACAGGCCTGCTTGACGCAATGCAAAAGATGGCAAGTAGTATTTTTTCGAATTAATGTTTACCAGTATAGTAACCTGGCTAATTTGGACCCTTAATTTTTCCTTCAGGCTTCGAAAGTAAGAAACTTGGGGAAAAGTCTACTGCCGTGCAAGGGAGACAACTACGTCGACGTGGCTAACCAGATGCAGAACATCGCATCTGACTATCCGTTTCTCGAACAAGAGCGACGGACTAAGATGCGTCATGAGAAGAAATGACTTGTGTGTACTTGTTTGAAAAATTTGTGTGCTCCTTTTGTTGAACTGTGTTTCGATTACTTGTTGACGTCTTGGTTGTGATATGTTTTCAAGACTTAATGTCGAACTCCGGTATCATTTTGTGGTATTGTGTTTTCTTTGTAATAGGTTTTGAATACTTCATGTCGAACTCCCGTATCATTTTGTTGTAATATGCTTTTGATGTAATAGTTTTTGAATACGAAATGTCGATCACCTACAGGTGTTTCCTGAACATTGCAAGTTCTTACAAGGACTGCCCAGAACTCTGGCAGTCCATCGTGAGTGAAAGACTGCCATGGAATTGGGCAGTCCAATTTGGAACTTGCTGTGAACTAGGACTGCCAGTTTCCTGGGCAGTCCTTGTTCACAGCAAGTTCTAAATTGGACTGCCCAGTTTCCTGGCAGTCTTTCACTCACGATGGACTTCCCGAGTTCTGGGCAGTCCTAATTGGAACTTGCTGTGAATAAGGACTGCCCAGGAAACTGGCAGTCCTAGTTTACAGCAAGTTCCAAATTGGACTGCCCAGTTCCCTGGCAGTCTTTCACTCACGATGGACTGCCAGAGTTCTGGGCAGTCCAATTTGGAACTTGCTGTGAACAAGGACTGCCCACTCTGGCAGTCTTTCACTCACGATGGACTGCCAGAGTTCTGGGCAGTCCTTGTTAATGTGATACTCAACTGTAAAATTGATACTCAAATGTCTTAGCAAAAAAGTGGGCAGTCTTTTGACAACCACATTCACAGATATAAAAAAGTGTATCTGAGTAGGACCAAAGATATAAACATCGGCGTAGGACCAAATATTTACATTTCTTTTGGCAACATGCAAGTTCTTCGGTATAGACATAAATGTTTATCCTTGTTTCTAGTTACAAAATGTGACAAGACTATATCGGTATAGACGTAAATGTTTATCCTTCTTTTTAGTTACAAAATGTGACAAAACTATCGGTGATGCTCCCCACTATCAGTCAATCAATACATCGTAGTGGCCTTCCGGCATTGGTTTAGGTTGCACGTAGTTTGTTTTCACCTTATAGGCATTGATCGCATCGGCGTACAGCGTCGTCCAAGCGATCGATTCTTCCGGAGCATGTTTATACCAGACTGGATCGGGGGGGGGAGGGGGAAATAGGACTGTGCCCGATAAACCGCGGGATGATGAAGTGATTATAATCAAGTCCAATGGCATGTAGAGTGCACAAAGTGTAGTCTGCCGGAGGAGCGGTCATTGGGAAGAAAGTGTTGTTACTTCTCTTCGACAGAACGATAAGTGGGATCTTGTACCTGTAGGCGAATACAAATGCAGTATAAGTATGTATGAAACTTTTCACGTTAGTAAAAATGTGCAGGTATCTTGTACCTGTTAGCGAATAGATATGCAGCAGAAGGAATATCCATGTAATGTTCCTCTCCAGTAGTCTGATCGGTGACAAAAACGGACGGCTCTCTGTGTCCAGTGTAAAGTGTCTTCAATTTGTTCAATGCCCATGTATAATCATCTACTGTTTCATTCTTCAAGAAACAAAATGCAACTGAAAATGATTTACCTGTTGACGTGAAGCCGACAATGTGGAAGAGTGGCATCTTGAATTTGTTAGTCTTGTACGTGCAATCAGCCACCAAGACATCGGTAAAGGACCGTGCCAAATGCGTACACTCCGGATGCGCCCAAAACATAGAGGTAATTTCATTGGACGGCGGATGTCTTCTATGGTACTCCACATAGTGATTGTCGGCAAGTAACTTCATAACTTGTTGCATCGCCATTCTTCCTCTTAGGGTATTTGTCCTCGATCTCGAGAGTGCATTGTAGATTGTCCTCATTGTTGACTTGTTCTGTTCATTCTTCTGGCGCACCGCAGAATAAATTTGCTTCGGGGCGACTCCGGAGCAGGACAATTCTTCAACTAACTTCTTCTCCTGTTCGTTCAACCTTCCGGCATAGGGATGACCGGTAAGTGTCTCCGCCACCGCATGATTGTGCATCCCATTTCTGACATCAACTGTCCACTTTCCATCCTTTCTTGAGACAGGCACAATCTTGAAAGGACAACCGCACTTTCTGGACCCTACCGCCATCTCTGGAACTTTTTTCCGGGCACATTCTTCTTTCTTTCGATGAAGCCTAAATGTCCCACCTCTTTCGCATCCAAGATCAGCAGTTTTACGACACGACGGGCCTCGTAATGACCTTGAAATGACAAGGACTGTGTTTACTTGCCTTCCTGTCACGCCCCAGAACCAGAATACTGGAGAGCGGGGGAATGACTCAGCCGGCTACGTATTACGGGTAGATGAATACCATATAATACGATCAATGCTGTCTAAAAGACAAGGGGGTGCATACTATGTGAAAGTCTCCCTATGGTCTCTTTACTTCTATTGTCTCAATCATTCAAACAAGAAACAAAAATAGAGAACATGTGAGATAAAGCAGTAAGGCGTCCCAAACGCTCTGTCAAAATGTTCTTGATATCTGGCTTTACAAAACATAGCCAGATTGATGTAGCAAAAGTATACACAATTGTTATCAGCTGCAGTCTGACTTTAATTACAATTATGTAAAAGTAAGTACAAGACAATCCGACTAACATGTCGGTGCCAAACGGCAAGGTATTAAGTAGGTAACAAAACGAGTGGGGAAGTAAGGAACCCACTCGAGTCCTCCTGCGATCATCCCTCTAGTGTTGACCATCTTGGAGGTAGAAGTAAGCTGGATCCTCGGGAACCGGCTCTAAATCTGGCCATGCAAAACCAGAGAGGTTAGACCTCTAATAGCAAGTACCACAAGGAAGCACGACATGAGAACTAAAACCAGTAATGAGAAATATGACAAATAGATCTCTGCTTGCCACTAGGATTCTCATAACATCACGACACTTCGAACCAACCTCCCAACCAAACAAGGACAGAAGTTGGCCCGTCATGTCCTGACATTCTGATCATCCTAGTTAAGTAACAGAGTAGGTACAGTACACAAACAAGTCAATTTAAACGGCCATTCAACTACTACGGCTTGCTACTGTGTGTTCCAAGTTATCCTGGAATAATGCAATTAGGGATTCCTCAGTTCTTACTATGTGCAAGCAAGGCTAGTCTATCCAGTGAATCATGTGCGCCATGCATGAATTAGACGAGTCCCAGCAGGACGCCCGTCATCAATATATAATATACAATAAATAATATAACCAGATACTGCTCCATACCCGTGTGGCAGGTTTACAGTATCTGTGGGAACCAGCCGGCCCGTCGGATACTACTCGTCCCAAGGGGGCCGCCATGTATGAACTCGGGAATCCATTCTCTCCATGCAATCATTATTTTATTTAACTTAATAGTTCCTACGTTGAGTGAAATCCCATGCCGTGGATCATGGTCATTCAAATGAGTACTTTCGTACGGGGTACGATATGCACAACTCTACAACGAAACCAGTGCGGTTAGGTTGCAGGTCTTACATAGCGTAATGCAACAATCAAATCTAACCACGGTAATCATGCCTTGACCATAAAGTACACATGCTTCTTTTGTAGACAATAAATAAGTAAATAAATAAATAAATAGATTGAAGCCTGCATGTGCATGTATGTTAATATTCGGGATCAGCCAGTCGATTACAATAGTTCATAACATGAACGTGTCTCATTCATTTAATTTAATAAGACGACTAGCCAGTCTCTTAGTTCTAACTAGGAACGCATGATCAATTTAGTCAAGATAACCATCATTATCAATGGTGACAAGGCATGAAAGTCAACTAATATTCAGTGGGGTCGAGTCTACAACTCTCAGGGTTTAATTCCAGTCAATCGGGATATCTATACTCAATTCACGACACATGGTACATCCCACGTAACAATCTATATTTAACAGAAATATTAACATATCATGATTATATCAAGTTTATGTCAAAAAGGCATGAGGATATAAAATGGACCTTAAATATCTAATAAAATATCAATATACAGGGCTATAGAAGATCCAGGGTAAGCAGGCTACGCTCTTGTCAGCCTACGCTCAAGTCAGCCTACGCTCAAGTCAAAGAGGCAGCGTATGGACTCCATACGATTCCTCACTATCCAAGCCAGCGTACGCAAGTTATACGCTTCCAAAAGGCAGCGTATGGGTCAGGCTACGCTTAAGTCAACGTACGCTCAAGTCGAGCTAGCGTAGGGTCATGCTACGCTCAGGCAACATACGCTCCAAAAGGCAGCGTATGAGGTCCATACGCTCCTTATCACCCAAGTGAGCGTATGCAAGACATACGCTCCCAAAAGGCAGCATATGAACTCCATACGACTCCTTGTCAAGCAAGCGAGCATATGCGAGTCATACGCTTCCAAAAGGCAGCGTATGGGGTCCATACTGTGCTGCGCTAAAGAGCGCGCATAGTTCAGTGACGCAAGCTAAAAAGCTCGCGCACTGCTCACTGTCTTCTCCAGAACAGCAAGAACTCCATGGTTGCACCCCAAAGCTTCAAAAGTCCATAACTTGGTCAAAACAAGTCCAAATCCAACTTTACAAAGGTCAAAATTCGGTAGAATAAAATTCTCTACAACATGGAACCATCAAAACTTGAAAACAAAGAAGTTTGATAGATCAAGACCACCAAAATCCGAAAATACTAATTTCTAGATCTACAAAAATTAAGACTTCGAAATGAGAAATGCCAAGTTCTAAACTCTCTTAGGATCACGAGAGGAAGGCAAATGAACTATAAAAACATGGGTTCTCATGGAAAGCAAGTTGTACTTGCCTATGGTTGGTAGGTGGAGTGAGTAATGAAAGAAAGAAGAAGAGGAGTAATGGTGAAGTAGTTTATGAAGAGAGAGAAAGAGATGGAAGCTTTAAATGGAAGGGGTGGTGGTAGGTAGGAGTTGGGCCGGGTCCAATGGGTCGGGTTGTAAGGGATCCAACCAAAGCCAACCCGAACCCAAATAAGCAAGACTAAGGCAGAGAATAAAAGCAGGAAATAAAGTACAGAAATAAAATTGCAGAAATATAATTGCAGGAAATAAATTAACATGAAAATTTAAAAAGCAAATTAATTGATTAACATGAAATTAAAGGAATTTAAATACAGGATATACTTGACAAATATTAAATAAATACATGATAAATACTAAATAAATACACATAAGTTGTACATGTATAAAAATACGCATTCTGGGAATGGGGAGTGACATCTCTACCCTCCTTAGAAAAATTCCGTCCTCGGAATTTCAAATCCTAGCAGAATAGAAACATCGGGGCTAAACTAATCTAAGTACAAGCAATTTAATCAAGCAATCATTTTACAATGTCCATAGCAAGTAACATATATGTAAATCCATCAATCTACAATATCAAGCAATTCTACCCATAAGGTGATAAGCATGAGGAATCAAGACAATCAAGGTACACAGAAAAAGATATACCTTGTGAGTCAAACAGGTGTGGATACCGTGATCGGATATCATCCTCACGTTCCCACGTTGACTCTCCCAAAGAGTGATGACCCCAAGCAACCCGGACAAGGTTAATTGTTCGGTTCTTGAGTATCTTCTCCCTTCGGTCCAAGATAGACACAGGTTGTTCCTCGTAAGACATGTTGGTACCAACAACCAGTTCTGAATGATCGAGGATATGGCTGGAGTCCGACACATACCTTCGCAATTGAGATACATGAAACACGTCATGCACCTCTCGTAACGACGGTGGAAGGGATAAACGATAAGCAACATCGCCTACCCTATCAAGGATAATAAATGGGCCTACGTACCGCGGACTCAACTTCCCACGAACGCCAAATCTAATGATCCCACGGGTAGATGAGATCCGCAAGAACACGTGGTCCCCAACAGAAAACTCTAGCGGCCTACGATGCTGGTCCGCCCAATGATGATGCCGATCCTGCACAACACGAAGTCGCCCTCTAATTCCCTTAATCACTTCAACCGTCTGGATAATCATTTCTGGGCCTAGCATCTTCCTTTCTCCGATGTCATCCCATGCTAGCGGCGATCTACACTTTTTACCATATAGTGCCTCAAATGGCGCCATCTGGATACTGGCTTGATAACTGTTGTTGTATGAGAACTCAACTAAGTACAGGTGGCCTTCCCAAGATCCTCCAAAATCCAGAGTGCAAGCTCGTAACATATCTTCCAAGGTCTGAATTGTCCTTTCTGATTGCCCGTCCGTCTACGGATGGTAAGCCGTGCTAAATCTTAACTTGGTACCCAGACTATGATGCAAGCTCCTCCAGAAATGTGATGTAAAGCGGGTATCCCGATCTGACACAATACTGACAGGGACTCCATGCTGCCTGACTATCTGTTGTATATACAACTCTGCCAACTTTTCTGTAGATTGTCCTACTCTGAAAGGAAGAAAGTGTGCTACCTTTGTAAGCCGATCCACTATCACCCAAATAGCATCTTTACCACTTGGTGATCTCGGTAAACTGGTCACAAAGTCCATTGTAATATGCTTCCACTTCCATTTCGGGATAGGAAGTGGTTGCAATAATCCAGCTGGCCTCTGCTGTTCTGCCTTCACTTGCTGACATACCAAGCAACGAGAAACAAATCTAGCTATCTCCCTCTTCATTCCGTTCTACCAGAAGTGCTGCTTGATATCTTGGTACATCTTGGTCCCTCCAGGATGTATAGAATACTGGGAACTGTGAGCTTCTGCTATAACTTCATGTCTGATATCTCCACTAGGCACACATAGACGTGATCCAAACCTAAGTGTACCGTCTTCGTGGATTTACATCTCCTTCCTGAGCCCTGACTCACATTCTGCCCTAAGCTTCTGAATCCTTGGGTCCTGTGCCTGAGCTGCCTTGATCCTATCTACCAAGTCAGATTGGACTTGTAGACTTGCCAGAACTCCTACATTGTTAGGAAGTATAACTTCTATGCCCATCTCCTGAAGGTCTTCTAAGATATGCCTCTGTGTTGTCAACATAAATGCGCCGCCCCTTCTGCTGAGAGCGTCTGCTACTACATTAGCCTTGCCTGGATGATACTGAAGCTCCATGTCGTAATCCTTGATCAACTCCAACCATCTTCTCTGTCTCATGTTCAGCTCCTTCTGAGTAAAGATGTACTTCAGACTTTTATGGTCTGTGTACATGTCCACTCGGTCACTATATAAGTAATGCCTCTATAGCTTCAAAGCAAATACTACTGCTGCCAACTCCAAATCATGAGTTGGATAATTCTTCTCGTGGTCCCGAAGCTGCCTAGATGCATATGCTATCACCTTTCCGTGCTGCATGAGGACACATCCAAGTCCTTTACCTGACGCATCACAATATACAGTAAAACCTCCGGGTCCAACTGGCAATATAAGAATGGGTGCTGATATCAACTTCTGCTTCAAATTCTCAAATGATGTCTGACATTCTGCCGACCAAACGAATGGCACATCCTTTCGTGTCAAGCGGGTCATGGGTGCTGAGAGTCTTGTAAAATTTGACACAAATCTTCTGTAATATCCTGCCAATCCCAAGAAACTCCGTACATCAGCTACGGTCTTGGGTACTGGCCAACTCTCTACTGCTTCTACCTTCTTGGGATCCACTGCTACTCCAGCTCCTGATACGATATGACCCAAAAATGAAATGTGGTCCATCCAGAACTCACACTTGCTAAGCTTGGCATACAACTGGTTCTCTCTCAGAACCTGCAACACTTTCCTGAGGTGGTCTTCATGCTCCTCTTCACTAGCAGAGTACACAAGAATGTCTTCGAGAAATACTACGACAAACTGATCTAAATACGGCATAAAGATACGGTTCATCAAATCCATGAATATTGCTGGAGCATTGGTCAAACCAAACGGCATTACTAAGAATTCATAATGCTCATACTTCGACCTGAATGCTGTCTTGGGAATGTCTTCCTTCCGAACCCTCACTTGGTGGTACTCTGAACGAAGATCTATCTTGGAGAAAACTCTAGCTGTGCTCAACTGATCAAATAAGTCGTCGATCCTGGGTAGTGGGTACTTGTTCTTTACTGTTGCCGCGTTAAGCTTCCTGTAGTCGATACACAATCTGGATGATCCATCCTTCTTTTCCACAAGTACCACTGGTGCTGCCCATGGTGATACGCTAGCTTGGATGAATTTCTTCTCCTTCAATTCCTCTATATACTGATATACCTTGGCCTGCTCCGAATCCGCCATTCTGTATACCCGATCTGATATCGGTTTAGTCCCAGGTGCCAATTCTATACTGAACTCAATATCTCTAACCGGTGGAAGACCAGGAAGTTCTTCGGGAAATACGTCTAGAAATTCTTCAACTACCTTCGGAACCTGAACTTCTTCCATTGCCGTTATTACTCCCTGCTCATGCTGAGTTGCCTCTGATCTGACTAAGGTGAATCTCTCCATGCCTGGAATATCAAAAGATACACTCCCACTACGACAATCTATTGTCGTATGACTGTTTTTCAGCCAGTCCATGCCTAAGATAACGTCAAAATTTCCAACAGAAAATTCTATCAACCGGGCAGGTAAAGAATGCCCGCAAACTATAACACTACACACTAGAATAACTCTACTAACTCCTACGAGCCCATTGCCAGTGAGTATATTCAATCTCCCTGGCAATGCCTCGAACTCCATTCATAGCCGTGTTGCAAATTGTGCAGATATAAATGAGTGCGATGCTCCCGAATCAAACAATGCTACTGCGGGATATGAGGCGACGAGAATGTTACCTGCCACGACATCTCCCGACGCTAATGCATCTTCCAAGGACAGAGTGAACGAATGCCTGTCCTCGACCTCCTTGTTGGTTCCCATGCTGCGGCCTAGCCTGGTGCTGCTGTTGGCCCCTGCCTTGATGATGCTGGGGTGGTCTATGCTGGTGTTGCTGCATCGGCGGTCCCTGCTGCCGAAACATCTGAGCCAGCGGCATTAACGGGCGTTGTGCCAACGGTCTCACTGCTACCGCTGGTCCTCGATACTGTCCTGCCCCTGGTGCTGGCAGAGCAGGAAACTGCTGCACTGGTCCTCCTGACCTCGAATTCATGGGACATGTGGTAACCCGATGGTCTGGATTTCCACATATCAGACACAGTCCATTCAATGTCCGGCACACATCTCTAGTGTGTCCCATCTTCCTGTAATAAGTACAGCCCGCTGGGGGTTGCTGGTTCTTCCTCTGTTGCTGTTGCTGCTGCCTGGGTGGTGGTGTTGGCCCTCGCATTGCCACATCGTGAATACGAATGCCAGGGGATGGTGCTGTTGTTCGGGGCGCTGCTCCCCCTCCTTCTTCAATCTGACTGTGGGATCTCTTCTGACCCCCAGTCCTAACTGTGATCCTCTGAATGGTGATCTCATGCCTTCGGGTTGCCGTCAATACTTCATCAAAAGTTTGGTAATTGTGCCCCTCTATCAATTGCAAAAGCTCAAGATGAAACCCTTGCTGGAACCTCATCGCCCTCTGGCGCTCCGTTGCTACCATCTCTGGGACAAACCTACTCAATCTGCAGAACTCTGCTACGTAAGCATCTACAGTCTTGCCAGCCTGTCTGAGGTTGATAAACTTTTGTTGTAGATCAAACTGCGCCACAACTCCATAATACTTCGTCTTGAATCTTGCTGTAAAATCGTCCCAAGCCACAGGACGTCTGATGCCTACCTCCTCTGATTCCCACCAATCACGTGCGAGATCCTGAAGTAACAACTTCACTAGATCCACACGTTCTTCTGCCGGCACCTTAGCGGCTGTCAGGATAGCCTCAATATCCTTAAGCCATGCATCTGCTGAGATGGCATCCTCCGTACCTTCGAAACAGCGGGGGTTGTACTTGCAAAACCGGGCTGACGCTCCTGAATCTGTCCTTGCCCCTCTTTCCAAAGCTGTCTGTAATCCTTGGTTGAGTAGTACATTCTGCTCTTGTAACTGAGCATGCATGCGCTGCTGGGCTAACATCTGGTATTGCTGAGTAGCCATCATCCCTCTCATGATCTCCAGAAGGGCTGGTGTGTCCATCTCCACAGGGGTAGGTGGAACTATTGGTGGGGTTGGAACCTCCGGATACTGCGGTCCAACCGCTGGTTCTACTATCACCTCTTCTTGAATAGTCTCATGAAGTGGTTCTGACCCTTGTTGCTGACCAACCTGGTCAGGTTGTCCATGCTGCCCTTGTTGTTGTTGTCCAGCTCTGACAGATACGGACGAGGTACCCCTAAGAAAAGGGACAAGAGAATAATCAAACAACCGGACATGAAGGATCAATGAAGTCAAAGGATACTGGAATGTCAAGCTGGTATTGAGAACAACGAATTGCGAGATCAAGGGGGAACGTGTGTGATTGAGACATCCTATAAATCAAAACACCCCACAAGTCTGAAATCAGACCTGCATGGGCCACCACTAAAACCTTGTCACGCCCCAGAACCAGAATACTGGAGAGCGGGAGAATGACTCAGCCAGCTACGTATTACGGGTAGATGAATACCGTATAATACGATCAATGCTGTCTAAAAGACAAGGGGGTGCATACTACGTGAAAGTCTCCCTATGGTCTCTTTACTTCTATTGTCTCAATCATTCAAACAAGAAACAGAAATAGAGAACATGTGAGATAAAGCAGTAAGGCATCCCAAACGCTCTGTCAAAATGTTCTTGATATCTGGCTTTACAAAACATAGCCAGATTGATGTAGCAAAAGTATACACAATTGTTATCAGCTGCAGTCTGACTTTAATTACAATTATGTAAAAGTAAGTACAAGATAATCCGACTAACATGTCGGTGCCAAACGGCAAGGTATTAAGTAGGTAATAAAACGAGCGGGGAAGTAAAGAACCCACTCGAGTCCTCCTGCGATCATCCCTCTAGTGTTGACCATCTTGGAGGTAGAAGTAAGCTGGATCCTCGGGAACCGGCTCTAAATCTGGCCATGCAAAACCAGAGAGGTTAGACCTCTAATAGCAAGTACCACAAGGAAGCACGACATGAGAACTAAAACCAGTAATGAGAAATATGACAAATAGATCTCTGCTTGCCACTAGGATTCTCATAACATCACGACACTTCGAACCAACCTCCCAACCAAACAAGGACAGAAGTTGGCCCGTCATGTCCTGACATTCTGATCATCCTAGTTAAGTAACAGAGTAGGTACACACTACAACAAAAAACCCTTTTAATGACGCTCGACAAGGAGTTTTAATGACGGCTGATACATAAGCGTTATTAAGTTGAAAAATACCTTTTTTCTATGACGGTTTGGGCTAATTCTGGGCTTTTTATAACGTTTATAAAATAAAGCGTTATTAATAGTTTAGAGCGGTGGCAAACTTGTAATTCTTTCACTGTATAAAAGCTAAGTGGAAGAGAGAAAATTCATTTCTCATCCATTTTCTAAGGGAGCAGCAGCTCTCCTCCTCAAACCTCTTCTTCCCCAATTTTCCTCTTCGTCGATTTCTAGGGTTTCTGCCATTTCGACGACATCGACTAAATTTTGGTCGATTTGTTGAGTTCGAACTCGCTCGGGAGGACGAAGAGTCGATATGGTGAGTCTGATCTTTTCTTTTCTCTGCTGAATCTTTTCGACCTAATCCTCTGTGAACTCGATCCAAAATAGAGGACAATCCGGGAATTTGTTGAACTCAAAAAACTTCAGATTTAATCTGTGAGTTATCAAGTCTTTTCTCCTTATTCTCTTTATTCTCGAATTAAATTAAGGGACCTTAAATTAATCTTCTGAAAGTTTGTTTTTGAGACATGTCCTTCATGTGTTTGATGAATTGTCTCTAGAACATAATCGACCTCCGGTCAGAGCACTGCAAGGAAGGCATCGCGAGCGCTTCCTCCGAGTGGGGCTTCTTCCAGGTGGTGAACCACGGCATCCCTCAGGACCTGCTGGAGAGGATGCGGTCGGTGCTCCTCGGTGTGTTCCGGCAGCCGTTCGAGAGGAAGGCCGGAGAGAAGCAGCTGGACTTCTCGGCCGACAGCTACCGGTGGGGCACGCCGAGCGCAACGTCCTTGCAGCAGCTGTCATGGTCCGAGGCGTACCATATCCCCCTCGTGTCGACTCAAGGACACGATGCCGACAAGCACAGCGCCAGGTGCAGCTCCTCCCAACCTTCTTTCAAAATTTTCAACTCTCAAAATATATATATATATATATATATATATATATATATATATATATATCCTCACCATACTCTTCCAGGACCAGGTCGGGGGCCTGCAGGTGATGAAGGACGGGAGGTGGATCACCGTCGAGCCTAATCCCAGGGCTCTCGTCATCAGCATCAGCGACTTGTGCGAGGTAAATCGTTTTTATAAAAAAGTTTTCCACGGCCCCTGCATCAAAACTCCAGAGTTAATTTGTCTCTTAAAATACGCGTCAAGTGAGATTCGAACATGGGCGTACGTCTCTGATATCACATGCTATTGTACACCAAAAGTCTTATATTTATGTTCTTTACATTGTTAATTTTAGAATCTTAATTTACTACTGTTGATTTTAATTTTTCAACCACCATACATAAATCCCTGTTCACCAACACATGATTACGGAACCATGTCATGCGGTTATCCTTGTTGACTAACCCCCTTTTGGCACTTTGTTGTGTATTTTTGAGTCTTGAATCATGATATATCTGTTACCACATGCAAGGTAATTTGTAATGGGTGAAAAAGAATGCCTCATAAATTGAGTCAAAAGAATAGATTTATGGTTATTTGTGAGGAGTCCGTTATATAGAAGTTTTTGTTATTTTTATTCACGTGCTGTGTGGAACTGAACTTTGTGTTAGCTGGAATGCTGAGAGGATTATATGATGCGGACAATTCTTTGTCCTTTGGTTTTAATTTTTTTGCATGTATTGGTTGAGTTGTATAGAGTTTGTAACTTCCAACTACCTTGAGAATCAGAACTTACAAGGTTTTCATTCTCTATGCAGATCGGAGTATGATACAGTTGGAACTTCTATTAAAGCTTCCGTTGTTTATCTTGGAACTACATTAGTGAAGGTTTATAACCCTTTGTAGTTTAAGTTTCTAGAAACTAGAAACATGATAGGAAGAATAATTATGCTTGTACTGTTTGGCTAGTTGGCAGTGTCTGGAAAGAGCCGATGCTCTTGCATGGCTTATGAAACTGGACTATATTTTCTTTTGCTTTATAATATTTTCAAACAGATAGATTGTCAAACCTTCACATGCTTCTATATTTGAATCTTCAGCTTGTGATTGTGATTCAATTCTTAATACCATTGCACCAAAGATATATTGGATCTGCAAAAGTTCAGTTGACTTTGCTTCCATGAAAATTGTGGTTTCAGTTGGTTTCACCGTTTAACACGTATCAAATTGGCTATATAAGGAGTTGTTTATGTTTTTGGTATTTTTATCAGATTGGTCATTGTAGAAGATAATTGAACTAAAAGATTTATCATTTGAAATTTAGTTTGCACAGAAGGCTCAAGTAATATGTGTAGCCATATAACCCATCAACATTCCTGCCCATATATAGACTTATGATGCAACAACTGCACCTGCTGTCTAGTGAGGGAAGCAGAAGTAGTAGGATTTGATTGTATTTTTATTTGAAAGCTTATATTGAACTTAATCTTTTTGTCAAAGAGCATAAACAAGTCAGGAATGAAGGGATTGTTTTTTGACATCAACTTGCTTGGTTTCTCAATTCTTTATACTATTATGTGTAAAGATTAATTTTCTTAGATGATAGAAAAGGGGTGTTTTCTTGTGGGTGTCTGTTTTTATTTTGATCTGTTGCAATATGGATTTCTTTAGAGAAGAAAAAGGGCTGGTGTGGTGGGTAGCAATGTTTGTGGTGTTTTATTTTCTTTTTCTTTATTTATTTACAAAAATCCAATTTCTCCAGAATCATATATTTAAATAGTCACATGTTCATGCTTTTGGTTAAGTATTCTTTTTCTGTTCTATTTTGTAAATCGATGTTATCCCAGCTTCAAAAAGTAATTTTCTACTTCTGAGAGATCTCCATATGTAGCAATCTATTAACTATTGGATAATGTTCTCCTATTTTAAATTCACTTTGTAAAACTTGTTCTTGGATGCAGGATATTGTACATGTCATCGAATCCAAGCCAGTAAAGCGCTATGGTGATTATTTATTGCGTCAGATTTTAAAGGTTTGTAGCCCTCATTTCTATACCCCTTCTAATATCTTTTGCATTATAAGGGACATGGTTTTATGAATTGCATGTACATAGTAGACTGTTTGTTAATGTCATTCCACACAATGATTTGTGCAGTTTGAGGATATAATTGGTGAGCTGGACAGAGTAAAACTAGACTGATCTTGTCCAAATGGAGAAACTTGGTGCTTTTTTGCATGTCAGTGGTTAATTTCTTGTATTTGTATTCTGTGATCCTCTAGTGTTATTTTCCCTCTTGAAAAGATTTTGATTGGTTACAGCAAGGGTGATTCTAATTGTCTTATATTTATACACCGATAACCTGCATTTCAACGCTCGTGGATCTCGAATTTTCAATAGAAGTATGAATTACTGCACTCCAAACTAGTCCTCGAAATCTGCAAGAAACTTGCATGGTACTTCTGCTTCTTTTGTCTTTCTCTGTAGAAATCTATAGCAGAATTATTTTCTTCTTTATTACAACCCTTCTTTTCGACTTGATGCAGTCTGCAATAGGCTCGGTAGCAGCTGCTGCGGAGCAGGCTTTTCTTCCTTATGCTGAGAAGGTACTTGAGATGATGAAAAGCTTTTTGGTGCTTACAAATGATGAGGACCTGGTCTCCGTGTTTTTATCTTTTTCAGAGATTTGCTACACGTGATGTTGACAGTTTTGATGTGCTCAAGTTGAAGCCAAAGTAATTACTTGTTTTGAGGATCCATTTAAGTAGTAGTTGTAAATATATGTATTTGGATACCCTATTTTGAGATAATGTAATGAAGATGGTGATATAATATTTCAATGTTTTCTTGTGAATATAGTTCAATGTGGTTGTTTTAAAATTGAATTGAGAAATTTTTGGAAAGTAATATATAATGTGCAGTATTAAGCATTATAAATGTGATGAGTTCAGTAATATTGAGTGTTATAAATGTTCTCCATTGAGCTTATACAGATTATCTATTCATAACGCTTTCAAAATGTCCTGAATTGTGCACTATATACTAACTATTCATAACGCTTTTATAGAAACTATTAATGACGGTTATTTTATGACGCTTTTAAAAAACATTTATAACACCCGTTTTCATAACGGTTGCTGTGAAAAAAAAGCGTCATGGTTCGTCATTAATGACGCTTTTTAGCCGTCATTAAAAGGGTTTTTTGTTGTAGTGACAGTACACAAACAAGTCAATTTAAACGGCCATTCAACTACTACGGCTTGCTACTGTGTGTTCCAAGTTATCCTGGAATAATGCAATTAGGGATTCCTCAGTTCTTACTATGTACAAGCAAGGCTAGTCTATCCAGTGAATCATGTGCGCCATGCATGAATTAGACGAGTCCCAGCAGGACGCCCGTCATCAATATATAATATACAATAAATAATATAACCAGATACTGCTCCATACCCGTGTGGCAGGTGTACAGTATCTGTGGGAACCAGCCGGCCCGTCGGATACTACTCGTCCCAAGGGGGCCGCCATGTATGAACTCGAGAATCCATTCTCTCCATGCAATCATTATTTTATTTAACTTAATAGTCCCTACGTTGAGTGAAATCCCATGCCGTGGATCATGGTCATTCAAATGAGTACTTTCGTACGGGGTACGATATGCACAACTCTACAACGATACCAGTGCGGTTAGGTTGCAGGTCTTACATAGCGTAATGCAACAATCAAATCTAATCACGGTAATCATGCCTTGACCATAAAGTACACATACTTCTTTTGTAGACAATAAATAAGTAAATAAATAAATAAATAGATTGAAGCCTGCATGTGCATGTATGTTAATATTCGGGATCAGCCAGTCGATTACAATAGTTCATAACATGAACGTGTCTCATTCATTTAATTTAATAAGACGACTAGCCAGTCTCTTAGTTCCAACTAGGAACGCATGATCAATTTAGTCAAGATAACCATCATTATCAATGGTGACAAGGCATGAAAGTCAACTAATATTCAGTGGGGTCGAGTCTACAACTCTCAGGATTTAATTCCAGTCAATCGGGGTATCTATACTCAATTCACGACACATGGTACATCCCACGTAACAATCTATATTTAACAGAAATATTAACATATCATGATTATATCAAGTTTATGTCAAAAAGGCGTGAGGATATAAAATGGACGTTAAATATCTAATAAAATATCAATATACAGGGCTATAGAAGATCCAGGGTAAGCAGGCTACGCTCTTGTCAGCCTACGCTCAAGTCAGCCTACGCTCAAGTCAAAGAGGCAGCGTATGGACTCCATACGACTCCTCACTATCCAAGCCAGCGTACGCAAGTTATACGCTTCCAAAAGGCAGCGTATGGGTCAGGCTACGCTTAAGTCAACGTACGCTCAAGTCGAGCTAGCGTAGGGTCATGCTACGCTCAGGCAACATACGCTCAGGCAACATACGCTCCAAAAGGCAGCGTATGAGGTCCATACGCTCCTTATCACCCAAGTGAGCGTATGCAAGACATACGCTCCCAAAAGGCAGCGTATGAACTCCATACGACTCCTTGTCAAGCAAGCGAGCATATGCGAGTCATACGCTTCCAAAAGGCAGCGTATGGGGTCCATACTGCGCTGCGCTAAAGAGCGCGCACAGCTCAGTGACGCAAGCTAAAAAGCTCGCGCACTGCTCACTGTCTTCTCCAGAACAGCAAGAACTCCATGGTTGCACCCCAAAGCTTCAAAAGTCCATAACTTGGTCAAAACAAGTCCAAATCCAACTTTGCAAAGGTTAAAATTGGGTAGAATAAAATTCTCTACAACATGGAACCATCAAAACTTGAAAACAAAGAAGTTTGATAGATCAAGACCACCAAAATCCGAAAATACTAATTTCTAGATCTACAAAAATTAAGACTTCGAAATGAGAAATGCCAAGTTCTAAACTCTCTTAGGATCACGAGAGGAAGGCAAATAAACTATAAAAACATGGGTTCTCATGGAAAGCAAGTTGTACTTGCCTATGGTTGGTAGGTGGAGAGAGTAATGAAAGGAAGAAAAAGAGGAGTAATGGTGAAGGAGTTTGTGAAGAGAGAGAGAAAGATATAGAAGCTTTAAATGGAAGGGGTGGTGGTAGGTGGGAGTTGGGCCGGGTCCAATGGGTCGGGTTGTAGGGGATCCAACCAAAGCCAACCCGAACCCAAATAAGCAAGACTAAGGCAGGGAATAAAAGCAGAAAATAAAGTGCAGAAATAAAATTGCAGAAATATAATTGCAGAAAATAAATTAACATAAAAATTTAAAAAGCAGATTAATTGATTAACATAAAATTAAAGAAATTTAAATACAGGATAATACATGATAAATATTAAATAAATACATGATAAATACTAAATAAATACACATGAGTTGTGCATGTATAAAAATACGCATTCTGGGAACGGGGAGTGACACTTCCAACTTGTCTGCACCATTCTAATGCTTCTTCATAAGATTCAAATGCGACATCCGTTGAGAATATATTACTCAAGTCAACGGAAATAGGAGGTGGTGGGCCCTACATTTAATTGTTAAAAAAAATTGCCAACCACAATTACAACCAAAATTACAATATCAACAACTTCAAGACTGTCAAGGAAAATTGCCCTTCCTTCAGGACTGTACAACAGGACTGCCAGACATTCTGGCAGTCCATCGTATTTTATAGACTGCCAGAAAGTCTGGCAGTCCTGTTTTACACTACTTCTGTCACGACCCGCACCCTAGAGTAAGGGCACGAGAAGTGGGTACGTCCAGCCTACACCGCAGTATCGGCGGTAGAACGCTGTCCTAGGTCACAACATCTAACAATATATAATACCAGGCAGTTTATACTCAATCACAACTAAGGAAGAAAAGTACGATATGATATAGAACTCAAAAGTGAAGTACAGATAATCAGAAGAGTCTAGTGTCTAAGATAACATCTCAGAAAACATTCCAAGTACAAGTCTCAACTACAGAATATGAAGAATATATACATCTCAAAACAACAACTGAAAACCAAAAACAATGCTGAAAAGAAAGATAAAGCCTAGCTGACTAGCCTAGACTATGGGAGTAGTATCCTGAACTGCAGCTGGGTCCTCCAGAGGAGCCAGGTCGCAGGTGTCGTCTAAGCCTGCTCCGTAATAGGTGGTGTATAGGGCCTCATCCTCATCCTCTGTAATATTTTCAACAGGTCCAGTCAGGACAGGAGCGAGCACAGTACATCTCATGCAGTTCATATCAAGGCAGGAAATATAAAGCAGGCAATAGAGTAAGATACATGAAACGCTGTAAGAAGATGTACATGAAACATGAGAGATATTTGATAACTGGAAATATATACATGATAAGTAAGAACAGTAAGTGACTAGTGATTTAGAGTACGAGATGGCATGTAATTGGCTTAGGTTGAACATGATGTACATGAGTGAACATGTGGGACATCAGCCCATAAGACTGATGCGAACATGATAAAACATGAAAAGTAACAGAGTGAACATGATGGGTAAATCACATGACCATTTATACTCACCCCTACCCACAATTAATACACAAGGATCTAGTCAAGTTACGTTACGTACATGATGTTTTGGTTATACAGGAAACACATGAGGAAACATGAGCGTACATGAAAGAACATAAAAGTACATGAACGTACATGTAAGAACATGAGAGAACATGAGTGTACATGAATAACGCAGAAGCGAAGAATACATGATGTACATGAAACACATGTCATAAAGTATCCGATGCTCCCGCTAAGGGGGATAACATCCCAAGAAGAGATCCGTATAGTACTAATCCGTGATGATAACGTGACAGCATCAAGTAACAGTAATCTAGAGCGAGAATATAAATCGTGACAAGTATGAAACGATCAGAGAATGTACTCGCCTGTATCTGAATGTCCAATATGAAAAGTACTGCCCGAGGAGTGGTGTCTGGCTCCTAATCAGAGCAACACAAGTCACAACAAGTCCAAAATAGTAAAATGAGATCCTACTATGCATTCTACATGATTCTAGGTCAATCTAGGCCAAAGTCAACTCTTGGTCAACTCTGGTCAACTACACTAGTCAAACTAGGTCAACTAGGTCAAGACTGACCCTAACAAGTCTAATAAGTCTCACTAGGCCTAACCAAGCCTAGTCTAGCAATCACACACCAATCACAAGGCTATACAAGCCAAACACAAGCCATCATATTCAATATTATTCATAAGAGAAAGGAAGTTAGCATGTAGAGCTAAGTGTGTGTGTGAACATGAGGGTGTACAACAAACAAGGAAATCAAATGCTAACTATAAGTTACACTATCATGGCACAAGCTAACAAGTATACCTTTACTTATCATGGCAATCATTTAGAGGAGGCTACAAGGCATGGTTGTTTACATATGACATCTGAAATTAACTGGTATTTCAATTTAAGGGGTTATGGTTGCATTACATCTATGCATTCATATATAGACATATACATATATATAGGTTATACATAGATGTATAGGTTATATACATATATATATATCTATATACATATATATATATATAGATAGACACATAGAGAGGGGATTAAAGGGGGTAACATGTTGTGTAGGAGAGTGAGTGAGGAAGGGAATGTGTGTAGAGGGACAGTGTCACAGTGTATAAGGCTAAAGTGTGTGTGTGTGTGTAGAAACTGAGAAAATAGTGGATAAGTGAGTGAGTGAAAGTCAGGGAAATGTAGATAGGTAGGGAAGGAGAGGAACTCAGTTTTATATCTCAAAACTCAGGTTAACAGTCCATGAAGGTGAATAACAGGGCAATGTAGATAGGTTCAGAAATTAGTAAGTAATGTGCCAATGTGTAACAACATACAAGTCAAAAAAAGAAAGGAAAATCAGATCATCACATTCTCAGTTAAAGCAATAGGAGAAAAATCTCAGTTTTCATTTATAACTGAAACCTCAGTTCAGTGGATACATGCCATTCTCAGGTATTACCAATTTCAGTCAAGTTCATTTACAAAACAAACCAAGTTCTCAGTTTTTACAACATGAACAAATCTCAGTTTGTTATAAACCTTGAAATCTCAGTTTTCAAAACACATTTTCAGATTTTAAACACTCAAAAACTCATTCAACATTTCACTTTACTCGTGATTAGGAATCTCAGAATTTTACACCTAAGGAAAACTCAGTAAATAGCCATCAAACATAGCATAACAATCAACTCAGTTTTGCTCAATGGGAACTTCAGTTTTCAACCAAACATACAACCATATCCTCAGTTTTATCTGTCAATATAATCTCAGTTAACATTCTAACATATTCTCAGATTTTCAATTGGAAAATCACATGGCCATTGGGTTCTCAGGTATTACCATTCAATCCTAGTTTTTAAACATAGGAATCTCAGATTTCCACCATACATTCCTTGATTTAATGCTCAGGAACTTCATAGTGTAATCTCAGTTAGTTAGTTAACATTCATAAGGATTTGAACTCAAAACCATACTCTATTTCTTTCCTATCAATCCAACATCATATTTAACACTTCAAAATCAAATTCAACAAAACCAAATGAAACCTTGTTATCCACACATCCTATCAATGCACCCATAACATGTAAAATTGTATTTAAACCATTAATCTCAGGAAATTATCCTTCAGACATCTGGTTCCAGAAAATAGGAACCTTATTCGATTTCCATAGCCAAACCAACCCTATACATATGAACCTATCTATGTAATTTCATAACTCAAACATGTTTATCATGTATTTACATCATAATTAATATTTAATCAACAAATTAAACATCATAAAAACTCTGAAACTGAAAATAACATGGTATCAGAAAAAGGATGAAACACAGCCTCGTGGGGAGATGTCGAGCCCAAAAGGACACGACACAAGAAATCTCGTGTCTCGTGGTCGAGTCTAGAGCTAGGTAAAATATATGGGTTCGTGTCTAACACCCTGAAATGGGCCAAAGTGTCGCCGTGTCCGAGAATCAAACCCGTATCAGTGAGGGAAAATACGCGTGTACAGTGTGGGTATAAAACAGTGCGGGAGCAATTACTCCACAGACACGACACAAGTCGACACGAGACTCAAGGGGTGTGATGTCAGTCACTGCCCCTTGGTCTGTGCCAAGTGGCAGGCCGCCACGTGGCGTGTCGTGTCCGCAGAGACACTCGGGTAGCAGGGGAAAAACTGTGGCTGCGCGCGGCCACGTGCACGCGCGTGTCCAAGCACGAAAACGACACAACCATGACGCGAAATCAAGACACCAACACAGGAATCAAAAGACCACAACAAAACAAATTTTCCTATTCAAAAAGAATCAAATAAATCGATCGAAATGCCCTTTGAGGCATTTCGTCGAACACAGTGCCATTGGCACTGATACGTGTCCAGAAAGGACACGAAACCACCGACACCAAGCTCGAATCTAATCCAAACCCTAGGGGGACCCTTAGGGCTTCCTATTCATGGAGACAAATCGAAATTTCATTAAGGAATGAGGAAGTTACCTATTCTTGAAATCTCAAGAAAAACCCCTTCTCTAGAGCTTTTCTCCTTGATGTCCCAATCCAACAAATCCTCAACAAATTGAGATGAAACTTCAATGACAGCAAGAATAGAGGTATTAGAAGTGTTTGCAACTGGTTTGAGGATTTTAGGAATTAAAATGGAATTATGGTGAATTTACTAGAGCAAGAACTCACCTCTTTCTTCTTGGATTCAAATTTTCTAAGGAGGGAGGCTAGCCCTAAGTTTGAGAGGGGTTTTATAGTGGGGGAAAGGATAGGATGGCTGTCATTAGGTTAGGGTTAGGGTTTAGGATGAGGGGCTATGGTTCCTCCAACAATTTCTAGCTAAATCAATGGTTCACAATTAAAGTAGCATCCTTTAACTTTTAGTCCAAAATATCTTTCTACAAAATATCTAGATATTTCACTAATGTCATTACTTTAATGAAACCCTCTAACTTAGTCTCTAGGATCATGATTAACAATGTAGATTAGGCTAACTTCTAGGTCAAGACTCAACAATTCAAGTAACACATATTTAATTAATATAATTCACAAAATCACAAAAGTGTCAAAATGACTAAAATACCCTTAGGCTTAAAAGATGAAATTTGAAATCCTAAACACATGATTAGGTCTCATTGGTCATGATTAGTCTTCTAGGTCATGTATGACTAATGTTACACTAGCAAAACACCAATTCATATTTCACTCAATTAAATAGTTTTAAATTAACTAAAAATCACCAAAAATCATATCATGACTAAAATCAATATTTTAATGATTTAAAATGCAAAATTTCAAATTTACCCTTATTTTGGAAAAGTGGGTGTTACAAGTCTACCCCCCTTAAAAGAATTTCGTCCTCGAAATTAAGATGGTCGTACTTCTTCTAGAGTCTCGTCCCCAACAATCATGGTCTCAGAACTTACCTAAATCCTACAATTTAAAAGAATGGCATACAGGGTCATGGCATACGGTGGCAGTTGAAGGTCCCATCTAGGTATACTAGTCAAGCTAAACCAAAACGGTCATAGGGTATCAAAACATACAAGCAATCTGGGGTGCTAAACTGGAAAAGTTACAGAAACAACGAATCACCAAGACTGTAAGGCGATCTACCATCCTATATAAAACTGGTAA
This sequence comes from Iris pallida, assembly GCA_029216955.1. Classification (NCBI taxonomy): domain Eukaryota; kingdom Viridiplantae; phylum Streptophyta; class Magnoliopsida; order Asparagales; family Iridaceae; genus Iris; species Iris pallida. The sequence continues at coordinate 349,039 of JANAVB010033818.1, forward strand.
ATATAAACAACAGAGAACCAGCTACAAGGGTCCCTACTCTAAAGCCAGGGCTATACTATCATTCCTAAGATAAAGGCCTAATCACAACTCATCAAATCATCATACTAAGAAAGAGTTATAACTAATAAAAATCTACAAGGAATTAGACTAGTCAACTAAAGTTATCCCTACTCCTAAGTTATTGATGATGGAAAACATTTTTTTTTTTTTTTTTTTTTTCAGAAAGGAAATGAAAGAGGTGATACTTTAAAAAACCTTCAAGATATAATCTGATAATCACATGCGTCTGTCCAAAATTATGATACTCAGAATCCCCGCCACGCTAGTAAGCAAGGCTGCAATGAACGGTAGAGTCCATAACTGGGTATGCATCTCTATGATCAAGTCGTCTGGAATCCTCGCTATGCCGACTAGTATAGCTGCGAGAAATTCCAATCGCATGATCAAGATATGTACATCCGAAGTCAGGTCCCTATGTTCTTGCCACGCCGGCTAATATAGCTGCGGTAAATTCTAGGTTCCATAATAAAGTAGACATTTTACCATCCCTGTGATTTTTGTCAACATATGTTATCAGAAGATATCGTAACTCGGATCATAAAATTCATCTCGATAAATAAAATAAAAAATTAAATCAACAACGATCCATCAAAATCAGATTCAAATGTAAAGGAGTAAGGGTAAATCAAACAAGAGAAAAGGAATTCAAATTAGAAGTTCGGAATGAGATTCTCAAGGGGCATCCCAGGAATCTCTCAAGGAATTCTAACTGTGATTGAGTACCCCAAAATATTCTACTCCTACTGCAGGCTGTAGTGATACTCTAGTTCGAATACCACTACATAAACTCGACCTGCATGGGCCACCACTAAAAACGTGTCACGACCCGCACCCTAGAGTAAGGGCACGAGAAGTGGGTACGTCCAGCCTACACCGCAGTATCGGCGGTAGAACGCTGTCCTAGGTCACAACATCTAACAATATATAATACCAGGCAGTTTATACTCAATCACAACTAAGGAAGAAAAGTACGATATGATATAGAACTCAAAAGTGAAGTACAGATAATCAGAAGAGTCTAGTGTCTAAGATAACATCTCAGAAAACATTCCAAGTACAAGTCTCAACTACAGAATATGAAGAATATATACATCTCAAAACAACAACTGAAAACCAAAAACAATGCTGAAAAGAAAGATAAAGCCTAGCTGACTAGCCTAGACTATGGGAGTAGTATCCTGAACTGCAGCTGGGTCCTCCAGAGGAGCCAGGTCGCAGGTGTCGTCTAAGCCTGCTCCGTAATAGGTGGTGTATAGGGCCTCATCCTCATCCTCTGTAATATTTTCAACAGGTCCAGTCAGGACAGGAGCGAGCACAGTACATCTCATGCAGTTCATATCAAGGCAGGAAATATAAAGCAGGCAATAGAGTAAGATACATGAAACGCTGTAAGAAGATGTACATGAAACATGAGAGATATTTGATAACTGGAAATATATACATGATAAGTAAGAACAGTAAGTGACTAGTGATTTAGAGTACGAGATGGCATGTAATTGGCTTAGGTTGAACATGATGTACATGAGTGAACATGTGGGACATCAGCCCATAAGACTGATGCGAACATGATAAAACATGAAAAGTAACAGAGTGAACATGATGGGTAAATCACATGACCATTTATACTCACCCCTACCCACAATTAATACACAAGGATCTAGTCAAGTTACGTTACGTACATGATGTTTTGGTTATACAGGAAACACATGAGGAAACATGAGCGTACATGAAAGAACATGAAAGTACATGAACGTACATGTAAGAACATGAGAGAACATGAGTGTACATGAATAACGCAGAAGCGAAGAATACATGATGTACATGAAACACATGTCATAAAGTATCCGATGCTCCCGCTAAGGGGGATAACATCCCAAGAAGAGATCCGTATAGTACTAATCCGTGATGATAACGTGACAGCATCAAGTAACAGTAATCTAGAGCGAGAATATAAATCGTGACAAGTATGAAACGATCAGAGAATGTACTCGCCTGTATCTGAATGTCCAATATGAAAAGTACTGCCCGAGGAGTGGTGTCTGGCTCCTAATCAGAGCAACACAAGTCACAACAAGTCCAAAATAGTAAAATGAGATCCTACTATGCATTCTATATGATTCTAGGTCAATCTAGGCCAAAGTCAACTCTTGGTCAACTCTGGTCAACTACACTAGTCAAACTAGGTCAACTAGGTCAAGACTGACCCTAATAAGTCTAATAAGTCTCACTAGGCCTAACCAAGCCTAGTCTAGCAATCACACACCAATCACAAGGCTATACAAGCCAAACACAAGCCATCATATTCAATATTATTCATAAGAGAAAGGAAGTTAGCATGTAGAGCTAAGTGTGTGTGTGAACATGAGGGTGTACAACAAACAAGGAAATCAAATGCTAACTATAAGTTACACTATCATGGCACAAGCTAACAAGTATACCTTTACTTATCATGGCAATCATTTAGAGGAGGCTACAAGGCATGGTTGTTTACATATGACATCTGAAATTAACTGGTATTTCAATTTAAGGGGTTATGGTTGCATTACATCTATGCATTCATATATAGACATATACATATATATAGGTTATACATAGATGTATAGGTTATATACATATATATATATCTATATACATATATATATATATAGATAGACACATAGAGAGGGGATTAAAGGGGGTAACATGTTGTGTAGGAGAGTGAGTGAGGAAGGGAATGTGTGTAGAGGGACAGTGTCACAGTGTATAAGGCTAAAGTGTGTGTGTGTGTGTAGAAACTGAGAAAATAGTGGATAAGTGAGTGAGTGAAAGTCAGGGAAATGTAGATAGGTAGGGAAGGAGAGGAACTCAGTTTTATATCTCAAAACTCAGGTTAACAGTCCATGAAGGTGAATAACAGGGCAATGTAGATAGGTTCAGAAATTAGTAAGTAATGTGCCAATGTGTAACAACATACAAGTCAAAAAAAGAAAGGAAAATCAGATCATCACATTCTCAGTTAAAGCAATAGGAGAAAAATCTCAGTTTTCATTTATAACTGAAACCTCAGTTCAGTGGATACATGCCATTCTCAGGTATTACCAATTTCAGTCAAGTTCATTTACAAAACAAACCAAGTTCTCAGTTTTTACAACATGAACAAATCTCAGTTTGTTATAAACCTTGAAATCTCAGTTTTCAAAACACATTTTCAGATTTTAAACACTCAAAAACTCATTCAACATTTCACTTTACTCGTGATTAGGAATCTCAGAATTTTACACCTAAGGAAAACTCAGTAAATAGCCATCAAACATAGCATAACAATCAACTCAGTTTTGCTCAATGGGAACTTCAGTTTTCAACCAAACATACAACCATATCCTCAGTTTTATCTGTCAATATAATCTCAGTTAACATTCTAACATATTCTCAGATTTTCAATTGGAAAATCACATGGCCATTGGGTTCTCAGGTATTACCATTCAATCCTAGTTTTTAAACATAGGAATCTCAGATTTCCACCATACATTCCTTGATTTAATGCTCAGGAACTTCATAGTGTAATCTCAGTTAGTTAGTTAACATTCATAAGGATTTGAACTCAAAACCATACTCTATTTCTTTCCTATCAATCCAACATCATATTTAACACTTCAAAATCAAATTCAACAAAACCAAATGAAACCTTGTTATCCACACATCCTATCAATGCACCCATAACATGTAAAATTGTATTTAAACCATTAATCTCAGGAAATTATCCTTCAGACATCTGGTTCCAGAAAATAGGAACCTTATTCGATTTCCATAGCCAAACCAACCCTATACATATGAACCTATCTATGTAATTTCATAACTCAAACATGTTTATCATGTATTTACATCATAATTAATATTTAATCAACAAATTAAACATCATAAAAACTCTGAAACTGAAAATAACATGGTATCAGAAAAAGGATGAAACACAGCCTCGTGGGGAGATGTCGAGCCCAAAAGGACACGACACAAGAAATCTCGTGTCTCGTGGTCGAGTCTAGAGCTAGGTAAAATATATGGGTTCGTGTCTAACACCCTGAAATGGGCCAAAGTGTCGCCGTGTCCGAGAATCAAACCCGTATCAGTGAGGGAAAATACGCGTGTACAGTGTGGGTATAAAACAGTGCGGGAGCAATTACTCCACAGACACGACACAAGTCGACACGAGACTCAAGGGGTGTGATGTCAGTCACTGCCCCTTGGTCTGTGCCAAGTGGCAGGCCGCCACGTGGCGTGTCGTGTCCGCAGAGACACTCGGGTAGCAGGGGAAAAACTGTGGCTGCGCGCGGCCACGTGCACGCGCGTGTCCAAGCACGAAAACGACACAACCATGACGCGAAATCAAGACACCAACACAGGAATCAAAAGACCACAACAAAACAAATTTTCCTATTCAAAAAGAATCAAATAAATCGATCGAAATGCCCTTTGAGGCATTTCGTCGAACACAGTGCCATTGGCACTGATACGTGTCCAGAAAGGACACGAAACCACCGACACCAAGCTCGAATCTAATCCAAACCCTAGGGGGACCCTTAGGGCTTCCTATTCATGGAGACAAATCGAAATTTCATTAAGGAATGAGGAAGTTACCTATTCTTGAAATCTCAAGAAAAACCCCTTCTCTAGAGCTTTTCTCCTTGATGTCCCAATCCAACAAATCCTCAACAAATTGAGATGAAACTTCAATGACAGCAAGAATAGAGGTATTAGAAGTGTTTGCAACTGGTTTGAGGATTTTAGGAATTAAAATGGAATTATGGTGAATTTACTAGAGCAAGAACTCACCTCTTTCTTCTTGGATTCAAATTTTCTAAGGAGGGAGGCTAGCCCTAAGTTTGAGAGGGGTTTTATAGTGGGGGAAAGGATAGGATGGCTGTCATTAGGTTAGGGTTAGGGTTTAGGATGAGGGGCTATGGTTCCTCCAACAATTTCTAGCTAAATCAATGGTTCACAATTAAAGTAGCATCCTTTAACTTTTAGTCCAAAATATCTTTCTACAAAATATCTAGATATTTCACTAATGTCATTACTTTAATGAAACCCTCTAACTTAGTCTCTAGGATCATGATTAACAATGTAGATTAGGCTAACTTCTAGGTCAAGACTCAACAATTCAAGTAACACATATTTAATTAATATAATTCACAAAATCACAAAAGTGTCAAAATGACTAAAATACCCTTAGGCTTAAAAGATAAAATTTGAAATCCTAAACACATGATTAGGTCTCATTGGTCATGATTAGTCTTCTAGGTCATGTATGACTAATGTTACACTAGCAAAACACCAATTCATATTTCACTCAATTAAATAGTTTTAAATTAACTAAAAATCACCAAAAATCATATCATGACTAAAATCAATATTTTAATGATTTAAAATGCAAAATTTCAAATTTACCCTTATTTTGGAAAAGTGGGTGTTACAACTTCTTAACAAAGACTGCCAATTCTTGTGGCAGTCCTACGTGTTTAAAAGACTGCCAGCAAGTCTGGCAGTCCTACTTAACACTAGTTCTACACATTGACTGCTGAAGTATGTGGCAGTCCTACGTGTTTTATGGACTGCCGGAATGTCTGGCAGTCCAACTGTACAGTATTTCTACACATAGACTGCCGCATAATTTGGCAGTCCTCGTTACTTCTTCGACTGCCATGTTTTGCGGCAGTCCTATTTTACACTAGTTGTACAAATAGACTGCCGCGTAATATGGCAGTCCTTTCTGTTCTATGGACTGCCAGAAAGTCTGGCAGTCCTCTTGTACAGTCGAATGCGTAGCAGTCGGTCGAAAATTTACCGAGAGTTCTTCGGGTGTTTTGTCGTATTGTTCGGAAGATCCGGGTTCCTCGATTGATAGACGTGATCCACTTTCTTCCATAATTTCTACATTGGGACAAAATATAAGATTACTTAAAAAATAAAAAAAAAACTCAGAAATTTTGTCGTTTAGCGGACGTCATCGTACCGAATATTCTAAGAATCTTCCTTGGAGAATCTTCTAGGGTTTGGAGAAATGTGGGGTTCAAAAAATGGTGGGGACCCGACCTAGGGTTTGGAGAAGAAAGAGGGAGAGAGAATGGAGAGTGGGGAAGAAAAGGAAAAAAAAATAAGAGTTAACTTTTATACCTACAACTTGGATAGCCCTGAGTAATTTTTTCAGTGGCAAACTTGTAAATAATGGGAAACAGTCACTTGGACAGCCCCGAGTAAAAAGGGCTGTGCCCTTATAATTTGCCTTAAATTTTCAAGATATGTTTAAAAATTATCCTCAATTTATTATAGTTTAAATTTTGTTATTGATTTTCTTATAAATCAAAGATAATTTTGATAATTCACTTAAAAAAATTACTTAACATTATAAAAGTTTTCTTAGAAATTACAGTTCTTTTTTTATATGTAATGACCTAATTGTTTATGTTAAACTTAATGAATATTTTTAATGAGTAAACATATATAATAATATTTTGGGGAATAAAAATTACAGTAAAATTTCAATTTTTTATTATATAATAGTATATATTACATTTTGTTTATCAATTGAATATATTATATCCATTGGTACTTTATAGATTTTCGTTACGTGGGATACAAGTACCGATCACCAGATAACTGTTGAGTTTTATTTTCTAGAAACAATCAAAGAAATTTATGAAACTTCAAGCCGATCTTATAAAAATTTCAAGTTTGAGAAGGAATACATACTTTTAAAATGCACAGGCTTGAGACATTATTTGGATAATTAGATATGCTCTTAACATACCTTTTCAAGTTTGAGAAGGAATACATACTTTTTGTTGTGAAACCCATTTTATTCACCATTATGTCATGAGTTACACATGACCCTTGGAGTCATGTAACTCATGACCCTTGGGTTATGTAACTCATGACCCTTGGGTTGCCCATTAGCCCTATATATATGGCCCTTGCCATATGATGAATTGAAGGGAATAAAAATACTATTCTACAATATCTTGTCTTCCTTCAAACACGTTATCAGCACGATTGCTGAAGCAAGGTGAATCGACGTCTAGATATCGACGTCATCCTCCCTTTTTCCCTAGTCGATCCGACTGGTAACACTTCTTAAATTTTTTTTACAAATTATTGTTTGAATGAAAATTAGCAATATATATATCTAACAATCTAAGAGTGATATTCTTTATATTGCTAACGTTCAAAACAAATAGTTGTTTTGTTAACGAATTTACTTCTTACAAACAAAATAGTTGCTTCTGTTAATATCTAATTTGCTTTCAAGCATTCCATTAGCTTAGCAACAGAATCAGCACCTTAGCTTCTGTTAATATCTAATTTACTTTCAAGCATTCCAAGCATTCCATTAGCTTCTGTTAATATCTATTTGCTTTCAAGCATTTCAAGCATTTCATTAGACCATCCTGTAACACCCAGAACGAAAGTATTTCAAGCATTTCAAGCATTTCCAGCATTTGATCTTCTAAATAGATGGAATATTAAATTTGGTTAATTTATTATTTCATTAACAGAATAATATTTCATTAATTTATTACTTGAAATGTATATTTCATTAACAGAAGCAAATTAGATATTAATATCATTGTTGTTAGAATATTAAATTTGGTTGTTCTTGTTCAATTGTCTTCGAGACTCTCGCATAAATATTTAATTTTAATTTATGCATGTTTTTCACATGATAGATAAAATGGCCAAAATAGCGAGTGTCGATTTCGAAGTACTAGATGCTGCTGGGAAAAATTATTTGAGCTGGCACGTGGACCTGAAGTTCCACTTACGTGCCCAGGGCTTATTAGCCACAATTTCAACTCCTCTTCCATCGGCTCCGGCCACTGGTACGAAAAATACAGCAGACACTGCTGTGGTTGTTTCTACAGTGAACGTCTCTGATATAGATAAGACGAAAGCCATTATCTACATCAGGAGACACATTGATCGGACCCTGAAGGCCGAATACCTCACTGTAGAAGACCCAAAGGAATTGTGGACTGCACTGGAGGACCGCTATAAACATCAAAAAGATGTAATCCTCCCACGTGCAAGGTATGAGTGGGAAAACCTTCGACTTCAGGACTTTAAGTCCGTAGCTGAGTACAACTCAGCTCTCCATAATATCACCTCACGCCTGAAGTTGTGTGGTGAAGAAGTCTCGGAGTATCGCATGTTGGAAAAAACATATACATCCTTCCACGAGAAGGACGCAATCCTCATGCAACAGTACCGTGAACGAAAGTTCACAAAGTACTCTGAATTGCACTCCACCCTGATGATGGCAGAGCAAAACAGAGAACTTCTCTTGGCCACTCATAACCTACGCCCTGCAGGCTCAGCTCCTCTCCCAGAAGCTCATTTTTCTTCCAAGAAGCAGAAGAAAAATAAGGACAGATCTAACATGGGGAATGCCCAGAAGAGGCCGGCCAGAAGTCCACCCAAGAACAACTTTCATCCCCAGAGCAGCAAAAGTGGGGCAAAGAAGAAGTGGAAGAAGACCACAGAACTGATGTCCATTTCCAAGAAAAATTGGGAGGACAAATGCCACAAATGTGGCATGACTGGACACTGGTCCAGAAACTGTCGCACCCCACGACATCTACAAGATCTGTATCAAGCGAGCCAGAAGTCTCAAATTGAAACAAATCTGGTAGAAAAGCAGCCGTCTACTCAGTTCTCGGCGGAAGACTTCGAGAACGACGACCTACTCGACTAGAGCCATTATCTTATTTCCTGTTTTTAAAAAAAAAAATTGTTGCCGCATTTTCATATTATGCTTCTCTTTTAAATTTCTTGAAAAATGATATTTATTCTTACATTTGACAAAGAAAATTTTACGAAGTCTCTCCGAATAGGCTCACCTATTTGGGTATGATGTCAGAAAGAACTTGGGGCTTGGTTCTTAAGAGGTCCCCGGTGACCCTCCTCCCTCATTTTCCCGCCTGGTCATATTCACGTAGAGCTATCGAAAGGGGATGACCGAATATTTTTTTTTTTTGCTCAAATTGTATTTATAAATTATGCATTTTTGCAAGCAACTTATTGACCTCTCTATATCGGTCCGTCGATCGATATAAGAGAATTTTTTTTTCAAAACTGTTGTTTTAATTACAATTGTTTGTTGTTATTTTTTTTTTCAATAGATCTATAGATGAAGTGTGAATGCCTTGTGGACAGCGCCTCGACGCACACAATCCTTCGAGAAAAAAGCTATTTTTATAGCTTATATGATTATGACGGTCCTGTTATTACGATATCAGGACTATCAAACATAATAGAAGGATCTGGTGAAGCAATTATATTGCTCCCAAATAAAACAAGACTAATAATAAAAGATGCACTATTCTCTCCTAAATCAAATAGGAACCTTATAAGTTTCAAGGACATTCGTTTAAACGGATATCACTTAAAAACAAATGAAATAAATGAGACAGAATATCTGTATGTTACTCGTCTAAAAGATGGTTCAAAAACTATCTTAGAACGATTCAAGGGACTCCCGTCGGGTCTCTATCATACTCATATTCAATCAACAGAAGCTAACATGATTGTGCACCAGAAGTGTCATTCATCGCCAAAATTTAAACTTTGGCATAATAGACTGGGTCACCCAGGATCAGCTATGATGAAACGAATCATGAGCCAATCCAGTGGACACAACCTGCAGAACCTGAAGATTCTTCAGAAGTATGATTACTCGTGTCTACCTTGTTTTCAAGGAAAACTTATAACAAGACCATCCCTTTTGAAAGTGGGACTAGAGTCTCCTAGCTTCTTAGAGAGAATTCATGGAGACATTTGCGGACCTATTCACCCCGCAAGTGGTCCATTTAGGTACTTTATGGTACTTATAGATGCATCTACTAAATGGTCTTATGTGTGCCTTTTGTCCACCCGCAACTTAGCTTTTTCTAAGCTATTGGCACAAATAATTAAGTTGCGGGCTCATTTCCCCGATAACCATATCAAAAAGTTAAGACTTGATAATGCAGGTGAATTTACTTCACAGGTTTTTCAAGACTATTGCCAAGCAACTGGCATCGAAGTTGAACATCCTGTAGCTCATGTTCACACCCAGAACGGGTTAGAAGAATCTCTTATTAAGATATTACAATGGATTGCTCGTCCATTGTTGATGCAGTCACAGTTGACTGTGGAAGCTTGGGGTCATGCTATATTGCATGTCGCATCACTTATTAGAATACGGCCTTCTGGAGGTCATATTCTATCTCCGATGCAGCTCGCTTATGGTTCACCTCCAAATATCTCACATTTGAGAGTTTTTGGTTGTGCTGTTTACGTCCCCATAGCTCCCCCACAGAGGACCAAAATGGGTCCACAACGTCGATTAGGTATCTATGTTGGGTTTGACTCACCCTCTATAATTAGATACCTAGAACCCCTGACGGGTGACGTATTTAAGGCACGTCTTGATGACTGTGAGTTTGATGAAGGATTATTTCCTAAACTGGGCACACAGTCTAAGAAGCCAGAAGCTTCTAAGACAATTTCTTGGGACACAAAAACTTTGTCTCATTTTGATCCGCGTACAAGTCAATGTGAAGATGAGATCCTGAAGATATTACATCTTCAGAACACTGTACATCTACTTCCGGATACATTTACTGACAACCAGAAGATTGTCAAATCACACGTCCCTGCTGCCAACACGCCAGCTAGGATTGACATCCCTAAAGATGGATGCAATCCGCCGGCAGCAGAAATGGCAGTACCTCAATTAAAAAGAGGACGCCCACCAGGTTCGAGAGACAAAGTCCCTCGTAAAAGAAAAAACCCTGGAGAAATTAAGAAGATCCCAACACAGGATGCTGAGCTCAGATCAGCTACCTCTCCCCTCCTAGTTTCCCCTGAAGAGGAACAAACAGGAGAAATATTATTAAATTATGTACGTACTGGAGAGGTACTGAACAGAAAAAGCACAGTCGTCGACGACGATTTTTCGTTCAATATTGCCGTTCACGTCACTGAAAATGACGATGACATCGATCCACGGTCTCTAGCGGAATGTAAACGCAGAGGCGATTGGCCAAAGTGGAACGAGGCAATAGGAGTAGAGCTGGACTCACTCTTGAAACACGAAGTCTTTGGACCAGTAGTCCAAACACCTGAAGGTGTAAAACCTGTGGGATATAAATGGATTTTCACAAGAAAAAGAAATGAACACAACATAGTTGTGCGCTACAAAGCACGCCTTGTAGCGCAAGGTTTCTCCCAGAAACCGGGAATAGATTATGAAAAAACATATTCTCCGGTCATGGATGGGAATACCTTCAAATTCCTGATCAGCCTCCCTTCTCTGAAAAGCCTAGAAATGCAGCTCATGGACGTTGTGACTGCATATCTTTATGGCAATATAGATAAAGATATCTATATGAAACTCCCTGAAGGATATAAAATTTCACCAGAGAAAACAGATAGACCTCAGGTCACCTATTCTGTAAGGTTACAAAGATCATTGTACGGTCTTAAACAATCAGGAAAAATGTGGTATAATAGACTAAGTGAGTTTCTTGCTACGCAAGGATTTACTAATGATAAAGTCTGCCCGTGTATCTTTATAAAAAGATCGGGAACAGGATTTGTTATAGTCGCCGTTTATGTCGACGACTTAAATCTCATTGGATCTCCTGCAGAGATCACTGAGATATCTGAAAGCCTTAAGACAACTTTTGAAATGAAAGACCTAGGCAAAACAAAGTATTGTCTTGGCTTACAGATCGAACACCTAAAGGGTGGTATCCTGTTACACCAATCTACATATACACGAAGATTACTTAAACAATTCCACATGGATAAATGCCATCCCCTTAGTACACCAATGGTCGTTCGATCATTGGACGTAAAAAAGGACCCTTTCCGTCCACTGGAAGATGGGGAGGAATCATTAGGTCCTGAAGTACCTTACCTAAGTGCCATTGGGGCACTACTCTATCTGGCTAACTGTACGCGTCCTGATATAGCGTTTTCAGTTAACTTATTAGCCAGATACAGTGCAGCGCCCACAAAGCGCCACTGGAATGGAGTGAAGCATCTTCTGCGCTACCTCCAAGGATCTATAGACCTAGGACTATATTACCCGAATAGTGGGTCTTCCACTTTACTTGGTTATTCAGATGCAGGTTATAGATCAGATCCCCACACAGAGAAATCACAAACTGGATTTGTGTTTACTTTCGGTGGTACGGCTATCTCCTGGAGGTCCGTCAAACAGACCAGTGTGGCTATCTCATCCAACCATTCTGAACTCCTGGCAATCCATGAAACAAGCAAGGAGTGTGTTTGGCTTCGCTCCGTCATTCAGCACATTTTGGCATCTACTGGCCTGAAGACTGGTGAACTTGAGCCTACTACCATTTTTGAAGATAATGCAGCATGCGTAGCTCAACTTCAGAAAGGATACATGAAGAGTGACAAGACGAAGCACATATCCCCCAAATTCTTCTGGACGTACGACCTTCAAGAGAAGGGACAAGTCAAAGTACAACAAATTCAATCTTGTAATAACTTAGCAGATTTGTTTACCAAAATACTGCCACGATGTACTTTTGTAAAGCTTGTAAGAGGAATAGGGATGAGGCAACTAAAAGACCTGCAAGCCTGAAGCTTGTATAGATCAGGGGGAGTAAAACTATAGGATTGTACTCTTTTTTCCTTAGGACTGATGGTTTTTTCCCACTGGGTTTTCCACAGCCAAGGTTTTAACGAGGCAAACCAAGTTTACTCTGGATCCAGCAGTATCCACCCCATTAGCTTATTGAATCCTGAAGTATTTCATAAGTGGATCCAAGGAAATGGATGAATAAGGGGGAGTGTTGTGAAACCCATTTTATTCACCATTATGTCATGAGTTACACATGACCCTTGGAGTCATGTAACTCATGACCCTTGGGTTATGTAACTCATGACCCTTGGGTTGCCCATTAGCCCTATATATATGGCCCTTGCCATATGATGAATTGAAGGGAATAAAAATACTATTCTACAATATCTTGTCTTCCTTCAAACACTTTTAACTTACTGGCTCCTAAGATTTATAGTTTTTTTTTCAGTCCGAGCTCATGGTGTGAGATGGGACAGAAGGTCCGGTTTTCTGTCCGGTCAAATTCGGTCTTGTCAACTCGAGTCCCGGTCAAATTCGGTCTTGGTCAACTCGAGTCCGGTCAACAATTCGGATCAACTCGGCTTGAGCACTTCACGAGTCCGGACTGGATTCGACTTTTCGACCCGGTAGCCCAAACCGACCCAGTTTGACCGCGGGTCCGAGCCGGTTAAACCCGATCGGGCTGGCCTCTAGACCGATTTTTTTGGGGTACCATTTGTAGGCTAAAAAGACCAAAATGTCCTCATTTTTAGGACTTTCTTTTGCCATTTTAAGGGCATTCTTGTCATTTGCTGAAAATGACCAAAATACCCTTATAAAAATAATTTTTTGAGGGGATAATATGTCATTTTGCATCAAAAAAATATTTATCCAAAAATTCATGAAAATTATACACAAATATTTCTTTCATCTCTTACAAAATATAATTTATGTAGATTGAAGTAACAACTTTATGGAATTGAAGTGCAATTTTCTAGAGGCCAAACTGTAGTGTTTTTGAGACTTCAACTTGTGCGAATTTTTTTGAAGGCTTCAAGTTGATGTTTCAAGTAATCTAAATATTAAAAAATAATTTTTTTATTTTAGATTTTTCTCCCCCCTCTCTCTTTCACTTTTGTTGGTAGATAAATAAATTCATCTTCTCTTATTTTTCTTAAAAATTAATTTTTATAATATGGATGCTACTTGTTCTACCCGTCCTTATGGAGGTGATTCAGTTTTTTTTTTGCTTACTATGTTGATTTATTTGAAAATAAATTAGATTGAGGTTAATAAAACTTTGTCAACTTTCTTTTTTCTCAAATTTTTTTTGTTAGTTAATGTTATTTTCTTTCTCATGTTTGTCAAAAAAAAACAAACAAATTGGGAAAACCGGACCGACCCGGACCCAACACTGAACCGGCTCGACCTAAGCCCGGTTCAACCGGCCCAAGATCAAGCCATGGGTCCAGGCTGGATTTGGATTATTTTTCAATTTGGGCCGATCTGCCCCGTTTCTTTATCTAGGCTAAGCCCAGTCCGGCCCATGTCCGATCAAACCCGGTCAACAATGGGTGCGGGCCGGCCCGGACCATCTCACACCATGACCTCTAGCTGGTCTAACTTCTGCTTTCCATTTCAAGGTGTTGTGTGGGCTGGGCGGCCCGGTCCCCGGCTCGAGCCCGGTCAACGACTCGGACCGGCCCTGAACCGCCCCCACATACGCGCGGGCCGGTCCTCTCTCCCCGACCTACTAGCCCGGACCGGCTCGGCCCCGTTTGAGTGCGGGTTCAGGCCGGACAAACCCCCCAAGTCCGACTGGGCCGACCCGGACTGGTCCGGTCCAGGCCCGGTTCGGCCGGTTTTATTATTTATTTATTTATTTTGGATTTGTAACCGTTGGGATGCCAAATGACAATTTCACTCCTATTTTACTTGTTGTTTTTAGACCGTTGTAAGGATATTTTGGTCATTTTTTCGGAAATGACCAAAAATACCCTAAATAAGCCATAAGTCTTCAAACTTAATCTGTCACGCCCCAGAACCAGAATACTGGAGAGCGGGGGCAGACATAGCCAGCTACGTATATTGAAATGGATTCCATCTCGCTATACGGTCACGGCTGTCTAGATACATGAGGGTTTACTACAAGCCAACAGTCTTCTATGGTCATGAACAAGCCTATTGTCTCAATCACAAGCAAGTAGATAGATGTTACAAGATGTATGATCATTAAATATACAATAATAAGGCATCCCAAATATTACATATTCTGCTGATCATGAAGCTAGTCGTTACAAAATGTGAGGACTAGCAAGAGTTTAGTCATACATGATCAACCCTAGGATCTGTCAATCATGTTACAGCCCGTAGGCAGACAGTAAGTAAAGTACAATCGAGCTAAACAGGTGCTCGTCGGCTAAACGCCTCAAAAGAATATTTTTACAATAAAGTGGGAGATCAAAAATAAACCCACTCGTTGCCAGGGTTCCGTCTAGTGGTCACCATCTGGCTGGAAGACCGGTAGATCCTCTGGAGCTGCTCCGAAATCTGGCCATACAAAACCAGCTGGGTCAGATCCCAGAAAGAGCAAGTGCCACAAAGGAAGCTTCACTTAGGAACTAAAACCAGCAATCAGCACAAGATATAAATAAAAGTAAGAACTGGAAAATAAAAAAAACACATCAGGATGATATACGACGAGATAACCATGGAACTATTCAGATAACCAGGTTACAACCCGTAAACCAAACAAGGACCGGGGTTGTAACCCTTCGTCTGAACGGAGCTTGGTTTCTCACCATTTATCGGTAAAATAAATACAAGCATTCTGGTCATTCAATAATCTGGAATAGGATCAGGACAAGACTAGACTGGTTAGACTCCATCCAATCATTTCACGGCCAAGCAAGAACTACGGCTTGATACTTTAACTAACTAGGGTTGTCACAAGCCTAATTACTAACAAGATGCAGTGAGATTATTCCACAGCCACAAGCCCTGCAGACCATCCAGGTTACCCAGGTCAAAATTAGTGGTTGAATTCAGGTGGGTACACCGTCCAGGAAATGCATGTACCCTTAAGTGGCTTGAAAGGTGCAACACATGACAGTGTGCTGGAAATGTGCCCTACTCGACGGCAGGCTACAGATCCCAGGCGCGTCCAGGTAACGGGATTGCCTGTAGCTGGAAAATCTCTTCATGACTAATATATTAACTAGTTATTAGCCTTAGTCCATTTTAGTAGGTACTCCTGACCGTGGTACTCAGGAGTCCCTCCCTAGACATGATGCAAGACAGGACTGGTTTATTTGTACAAGCACAATCGCCCACGGTGTCCAGGATGTTCATTCTTGTCAGGTCATGTCATGTCAGGTAGCCGTCGCAACAGCTGCTCAAGGTATATCATGTCAGGTTATCATGTCAAGTGTACTTGTCAGGAGTACGCCACGGCGGGCCACTATCATGTCATGTCAGGTTTTCTTGTCATACCATGTCATGTACAATAGTTATTCCAAACATAATAAAAATCAAGTTCATGACAAAAGGCGTAAGGATATAAAATGGGCGTAAAATATCTAATAAAATATCAATATTCAGGGCTATAGAAGAGTCATGCGGCTAAAGCATATACGGTCAGGAAAGGGTAGACTCATGCGGCCCAATTAGGAGGACGCATGCGGCCAGGGTCACTGAATCACATGCGGCCAAGACAAGGGGGACGCATGCAGCTGGAAGTGCAAGGGCGCATGCGGCTGGAAGTGCAAGGGCGCATGCGGCTGGAAGTGCTAGGGCGCATGCGGCTGGAAGTGCTAGGGCGCATGCGGCTCCAAGACGTTGGGCCTCATGCGGCCAGCGAAAGTGGAGTTCATGCGACTGGGTATAGAAGGAGGCGCATGCGGTTAAGTCAACATGGCTACTTATGCGGCTGAGAGTGAAAGGTACATATACGGCTGAAGGGGCAGGAACCTATGCGGCTGGGAGTAGGACTAGCTCCCATGCGGCAAGCAGGAAGGAAGGCTCCATGCGGCCAGGATGAATTGGACTCATGCGGCTCTCGGGGTAGGGGCTCATGCGGCTGGAGGCAAGTGGGACTCCATGCGGCAAGAAGGAACTGAGGACTCATGCGGTTAGAATGAGACTCAGTCCCTGCGGCTGAAAGTGTCATGCGGCTAAATCACTTGCCGCATGAATTGTCATGCGGTCAAGTCAAGCACTGTTCTTTTTCCCCAAATTTCAGAGAAGAAGAACACCATGAACCCAAGCTTCCAAGCTCCATAAAATCTTCATCTGGAGCCCAAATCCGAACTTCCATAGGTCAAAATGGGGTAGAACGAGATTCTCTACAACATGGAACCATCAAAACTCAGAAATAACAAGATTTAGTAGATCAAAACCCCAGAAATCTGAAAATAATGCAAACTTAGATCTACAAGAATCCATCCATGGAAATGAGAAATGTCAAATACTAAAGTGCTTTAGAATGTAGTAAAGAAGAGAATGGAGCAATAAAATCAGAGTTCCTCCATGAAGCAAGTTGCACTTGCCTAGACCTCTCTCTTCTCTCTCTGGTAGGTAGGGAGTAAATGAGGAAGAAGAAGATGAGATTAATAAAGAGAGAGAAAAGAATGGGCTAATAAGTACAATGGTGGTGGTAGGTAGGGGGTTCACATTGGTTCATATTGAACCAAAGAAAACCGAGCCAAGCCGAACCAAGCCAAAAAATAACCAAGCCAAGATATAAGCTAACAAGGAATCATGCAAATACAGAATAAAATACGTACACGTATTCCAGAAATACGTAATACGAACCACAGGCATTACAACTCTACCCACCTTAAAAGAATTCCGTCCTCGAAATTTAATCAAGAGGCTAGAGGAGCAATGACAAGCTACATTAATCACATGCAAGCTATAACTAGGCAGACAATCAATCATGCAAGCAAGGAATCGAAGGCATGAGGTATAAGAAAGACATTATACCTCACGAGTCAAACAGGTCGGGATATCGCGATCGGATATCATCCTCACGCTCCCACGTTGACTCCCCCAAAGAGTGATGACCCCAAGCAACTCGGACTAACTTGATAGTCTTGTTCTTGAGGATCTTCTCTCTCCGGTCCAATATAGACACGGGCCTCTCCTCATACGAAAGGTTGGTACCAACAACCAATTCCGAATGATCCAGGATGTGGCTCGGGTCTGGGATATACCGTCGTAATTGGGATACATGGAACACGTTATGCACCTCGCTTAGCGACAGCGGAAGAGCGAGACGATAGGATACATCTCCTACTCGCTCCAGAATGTCGAACGGTCCTATATACCTAGGACTAAGCTTTCCCCGTACGCCGAAACGAATGACGCCACGGTTAGGCAAAATCCTCAGGAATACATGATCGCCGACCGAAAACTCGAGAGGACGCCGATGAGAATCGGCCCAATGGCGCTGGCGATCTTGGGCAACTCGAAGATGATCTCTGACTCTCCTGACCACTTCGACTGTCTGGGCAATCATTTCTGGACCAAGCATTTGTCTCTCTCCAACATCATCCCAGGCTAACGGGGATCTGCACTTCCTACCATACAGTGCCTCGAACGGTGCCATCTGGATACTGGCCTGGAAACTGTTGTTGTACGAGAATTCTACCAGGTGCAAGTGATCTTCCCATGAACCACCGAAGTCAAGTGTGCAAGACCGCAACATGTCTTCAAGAGTCTGGATCGTACGCTCCGACTGACCATCTGTCTGCGGGTGATAAGCTGAACTGAACTGGAGGCGAGTCCCCAAACTCTCTTGCAAGCTACGCCAAAAGTGCGATGTAAATCTTGAATCTCGGTCCGAGGTGATACTGACTGGCACACCGTGCAATCTAACAATCTGCCTGAGGTACATCTCCGCTAGCTGAGCCGTCGACTGACCAACTCTGAATGGAAGAAAGTGAGCCACTTTCGTGAGCCGGTCAACTATAACCCAAATAGCATCTCTACCAGCTGGGGATCTAGGTAGTCCGGTCACAAAATCCATGGTCACATGCTCCCACTTCCATTCTGGAATCGGTAAGGGCTGAAGAAGTCCAGCCGGTCTCTGATGTTCGGCTTTAACTTGTTGGCAAACTAAACACCGAGAGACAAACCGAGCTATCTCCCGCTTCATGCCATTCCACCAGAAATGCTGCCGGATATCACGGTACATCTTCGTACTGCCGGGATGGATGGAATACTGAGAACTGTGTGCCTCTGACATGATCTCCTGTCTGATATCTCCACTGGGTACACAAAGACGCTTACCATATCGAAGTGCACCATCCTCATGAATGCATAACTCTGGTCTTCGTCCTGCCTCACACTCTGCTCTGAGTTGCTGAAGCTTGGAATCTGTTGACTGCGCCATCCGGATCCTCTCGACTATAGTAGACTGAACTTGCATACTGGCCATTAAGGCCACACTGGAAGGGAGAACAACTTCAATACCCATCTTCTGAAGATCTGCTAACAGCTCTGGTTGCGCTGTTAGAAAATAAGCTCCGGCTCTCCTGCTCAATGCATCTGCAACAACATTGGCCTTCCCAGGATGATACTGCAGGTTGACATCATAATCCACAAGAAGCTCCAGCCACCTTCTCTGACGCATGTTAAGATCCTTCTGGGTGAAAATATACTTCAGGCTCTTGTGGTCGGTGAAAATCTCCACTCTATCTCCGTACAAGTAGTGCCTCCACAACTTAAGTGTAAACACCACTGCTGCCAGCTCCAAGTCATGGGTTGGATAATTTCTCTCATGATCACGAAGTTGTCGTGATGCATAAGCTATTACCTTCCCATGCTGCATCAGAACACATCCTAAACCTCTGCCTGAAGCATCACAATACACTGAAAATCCTCCGGTTCCATCTGGAAGCGTGAGAATAGGAGCTGTTATCAGGCCTCGTTTCAACTGCTCAAAAGAACTCCGACACTCTGCTGTCCAAGCAAACTGCGCATCCTTGTGGGTCAACTGCGTCAATGGCGCTGAAATCCGAGCAAAATCTGAAATAAACCGCCGGTAGTAGCCGGCCAATCCAAGAAAACTACGAACCTCTGCAACTGTGCTGGGTACTGGCCATGACTCAATAGCTACAATCTTCTGGGGATCCACTTCTACTCCTCCTCTGGTGATGATATGACCCAAGTACGAAATGCGATCGAGCCAGAACTCGCATTTACTGAACTTGGCATATAACTGGTGCTCTCTGAGGATCTGAAGAACAACTCTGAGATGTTGTTCATGCTCCGCCTCACTCTTGCTGTAGACCAGGATGTCATCCAAGAACACAATCATAAACTGATCCAAGTAAGGCATGAAAATGCGATTCATGAGATCCATGAATACGGCTGGCGCATTGGTTGCTCCAAAAGGCATAACAAGGAACTCCCAATGCCCATATCTCGATCTAAAAGCTGTCTTCGGGATGTCCTGCTCTCGGACTCTGATCTGATGATAACCTGAGCGCAAATCAATCTTCGAGAATACTGAAGCCCCCTTGAGTTGATCAAATAAGTCATCTATCCTCGGAAGAGGGTATCTGTTCTTGATTGTTACTGAGTTTAAGGTACGATAATCAACACATAACCTGGACGTACCATCCTTCTTTTTTACAAGAAGCATCGGGGCTCCCCAAGGCGATCCACTAGCACGAATGAATCTCTTGGTTCTGAGTTCTTCAATCATCTTGTACAATATCTCCAACTCTGACGGCACCATCCTGTAGACTCTCTCTGACACTGGGGCTGTCCCGGGAATCAAGTCTATAGTGAACTCGATCTCCCGCTCCGGAGGCATACCTGGAAGCTCTTCTGGAAAAACATCTGGGAACTCATCCACTATCCTGGGCAACTGAACTGCTGCTACTGCC
Organism: Iris pallida; assembly: GCA_029216955.1. NCBI lineage: Eukaryota > Viridiplantae > Streptophyta > Magnoliopsida > Asparagales > Iridaceae > Iris > Iris pallida. The sequence continues at coordinate 369,601 of JANAVB010033818.1, forward strand.
ATCCGCAATACTGGAGGAGATGACTCAACCTCACCTCGAGAGAAAGAAAACTCCGGCTCGCCTGGAATGCTAAAAACAACCCTGCCAAGGTGGCAGTCTATCCTAGCAAACTGGTTCCTCAACCAATCCATCCCTAAGACCATATCATAATCGGCCATCGGAAATTCTATCAATCTAGCGGGAAACTCCCTACCGCTAACTACGATCCGACACGAGGAAAATACTCTATCTACTCCCACAAGTCCGTTACCAGTAAGTATATTGAGCCTTACTGATAATGACTCGGGCTCCAATCCTACCCGTGTCGCGAATCGTGCAGACATAAATGAATGCGATGCACCAGAATCAAATAAAGCTGAAGCTGGAAAGGAGTTGACGAGAATAGTACCTGCCACTACCTCTCCTGGTGCCAATCCTTCCTCCACGGTCATCACCATAGCCTGACCGTGCCCTCGGGGTGCTGGTCCCCTCTGCTGAAACCCTCGCTGCCTATTCTGACTCAAGGCCTGGGCTTGCGCATACTGCTGGGGGTTCTGCTGCTGGAACATCTGGGACTGAGGCGGCAAGGGCCTCGACAATGGGTACTGCTACTGCTGGACCGGTGCTGGTCCTCTCACCGAAGAGCTAGAAAGGTTGGACGATGACGAACCACCCTTATTCGGGCAGGATCCAACCCTATGGTCTGGTGCTCCGCAGGCCAGACACAATCCTTACGCCCTGCGACATTCTGCCACTACATGGCCTGGCTTCCCACAATGAGAACATCCCACTGCAGAAGACTGCTTCTGCTTCTGCTGCTGCTGAGGGTGCGTCGGAGTTGAATGCTGAACCGACGTTACTGAGGCCGCTCGCCTCGGAGCTCCAATAGTCAAAGCCCTGGCTGCCGGGGCTGGTGCTGAAGACTGATTCATCTGGCCGTGAGATCTCTTTCGACCTCCGGTCCTATCCACAATCCTCTGGGAGGTATACTTATGCCTCCGGGCTGCTCTCAAGACCGCATCAAAAGTCTGATGCTCAAACTGCTCGACTGCCAACAAGATCTCCAGGTGAAGCCCCTGCTGAAATCGCTGGGCTCTATCATACTCGGTTGCCACCAAGGTGGGAGCAAACCGACTGAGTCTCAAAAACTCGGCCGTATATCCATCGACCGTCCTGCCTCCTTGCTTCAGATTACTGAATCGGGTCTGCAGATCATACCGAGCCACGGCATCGAAATACTTGGTCTGGAATCTCTCCCGGAATACTGCCCAAGCAATGGGGGCTGCTAGTCCAACGGCCTGCGCTGCCCACCAGCTGCGGGTAAGATCTAACAACTGCAGGCGCACAACTGCCACCTTCTCGTTCTCTGGAGTCCTGGCTGCTTCTAGAATTACTTTTGTGTCCTGAAGCCAAGCATCTGCCGCGATAGCATCTTCACTACTGTCAAAGAAGGAAGGGTTCAAGCGCTTGAAGCTGTTGGCCGCGCTGTTACCCTGATGACCACCCCGGGTCAAGGCATCCGTCACTGCCTGGTGCAAGGCATCTCCACGCCGGTCTTGGAAAGCTATCAAGGTCATGACGAGTCCTACCAAAGTGCCGTCATCATATTCTACAGGTTGAACTGGCTGGACTGGTGGCTCTCCGCCAGAAGGCACGACTCTAGAGGCTACTCCGGAATGCTGGGCTTGATCTCCGGGTTGCTGCTGGTCCGCGGGAGGTGCTCCGCCTTGCTGGTCGGCCGGGTCAGGTACTATGCCGCTGAAGAAGATGACATAGGAAACAATAAGGAAGGACCAGGACAGAGCAACGATACAAGCATATGATCAGGACAAGAATCCAGGGATTCAGAGGATACGAACAGGGATCAAGGACGAATACTGATTGAGACATCTATTCGGTAAACCCTAACATATCTTGATTTACAAGACCTGCATGGGCCACCACTTAAACCATGTCACGCCCCAGAACCAGAATACTGGAGAGCGGGGGCAGACATAGCCAGCTACGTATATTGAAATGGATTCCATCTCGCTATACGGTCACGGCTGTCTAGATACATGAGGGTTTACTACAAGCCAACAGTCTCCTATGGTCATGAACAAGCCTATTGTCTCAATCACAAGCAAGTAGATAGATGTTACAAGATGTATGATCATTAAATATACAATAATAAGGCGTCCCAAATATTACATATTCAGCTGATCATGAAGCTAGTCGTTACAAAATATGAGGACTAGCAAGAGTTTAGTCATACATGATCAACCCTAGGATCTGTCAATCATGTTACAGCCCGTAGGCAGACAGTAAGTAAAGTACAATCGAGCTAAACAGGTGCTCGTCGGCTAAACGCCTCAAAAGAATATTTTTACAATAAAGTGGGAGATCAAAAATAAACCCACTCGTTGCCAGGGTTCCGTCTAGTGGTCACCATCTGGCTGGAAGGCCGGTAGATCCTCTGGAGCTGCTCCGAAATCTGGCCATACAAAACCAGCTGGGTCAGATCCCAGAAAGAGCAAGTGCCACAAAGGAAGCTTCACTTAGGAACTAAAACCAGCAATCAGCACAAGATATAAATAAAAGTAAGAACTGGAAAATAAAGAAAATACATCAGGATGATATACGACGAGATAACCATGGAACTATTCAGATAACCAGGTTACAACCCGTAAACCAAACAAGGACCGGGGTTGTAACCCTTCGTCTGAATGGAGCTTGGTTTCTCACCATTTATCGGTAAAATAAATACAAGCATTCTGGTCATTCAATAATCTGGAACAGGATCAGGACAAGACTAGACTGGTTAGACTCCATCCAATCATTTCACGGCCAAGCAAGAACTACGGCTTGATACTTTAACTAACTAGGGTTGTCACAAGCCTAATTACTAACAAGATGCAGTGAGATTATTCCACAGCCACAAGCCCTGCAGACCATCCAGGTTACCCAGGTCGAAATTAGTGGTTGAATTCAGGTGGGTACACCGTCCAGGAAATGCATGTACCCTTAAGTGGCTTGAAAGGTACAACATATGACAGTGTGCTGGAAATGTGCCCTACTCGATGGCAGGCTACAGATCCCAGGCGCGCCCAGGTAACGGGATTGCCTGTAGCTGGAAAATCTCTTCATGACTAATATATTAAGCTAGTTATTAGCCTTAGTCCATTTTAGTAGGTACTCCTGACCGTGGTACTCAGGAGTCCCTCCCTAGACATGATGCAAGACAGGACTGGTTTATTTGTACAAGCACAATCGCCCACGGTATCCAGGATGTTCATTCTTGTCAGGTTATGTCATGTCAGGTAGCCGTCGCAACAGCTGCTCAAGGTATATCATGTCAGGTTATCATGTCAAGTGTACTTGTCAGGAGTGCGCCACGGCGGGCCACTATCATGTCATGTCAGGTTTTCTTGTCATACCATGTCATGTACAATAGTTATTCCAAACATAATAAAAATCAAGTTCATGACAAAAGGCGTAAGGATATAAAATGGACGTAAAATATCTAATAAAATATCAATATTCAGGGCTATAGAAGAGTCATGCGGCTAAAGCATATGCGATCAGGAAAGGGTAGACTCATGCGGCCCAATTAGGAGGGCGCATGCGGCCAGGGTCACTGAATCACATGCGGCCAAGACAAGGGGGCGTATGCAGCTGGAAGTGCAAGGGCGCATGCGGCTGGAAGTGCAAGGGCGCATGCGGCTGGAAGTGCTAGGGCGCATGCGGCTGGAAGTGCTAGGGCGCATGCGGCTCCAAGACGTTGGGCCTCATGCGGCCAGCGGAAGTGGAGTTCATGCGACTGGGTATAGAAGAAGGCGCATGCGGTTAAGTCAACATGGCTACTTATGCGGCTGAGAGTGAAAGGTACATATGCGGCTGAAGGGGCAGGAACCTATGCGGCTGGGAGTAGGACTAGCTCCCATGCGGCAAGCAGGAAGGAAGGCTCCATGCGGCCAGGATGAATTGGACTCATGCGGCTCTTGGGGTAGGGGCTCATGCGGCTGGAGGCAAGTGGGACTCCATGCGGCAAGAAGGAACTGAGGACTCATGCGGTTAGAATGAGACTCCGTCCCTGCAGCTGAAAGTGTCATGCGGCTAAATTACTTGCCGCATGAATTGTCATGCGGTCAAGTCAAGCACTGTTTTTCTTCTCCAAATTTCAGAGAAGAAGAACACCATGAACCCAAGCTTCCAAGCTCCATAAAATCTTCATCTGGAGCCCAAATCCGAACTTCCATAGGTCAAAATGGGGTAGAACGAGATTCTCTACAACATGGAACCATCAAAACTCAGAAATAACAAGATTTAGTAGATTAAAACCCCAGAAATCCAAAAATAATGCAAACTTAGATCTACAAGAATCCAGCCATGGAAATGAGAAATGTCAAATACTAAAGTGCTTTAGAATGTAGTAAAGAAGAGAATGGAGCAATAAAATCAGAGTTCCTACATGAAGCAAGTTGCACTTCCCTAGACCTCTCTCTTCTCTCTCTGGTAGGTAGGGAGTAAATGAGGAAGAAGAAGATGAGATTAATAAAGAGAGAGAAAAGAATGGGCTAATAAGTACAATGGTGGTGGTAGGTAGGGGGTTCACATTGGTTCATATTGAACCAAAGAAAACCGAGCCAAGCCGAACCAAGCCAAGAAATAACCAAGCCAAGATATAAGCTAACAAGGAATCATACAAATACAGAATAAAATACGTACACGTATTCCAGAAATACGTAATACGGACCACAGGCATTACATAATCACACCACAAATTCTTCCTCTTACAATTTTTACAAGCAAACTCGTGTGAAGAGACGATTTATATCATGGATAATGATCAACTACCGCAGCAACCGCAACATGTACCACAATCTCAACCATCACCGCTAGATTATTAGGAAATTTTGCATCATTTTAGCGGAGTTTACGATGAACGTCGTGCAAGTGGCGGTACCGAAAGAATATACACCACTAAAGTTCTTATTGAATGTTTACATTGTAGGGAACGAATAAAATGGGACCATAGCCATGGTATAGGAAAGCTATGCCGACATTTAAAATCATGTATCAACATCTAGAAATCTTGTATTAGTCATTAATCGCAGTTTATGTAATAAAAATCTTGAATCAGTCATTAATCGCAGTTTATGCACTAGTAATCTTGTATGAGTTTTTGTAATATTTTATTAGTCATTAATTGCGGTCTATGTACTAGTCATTTATCGCAGTTTATGTATTATTTTACTTGGTCATTCAAATTTTATTTGGTCATTCAATTTTTTATTTTTTTTTAAGAAAGCAAAACTTTTTTTTTGGTTTTCCTAAGCCGAACCGGTCCACCGCTGAACCGGCCCGGTCCAGGCCCGGCCCGACCAAACCGGGCCTCGGATTCGGGCTAGGTCCAGCCATCCCACCTTCGGGTTAGCTCGGACCGGCACGCTGTCGCTCATGGTCTGAGCCCGATCCGGACCGGGCCCGATCAAATCCGATTTAACCTGGACCCGGGCCGGCCCAGACCGGGACCGATCAAATCCGGTTTGACTTGGGCCCGGGCCGGCCCAGACCGGGCCACCCAACACTTTGATTTCCATTTCATATAGTTGGACTTTCTTTATATCCTGGTTAGACTATTTTATTTTGCCGCAAGTAATAAAAAACAACTCATTATGTTTTTTAGTGACAAATGTTAAGGACAATATAGAGTTTACTTCGGGGCTACATAAATAATTCTTTTTCAATACCCAAAATATTTTTGAAAAATTGTTAGATGCCAACACAAAGTATAAAATATTAAAAAATAATCTTGCTCTTTTTTTCTCAAATTTCTAAATCTTTAATACATATTTTTTGAAAAGTTTTTGAGTATATAGTTCCATTTATAACTATTTATGAAGTTTCAAACTCCATTAGTATAGTTTCGAAGTTTCAAAATCGTAACAGCCTATTTGGGACAACAAATAATTGTCAAAAATTGGACAGTTATGAAGACAAAGGTACGTTTTCAGGACTGTCAAAAATTTGATAATTTTGTGCATTGTTTGGAGTGCCAAAATTTTGAAAATTATGAAATGAATTATGATTGTCAAAATTCTGACAATGGAAAAAATGTTTAGGACAATCAAAATTTTGACAATCATAATAGTTTTGACTGTCAAATTTTTGACAATCTTAAAAAATATACTTCTTGCTTAGTGTTGTGAAAAATTGCCATTGCTCGTTGTAGTCAAAACTGCCAAAATTGACAATATTGCATTATCCCCGACGAGTATGTGTATAAATATGAAGTTTGAACTTCGTACATTAGAGGGGAGAGGGGAGAGGTGGGACAGGATATGACCATGTAAGCAGGGGCTGAGTAGGTTGTAAAGGTTTGGTAGCAAATTAGCATTACTCATTTTTATGTCCAGCCGTCAGAGTCAGTTATAAGATAGGACCAAGCATGGTCGATTGTTGATATTTTTTAGGTCCCGAGTGAGTGGTAAAAAATTTAAATCCTTATAATTTTTTCGTTATCAACACTAAAAATATGGAATTAAATAATAATATTAATTTTAAAAATATAAATTTTGAGTGCATGTTCTTGGATCATAAATATTCAAATATTTCTTTCTACTTTGTCATTACCCGGATTTTTATTAGTATCATCATAGCCTACTATTCGTATTCTCGTCAGGATTATCAATACCATCATTTTCTTTGCTCTCTATTTCAGCTATTCCACATGACATGACTTATTCCACCTTGTTCATCAACTACATTTTCTATAAGGCTGTGTTTCATCGACTTTTTTTTTCCACGAAAAATATTTCCATCACATTGTAGTGTTTGATCTCGTATTTTTTTCATGGAATTATTTGACAAAAATGTATCATTTTCCATTTTCTTCTCAAAAACGGTGGAAAATAAAACTGGCCCAACCCATAGAAAAATATCAATTTTCGTGAAAAATAACTATTTTCATGGAAAAATAACAACAATCAAAATCCAAATTAATTCCGTAGAAAAAAATTTCCATGATTTTTTCCCCTATTAAAATAATTTTGTGGAATTAATTTATTTTTCACCTTATAATCAAATGCACCATAAACTGTTCATTTGAACTTACAACTATATTAATAATATATATATTAAGGGGCTATTTTTTATAATGAAACAATTGTTCTATCATTCTTATTTATTTATTTTTGTCTTTTTCGCACATATTTTATTGTTTTCTAAATAACACATTTTACTAGCAGACAAACATAATAAATATAAATAGCAGAAAAAAATAATATATAATCTGAATTAATTTGGTTGAACTAACATTTTTCTTTCTTTAAAAAAACACATATAATGCTCCATAAACATGAGCCAACAATTCTATTAAGATTAAAATAAAAATATCAAATATATTAATTAAATATGTTTAGAATAAATTTTTAAAAATAAAATTTATATTTAGAGAACATGGAACTGCAGAGAAGACTCAAAAGAGGAATATAAACGAATGTAAATTAATTAATTTTTATAAAATAATTTTTTTTTGCCTAATAAATATGGATTATATTATATCTTAGTGTTTGATTTACTTTCGAACAAAAAAAGGTTTAACATAATTACTTCTAACGACTATTTAATAATGGATAAATCTATCATAGATTAATTATTCATATTTTTTGGCTTTTTTAATCATAATTGTTGACCATATTTTCTATTTTTTCAAGTAACTAATATATGAGTTATTAGCTTATAATTACTAGTTATAATAATTTTAGTTTACATGTAACTAAGTTCTATTTTGGACCCTTGATCTTTGACTTCTTAATAAATTTTTATTTATATTCACCGTTTCACTCAAGAGTTGCTACGTGTTATTTTCATGCAACCTAAAATCAATTTGTGAGTGTTTGGTGAACACCAATACTAGTTTTGACCGCTAGTTTAATAGCTTACAATCTTTGGATGGAATGATGAATATACACACTAGTTTTGGTGGATGAAAAAAAAAATACTACGGTTCACGGAAATATGGTCTTGGAAAAGACCATTCACTCCTTTTCTATATTTGGACGAAAATAGGAGGGAAAGAAAAATGATTCACAAGAAAAAGAAAACTAGAGAAGAAAATGGTTCCTCCTATCAAACCAAGGCTTTGCTTTTCTATGATAACGATTCAGTTTTTCTTTCACATTTTTTTTGGAAAAAATCACTAGAAATTATAAGTTTAAAAAAACCAACAAGCAATTGATTTTATATTATTTTCTTTCCGCGAACCAAACGACGCATTTACGGGAACTCAAAGAAATTCTAGAATTTGTGTGGGAACGAATGTATTTTTTTTTTGAGCTCTCTAGCCTAGTGGTATTAGAGAGGGGCCGACAAGGTTCGAGCCTCCTAATTGTGTATGTGCGTGGGATTTTAAAATTTTGACTTAATTGCACTTTGATACCCTCAACTATTCATGTTTTTCAACTTGATACCCTAAACTTTTTTTTGTAACAAGTTGATACCCGAAATTTTTTTTGGACGAAAATACCCTTGGTCAAACTTAAAAATTACCCTCCACCCCCCTTCCGGCCACCCCCCCTCCCGCTTCCGGCCGCCTCCCCCCTCCCACTTTCGGCCGTCTCTCCCCTCCCCCCTCCCGCTTCCGGCCACCCGCCCCAGCCTCCCCCCTAGAGCACGGCAGCGTGGGAGGAGGAGGGCTGGGGGAGGGTGGACGGAAGCGGGAGGGGGGGTGGTGGCCGGAAGCGGGAGAGGGGGGTGGCCGAAGGGGGGGCGGGGCGGGAGGGAGGGAGGGGGGCTGTGCAGGAGGAGGAGGTGGCCGGAGTGGGACCGGGGGGGGGGAGGGGAGAAGGGGAGAGGGAAGGGATAAGGGCATTTTTAGAATTTTTAAAAGGCTTAATTACACTTTGATACCCTCTACTATTTTCGTTTTTTAACTTACTACCTCAACTCTTTTTTTTTCAAGTTGATACCCTGAATTTTATTTGGACAATAATGCCCCTGCCTAAAATTCAAAACTACCCCCAACCCCTCCACCCCCACCTGCTCCCCCCTTTGGCCCGGTCACCCTCATTTTCCGTATTTCGTATTTATGCTCGTATTTGGATTTTGGCACGTATTTTATTTTTTCGACTTGCGAATTTTGGTTTCTCGTAAATGGGTTTGGACCATGGCTTGGTTTTATTTTTTTGGAGTAGGATTGGTTTGGTTTGGTTTATTATAAATGGAACACCTTAACCTACACTCCTCCCTCAACACACCACAACCCACCCTCATTAAAACTCCACCTACCATTCTCTCTCCTCATTACTTCTCCATTAATTTCTAACTTCTTCTTCTTCCTTCTTCCACACAACTCCCCAACCCATAGGCAAGTGCACCTTGCCATCAAATAAGCACCACTTTTTATTTGTCCATTAACTAGATTAGGCCATGGAGAACAACTTTAGAACTTGACATTTTGTGATTTTGAGCTTTCATTCTTCTAGATCTAGGTTTTAACCATTTTTGAAAATCCTTGGTTTTGATCTATTAAACTTCGATTTTTGCATGTTTTGATGCTTCCATATGGAAGAGAATTCGATTTTACTCAAGTTAGAACTTTGAAAATCTAGATTTGGTTTTGATTTGGCTAAGTTATGAAGATTTGAAGTTTTTGGTGTTCTTGAGGAGTTCATCTCAGCCTTGGTGAAGGCTCTCGGCCAGTGCTCTTTAGCACTTGACCGTTTGCGCACCCCGGCCTGTGCTCTTTAGCGCATGGCCGATTGCGCATAGGCTCAGCCAGTGCTTTGCGTTGCGCTGGATTGCGCTGGCGCAAGCTAGCCATGCGCAAGCCAGCCATGCGCAAAGTAACCCCTGCGCACTTGACCCCTTGCGCAGTCCATACTCTGCGCAGTCTACCCTCGCGCAATCCTCCCTTGCGCAATCCAATTGATGCACAAGGCATCCCCTGTGCTCCTGTAACCCTGTGCCCCTTGACCCCCTGCGCAGTCTACCCTTGCGCAAAGTAACCCTTGCGCAAGGCAACTCTTGCGCAGCTCTTCCATGCGCAGTACATACCCTGCGCAGTCCAACCCCTGACCCCCTTGCACAACCTACTTGTCTATGATGAATTTGTTTATTTCTTTAAGCTTGGCTCTTCTATAGTCCTATATATATTGGTATTTTATTAGATATTTTACGTCCATTTTATATCCTTACGCCTTTTGTCATGAACTTGATTTTACTTAATATACTTGGAATGACTATTGTACGTGGCCTGGTATGACAAGGAACTAGCATGACATGACAGTGACCCGTAGTGGTACACTCCTGACATGACCAACCTGGCATAAATTATCTTGATAACTTGATAGTGGCCGTGGCGGCGCACTCCTGACTTGACTTGATAACTTAACTTGACCTGCCTTGACACCGTGGGTGCTCCTGCTTGCTTGCCTGTACAATCCACTTGTCTTGTCTTGTATCATGTCTAGGACGTGACTTCCTGGGTACCACGGCCAGGGACTCGCGCTAAATTGGATTAGGCTAATGATTAGATCAAACTAGAACATGGAGAATTTCCAGTCACAGACAATCTCGTTATCTGGGCGCTTTAATGGACTTGTAGCTTGCCGACGAGTAGAGCACATTTCCAGTACACTGTCATGTGTTGCACCATCTAAGTCACCTAAGGGTACATTTATCTCTCGGGCAATGTACCCACCTATAACTCTCAACCCGCAGAAGGATAACTGGATAGTCTGCAGGGCTTGGGACTGGGAGTTTCTCACTTGCATCTTGTTAGTAATTAGGCTTGTAATAACCTTAGTTAGTTAAAGTAGTAAGCAGTAGTACTTGCTTGGCCGATTGTGAATGAATGGTGTCCAGCCCTGTCTAAGTCTTGTCTAGCCCTTGTACCTGGAACTCTTGATCATGATTGTTTTATTTATCTCTAACGATAAATGGGTAGAGACAGTGAGCTATTCAGGCGAAGGGGTACAATCCCGGTCCTTGTTTGGTTTAAGGATTGTAACCTGGCTCACGGAATGGTTCCACGTCCCTAGTCGTTTATCGCTCTGTATACTTTTATTACTTGTACTTCCTTTATTTCTTTATGTTCTGATATGCTGGCTTTTGTTCTTATTTGTGGCCTCCTTGTGGCACTTACTCTTTCTGGGGTTTGACCCAGCTGGTTTTGTGTGGCCAGATTTCGGAGCAGCTTCCGAGGATCTACCAAGCTTCCAGCCCAATGGTGAACACTAGACGGAACCCGGGCTACGAGTGGGTTTTCCTTTTTTTGTTTTCACCCACTTATATGTAAATTTATTCTTTTGAGGCGTTTAGCCGACGAGCACCTGTTAGCTCGATGCACATTTACTTACTGTCTGCCTACGGGCTGTAAACATGATTAACAAATCCTAGGGTTGATCATGTATGACCGAACTCTTGCTAGTCCTATCATTTTGTACGACTAGCTTCATGATCATCCGATATGTAATATTTGGGATGCCTTATATATATATATTTGATGCTCTAACATCTTGTAACTCTGTTAATTGTTTGAGATTGAGACAATAGGCTTGACCTTAAGAGACTGCTGGCTTGTAGTAAACCCTCATATCTAGACAGCCGTGACCGTATAGTTGAGATGTATTCTATTTCAATATACATAGCTGGCTATGTCTGCCCCCGCTCTCCAGTATTCTGGTTCTGGGGCGTGACATGGTTTAAGTGGTGGCCCATGCAGGTCTTGGCATTCAAGAAATGTGAGGGTTTACCGAATAGATGTCTCAATCAATATTCGTCCTTGATCTCTGCTCGTATCTTCAAATCCCTGAGAATCTCGACCTGATCACATGCTTGTATCATTGATCCGTCCTGGTCCTTCCTTATTATTTTCCTATGTCGTCTTCTTCAGCGGCATTGCTCCCGGACCTGTCAACCAGCCAGAAGAAGCTCAGCAAGCACCCCAGCGCCAGGAAGATCAAGCTCAGCACTCTGGAGTAGCCTCCCGAGTTATGCTTCCCGGAGGCTCGGAACCTCCAGTTCAGGCAGCTCCGCCCGTTCATGTTTTCCATAAATAAATTCCTTTATTTATTTTGTATCTGAGAAAATTACAACTGTAGGAATCTAATCTAAAAGATGATTACTTTATCCCTTGGACGATGCGATGAAAAAAACTCGAACTTTGAAGAACTTGGACAGCAACTGGGCAATCACTCTGTTCTCTCTGAATTAATTGTCTGTGTGTCTGATGAAGATGAAGAAACTCTCTTTTATAGAGTTCTGGATAACTGTTCTGAAGCATACGCTCAGTCAGTTACTTGACGTGTGCATAACTGCAGGGACGCGTGGCGAATTCAGGTGAAGACACGTTGGAGAGCGGTTGAGAGTAGTGGAATATATCTAGGAGAGATTGGTGGCATGGATGCCACGTTGTATAACTTCTGAGTAACTGAGTACAGGACACGTGAGAACGTGTGTTGACTGTACGTTGAAAATCATCCTGGATGCCTTTGCTGTGATACGCTTGTCTTTGAAGATGAGTCATACGCTATCTTTTGAAGGCACATGTCTTGCATACGCTGACTTGGACAGCATAGAGTCATAGAAGGATGATACGCTTACTTTATTGATAAGGAGTCGTATGGAATCCATACGCTCACTTGGTTGGGAAGAAGTCGTATGAAGTCCATACGCTCACTTAGTCGAGAAGGAGTCGTATGAGGTCCATACGCTCACTTGGTTGAGAAGGAGTCGTATGAGGTCCATACGCTCACTTGGTTGAGAAGGAGTCATATGAGGTCCATACGCTCACTTGGATGGCAAGGAGTCGTATGGGGTCCATACGCTCACTTGGATGGCAAGGAGTCGTATGGGGTCCATACGCTCACTTGGATGGCAAGGAGTCGTATGGGGTCCATACGCTCACTTGGGTGGCAAGGAGTCGTATGAGGTCCATACGCTCACTTGATGGGAAGTCGTATGGATTGAAGGAGTAGACACGTGGTTGTTCTCAATCTTCTCAAACACGCCATATCTTCAAATACTGACAGATATTTCTTGAGCGTCGTACTGCAGATATGATGGCTGACAGACTGTCAGAAATGACAGTAATGATGGCTCTTTATTTATGATGGCTGCTGAGCTGTCCTCGTAAGAGACAAAATCTTTTCTCGAAAACCTATACGACGGCTAATCTTCATAGGGCAACTGTCTTTGCACGAAAAATAAAGTATCAGATTCATCCTTCATTAAATACATGCTGTACTGTCATCTCAAGAAATATTAAAATATTCACTGAGCGTACGGCCTTTAGATGAGCGTATGGCCTTGGCTGAGCGTATGGCCTTGAGCGTATGACTTTGGCTGAGCGTATGGCCTTGAGCGTATGACTTTGGCTGAGTCTTATGTCAGCGTGTCATAATTTTCACACCCTACAAGACCCCCTTCAAAGTTTTCGAACTTTATGAATTTCAAAAGTTCGAAATTACTTTGAACTTAAAGTGGGAATAAGTCCTGACACGCTGGCATGAGTTTGTTATCTTCCTCAATATCAGTGCCAATCTTTAGGGATTCTGTTTAAAGAGTATCCGCCGTTTGAACTTATTCTTTTCTTCTATAAATAGGTCTTCCAAGTCCTAATTTATTTCTTTACTTTTGCATTCATCTTCGAAAGAGAAAAAGAAACTCAAGACTCAACTTCTTCTTCTTCGACTCAAGCTTTATCAATGGCGCCCAAGGTTGATGCTGCCGCGAAGGGAAAGGGGAAGGCTCCTGCGGAGTCATCTCAGCCCGCCGCCGCCGCTGCTAAGAAGACTACCAATGAGCGCGTTCGTCGAAGCGAACGCCCATTGAAGCCTCTCTATGGTGAGGATGATGATGATAAACAATAACTATCCTCTATTTAGGGCTCTGGTTAGAACCAAATCATAAAACGTATTCCCTTTTTAGGGTCAAATACGTCAGAAAATACGCTTCCCTCTTTAGGGTTTAGCCGTATTCCATATTTTTCGTTTATACGAAAAAAATGTTTGAAGCATATTCTGTAAGATACGCGTATTTTTGATAGAAATGTCGAAATACGCTATCTTAGAAGAATACGCTATGTCAAGTTGTCTCACTGAGATACGCTAACTCCTGTGTTAGCGTATTTTTTTTTGATGATCATCTTGTCATAGACCATACGTCAATACGCTCAAGCTGAATATAAACTGAACTTTTAAAATCATTCACTTAAGATAGACTGAGCATAAAAAGTGATATCTGAATCTGTCATACGCTTAGGAAAACTGAGCGTATGCTGAACCTTGAGTCTGCCATACGCTTAGTAAAAACTGAGCGTATGCTGAACCTTGAGTCTGCCATACGCTTAGTAAAAACTGAGCGTATGCTGAACCTTGAGTCTGCCATACGCTTAGTAAAAACTGAGCGTATGCTGAACTTTGAGTCTGCCATACGCTTAGTAAAAACTGAGCGTATGCTGAACTTTGAGTCTGCCGTACGCTTAGTAAAAACTGAGCGTATGTTGAACTTTGCCATCTCTTTATGTTGAAGATTTCTAACTTCTTATTCTTCTTTTGCAGTGGATATTCTGGCTCAGGAGGCAGAATTTGAAGGATGTGTAGGAAACAATTATAACAGTGACCTATCACATGTTCGTTTTCCCCAATTCGATGGACCTTCTACAAGAATAGCTCTTTTGACCAATCAGGAAAATGACACTTTGCTGAACCTGATGAGTGGACTGCCGTTACAGAGTGTGGATGGCGTTACCCATTCGAAGCCAGCATTTCTTTTCGGAGATGCTATTGACATAAATTCTCAGCCTGCTCTGGACAAAGTATCATACTGTTACTATAGGGATGGTGATGTAAATCAGCCAATGTATTTGACTGGTTTATCAAAAAGCATCAACATAGCTCGTTTATTTCATGCGAGTTGTCAAAGACAGATGAAGTGGGATATCACTCCATCCCGACAAGCAAAGGCTGGGTGGATAGGATATCGTCAAGGAAGATTCCGCAGTGGTACTGAACCACATGTCACATCTCTGCGAGGACAGCTACCTGCCACCATCCCTCCTGAGGACTCTGCACTGCTGAAGCCAGTCAGAGTACCAATCTTTGCAAACGAATTTGCTCAACTGAAAAATGCCATCTACCCAAAACAGTCTATGAGGCTGACTGGTCTGGTAAATCCGGAGAATACTAGATGGACTGCTCTTGTGAAATGGATTCTGAAGAATTTTGGTGAACAGCTACAGGTGATAGGCCTATATGATGCCATTAAGTGCACTGCTTATGGTTTCAGGCCAAACCCGGATTTGTTCTTGGCGTTAGCGGAGAGATATAACTACCGTACCGGCACCTTCATGACCCCAAGAGGCGAGATGGGATTCGCCCTTCATGAAATGGCATATATTTCTCAACTGCCAACAGCAAATCTGCCATATGAAGAATATATCCCTTTTGTTGATGAAATGAATAAGATCTCCGAAGCCAACCCACTGGTCCTTCATGTCTTTGAAGAATTGATGTGCCATTACAGTATTTGTAAGGCTTTTTATAAAGGACAAGGTGGAGAAGGAGATTCCAATTGTTATTCTTCCAAATGGATGGCCTATTTATTTCAGGGCCGTACTGATGAAGTTCAAAAGAAGAAAAAGACTGAGCAATATGTCGATGAATTTAAACCTCTGAATCAAGCGAAGATCGACAGGCTCATCAGGGACACCACTCATGACGACATCGTCATTGAGGAAGACGAAGGCACTTATAAAGCCGGTGATAGGTTTGAGACCTATATTAAGCAGGGTGGCCGAGAATTATCTGCTGAGGGTCATCTGGCCGGATTTATCTCTCTCTGGCTGAGAAAATTCGTAGTTCCTGGCACCTGTTCGGCAGACATGATGCACAGAGGAGTTGTCTTCGCAGCAGTCCGTCTGGTTTTTGGGTATAAGATGGATTTACTGACAGCGATGACATGCCGTCTGAATGCTGGATTAAGAGCATATACAGACAGAATGTTCGAATTAGCAAGGAAGAGCCTTACATCCTTTTCTCGGGTAGAAATGCCCTTTACATATTTGTTTGGGTGGCTGCTTCTGCATTTTGAATCTCTCCTGGATGCTGGGATGGCTAGACCAGATGACACCTTTCTGGAAAGATACAGACACACACCAAAGTGGAAATATGACACTTTGACAGATTGTAGAACTATATTAAACATGGGAGAACTATGGAGCTTCACTTGCGTTCCTCCTCCTGTTGGTTATGAAACCATGCCTGGGAGGCTGATTGATGGCGTTGGTGGCAATGAATTGGATGAGATTCAACATGAATGGCTGAAGAGAATCAGGCCATCTCATTTAATCTGCCGCCGTGACAACATCACTTATCTGGAACCATATCTTCCGAGCAGATTTGCTCGGCAATTTGGTTATAATCAGTTGCATGTGGGCAATGCAACGACGTGTTTTGCTCATCAAGGCGGGTTGATTGATGGTGCTAGAGCTTGGATATATTACATTGCTAAAGGTACAGGGGCTACCTTTTCCTTGCCAGATCCGGTCACCTATCATAGAGGAGCTAGAATATTGGCGTCTTACGCCAAGTTCTATGTATCAGCTAATACTTTTGATGAAAAATTTAGCATCTTAGGTAGAAGCTTTATTCATATTGAGAAGAAATCAACTAAATCAGCACTGCCTAGAGATTGTCATGATCAAGAAGATCCTCTGGCCACTGATGAAGTTGATGATGAAATTTTGGAAACTTTCTTCTCTGATGACATTCATCAACCATTACATGTACCCATCGGGAGTGCTGAAGAGAGTATATCTACCGATAATACCTCGAAGAGGAAGCGGGGCAAAGGTGCTTCTGGGCCTGCCCTAAAAAGAGTCACTCGAGCAGAGACTCGAAATCGTGGAAGAATTACCATTCCAGGGACTTCTCCTGCTTCCAATCGAGTCAGAGATGCTGATGAAGCAGGTAGTGATCCAAAAGACAATTATCCTACTGTTCCATTCACAAAAAGAATATGAAGGAAAGTGATAGTTTCAAAAACTAAATTCGTAATTTGTCTTGATGCAGAGAGTCCCACCGATCGTGCTGTGCGATTGGCTTCAGAAAAACAAGCTGCTTTTGATTTTTTTGTAAAGACAGAACCTGTTGAAGAAGATATTCCTGAACCTGCTGGGTCATCCATGCCTTCTGATATAGGATCGATTCCGCCAATGGCCGATGATGCGCAGGTAATTAGTCAACCTGCGGTAGAGGCCGAGCATCAGACTGAAACGGCTAATGACTTACTGATTTCGGGAGAATCAGTGAAGGAAGCCACTTCTCTCAACCCAATTGTTGAAGCTTCAGAGAGCGAACAAGTTGACTATGAACCGTCGTCTCATTCTTTTGGAGAAGAAGACATGGAGATAGACGATGAATCACCGTCTAAAATTCCAATTGATGTACTGAAGACCATTGGTCAACACTCAGGGTTGACACCAGAGCCGGAGAGGCATATAGAAGTTCAAGTTCCGAGTACTTCTGGGGCGGGCAGCAGTAAAATAAATCCCATGTCAGAAAGCACTTTGAACAGACTACGAGCCGGTCTGAATGATCCGAAGGAAACTGAATATGAACCAGCTTCAGGTAATATTTTATTCATCAAAATTTTGTCTTGTCTCTGCTTTATTGTCTTTTTGTTTTGATCATGCTTCTTTGATTCCAACAGCTGTAGGAACTGCACCGGCTATGAGTTCTACTCAAGCCCCGCTTGTCCAAACTGATGTGGGTGAGGGGAGTTCACATCTGCCGAGTTCTCCAAAAGCACTCTCTTCGGCTCCCAGAATAGAGGCTCCTCCTGCTCCTTCCTCTACTATTGCAGCGACTCCCGGTTTTGACACAGGGATAGCAAAGATCATGGGGATGTATTCAGATATTATTTATTCTTATCTGGATACATTCTCGAGACGACTTATGAAGGATGAGACTATGCCCTTTTCGAGTCTTCGAGAGGCGACTAGTTTTCCACTTTCAGCTTTGAGACAGGCCGGTTATGAGACCCAATGTATCTTTTTTGAACATCTCCTGAATGATTTAGAAGCAAATATCCACAAATATTGGGAGATTAAAAAAGAGGATATTGAGTCTCTGACTGAAGCTGAGATTACTCAATTGGAGAATGAAGCCCAAGCTCAGCACATTGCTCTGACAGAATTCCTCGCTCAGTCTTCTAAAGAGTTAATGTCAAAAGACGAAGAAATAATAAGTACTCGTCAGAATATGGAACGCTTAGAGAAAGATGAAGCGTCAAAGGCTGAAGAGCTTAGAAAGTTGAGGGAAGAGCTAGCTCGTATTCAGGAGCAAATTGTCTCCGTAGAAAAGAAACAATCAGAGATTGCTACTGATCGTAAATCTGAAACTGAACGCTGTAAACTTTTACAGCAAGAGCGAGAATTGATGCAAACCAATCAGATTGAAGAGACCAATCGCCGTAGCTCTATTATTGT
The DNA here is from genome assembly GCA_029216955.1 of Iris pallida. Taxonomy (NCBI): domain Eukaryota; kingdom Viridiplantae; phylum Streptophyta; class Magnoliopsida; order Asparagales; family Iridaceae; genus Iris; species Iris pallida. The sequence goes on from JANAVB010033818.1 coordinate 388,055, forward strand.
GGAATATGATCAACGGATGATTGGAGCTGAAACAGCAGAGCGAATCAAGAAAGCTCATGAAGAAAAGATAAATAATGTAATCATTCGTATTCAGGAGATAATTACTCCTCCTAAATAGATCTTTTACATTTATCATTTATTGAAGTTTTGATACCCATTTGTAATCAATGTTTTGATTGAAATGAATATTTTGACTTGATTCAATTTTGTGGATGATATTTTTGTAGAAAACATGTTCAGAGGTAAATAATACATAACATGTTTCAATAAAATAGAATATACAAATAAATTTTGTAACTCTATCATGATACTAAACCAAAGATAATTTTAGTTTAATACTGATTAGAGAAAACAGAATTCAGATATAAAGATATCTTTGGATTCTATTTTCCATGATCTTTGGACTCGGAAATCAAAAGACGAGATATCATTTTCAGAGAATAGAAAATATGATACATACTGAGATAGAAAATTCAGAGGTAATATGGACATGATTTTCTATACAAGATCTTTATTAAACCCACTGGGGATCTAATAAGACAAAATATCAAATTCTCTGGGAAAATGATACATGGTAGGTATCATGGTAGAATATCAGTTTCCTCTGGGGATAACGATATCGAGATTACTTTTGTAAAGAAGAATTAACTTTGATTTTATATTTGCTGGAAAATAATGAAAATATTATACATAATATTTCTTTAAGAATTTGCCATTGATAGGCATCATCGTGATTTTCCCATCCATAGAGGCAAGCTGGTATGCTCCGTTAGAGAAGACTTTGTTTACTACGAATGGACCTTCCCATTTTGCGTCAAATTTGCCTTTGCTCATATGTGTCATGGTCATAGGACGTCTGACAGTAAGGACCAGTTCTCCCTTCTGATATGCTCTAACTTTGACTTTCCGGTTAAAAGCTTTTTGAGATTCGGGCCTGATACATCTCGATATTTTGTTGAGCATACAATCGTTTTTCATCTAGAGCTTCCAACTCTTGAAGTCGAAGACGATCATTGTTTTCTGTTGTAAGTTCATTGGAGATTGCAATTCTCAGAGAAAGAATCTGGATCTCAAGGGGAAGAACAGCTTCACACCCATATACCAAAGAGAAAGGCGTACATCCGGTCGCACTGCGAACTGTGGTGCGGTAGGCTCATAAACATTCACCAAGCTTCTCGCTCCAGTTGCGTTTGTTGGAAGAAACGAACTTTTTCAAGAGTTTAATGATTGTTTTATTGAAAGCTTCTGCCAATCCATTAGCTGCTGGATTATATGCTGTAGAAGCTAAATTATTGATCCGATGATCGTCGCAGAATCGAATAAATTTCTGACTGACGAACTGCGGTCCGTTATCATGGATAATACGTCGAGGAACACCAAATCGATAGATGACATGATGTTTGACGAAGTTAATAACATTAGAAGTTTTGACTTCAGATAACGGGATTGCTTCAGCCCATTTGGAAAAGTAATCAGTTATTGCTAGAATAAACCGATGTCCTTTTGATGACGGTGGGTTAATAGGACCAATGACATCCATGTCCCAAGCTTCAAAGGGCCATGATGCCGCTGTTGGGTGTAAGAACTCTGATGGTTGACGGATAAAGTTTGCATGAATTTGACAGGCCTTACATTTTCGAGCATATTGAATGGCGTCAGCCACCATCGTGGGCCAATAATAACCCATACGTCAGATACGATCTTGAAGCTTAGGACCTGGTTGATGGGCTCCGCAAACACCATCATGTGCTTCACGAACAATCTGTTGTGCTTCTTCACCAGCGATGCATCTGAGGAGAAGACCATCGTAGGACCGACGATTCAGTGTCTTCGTAGTATGATTATAATAGAATCTGAAAGATCGACGCCGAATAGACGCTGCTTCACTCGGATTATCGGGAAGTATGTCATATAATACAAAGTCTAGAAACGGGCGTCTCCAGTCTTCAGTTGTGGCTTCTGTTTTATTAGAAAAGACATATTCTATAATAGAATCAGAAGAAGATGAAGACACTTTGTCAAACTTTAATTCGTCATCAAGGTTGAGAGAATCTTTATCTGGATTATGGGGAGAAGCCAAAGCCAGATTATTCTCAACGCAGAATAGTTCTCGATTATAAACCACTATTACTTGCTGACGTTTGATTGGTATGGCTAATACAACAGCAAGATTAGCCAAAGCATCAGCTTCTGTATTATAGGCTCGTCGAACATGTTCAATAAAGAAACCTTCAAAGGAGGAGGCCATAGAGAGTGCTGCTCGATGATAAGGTATCAAATCTTGATGACGGACTTCATATATTCCTCTGATCTGATTGATGATAAGCTTATAGTCTCCATAAACTTCCAAATATTGAATATCTAGATGTTTAACAAGTTGAAGACCAATGAGCAATGCATTGTATTCGGCAACATTATTTGAACATGATTGATCCAGAGAATAAGCCCTCTGAATATTTAATCCTTCTGGGGATACGAGAACAATCCCAACTCCGGCGACAATATTGCCGTTAGGACCTATTCTAGATGCTCTATCAAAGAATAGACGCCAGGTAGGAATTTTTTTAGAAACCAGATTTGAATCCAAGACTTCATCTGGAATCTCGTCATATAATTTAGAATCTTCTGGAACCGCATGAGCTGCCAGAAAATCAGCAAGAGCTTGTCCTTTAACTGACTTCTGAGGAATATAATGCATGTCGTATTGAGCTAACAAAATTCCCCAATTAGCTAGTCTGGAGTTGAGAATACCGGATTTCTTCATCATAATCCTGATGGGATTCACTCTGGAAATGACGTGAATCGTTTGACCGATAATATAATATCGCATTTTCTGAACAGCAAACATTAATGCTAAGCATTCTTTTTCGATTGGAGAATAACGCGGTTCAGCACCTGTCATTGTGCGACTGAGATAATAAATAGCCTGTTCATGGCCATCTTTATTTTTCTGGGCGAGTAATGCACCAAGAGAATGATCCATGGCTCGAACATATAGAAGGAATGGTATTCCCGAGACGAGAGGTACCAAGACCGGAGGGTTCATGAGATACTGTTTGATATCGTCAAATGCTTTTTGACATTCTTCGTTCCAAACGAAAGATACACCTTTCTTCAGAAGTTTGTTGAATGGTCTGTAGCGTCCTGATAAGTTAGAAATGAATCTCCTGATATACGCAATTCTTCCTTGAAATCCTCGTAGCTCTTTTAAGGTGCGTGGAGGACGCATCTCTTGAATGGCTTTGATCTTCTCGGGATCCACGTGTATACCTTTAGCTGTAATGACGAAGCCGAGAAATTTACCACTAGTAGGGTTCATTTTAAGTTGATGCTGACGCATTAAATCAAAGATAGTCTTCAAATCTTGGATATGATCCTCCTTTCGTCGACTTTTGACTGCAATATCATCAACATAGCATTCGACTATTTTTCGGAGATGTTCGTGGAATATAGTGCTCATTGCTCGCTGATATGTTGCTCCTGCATTCTTGAGACCAAACGGCATCACTGTATAACAGTATGTACCGATCGGTGTTCTGAAGGAAGTATGTCTCTCGTCATCTGGAAACATTTTGATTTGGTTGTATCCCGAATACCCATCCATGAACGACATTCGTTCGAAACCACATGTGTTATCGATCATAACATCGGTAATTGGAAGAGGAAACTCGTCTTTAGGACAAGCTGCATTGAGATCGCGAAAGTCTATACAGACTCGGATCTTGCCGGTCTTTTTAAGGACAGGAACGATGTTAGCCAACCATTCAGGATGTTGTTCCTCTCGAATAAATCCGGAAGCCATAAGCTTGTTGACTTCAGCTTCAATTACATCCATAATGTCTGGACGAAATCGTCGCTGTTGTTGTTTGACTGGTTTAGCATTTGGCATGATATTAAGTTTGTGCATTGCAATCTTTGGATCTAATCCTGGCATATCCTCATAACTCCAGGCAAAGACAACAATATACTCATGAATAAGCTTGATCATGTCTTGCTTATCTGTTTCTGAAAGACTTTCACTGATAAATATTGGCTTAGGGGACCCTTCTTCACCAACATCAATTTGGATCAGTTTATCTTCAGTATGAGGTTCTCTCTGCTCGAACCTGAATTCCCATTGATTGTCTAATCTTTGAGCCCATTGTTCTGATTCGGGTGATATTTCAAAATCATCATCATCTTCATCATTTTTTTGTGGGCCATCAACAGAGACCATATTGATGGATAGAATAGAGCGATGGAGATCGCCAATACTTGTGTCAGAATCCCAAAAAATAGAATCGGAAGACTCAGATCGTTCATCTTCAGATAGTTCGTCTTCATCGAATTTTGAATCTTCATGGATTATGTTGATAAAGGAGGTAGGAGCAATGTAACCTAAACCACATTTTGTCCTTCCGTATTTTAATGGAGGAATTCGAACAGGCATTCTTCTTTCTTTTCCATTATTGAGGCTGGTTCTGAAGTCATAACCCATATTCTTGATGATATTTTTGGATTGCTGACTGTAGCGACGTAATTGTAACCTTCCAGTATCGTCGTTGGTGTCATCTTCTTCCAAGTTAGGAGGATTCTGGGGTCCTTTATAGAAGAATATTGGATTTTCTCCCTTCTTTCGATTAGGAACTACGAAGTACGATTTTTGTATAGACTCTAATGATACATCTGTATGAAGAGTTTGAACAACTCCTATAGTTAGTGGCTCTAAGCTATCTAGCAATTGTAAATAACTTTGTACATGATTACAGACATCAATATACTGCAAAGGAGATGCTTCATTAATATTAGATACTGTATTTACAACAGAAGGCTGAGCCTTATCAGACTTAGTCAAATTAATGACAAAAGGAGGAGAGGAAGAGCGATCAGAAGTTTTGTTTCGATTAAAATCGATAACAAAAGGCTCAGAAGAGGTGAGCTCCCTTGAAGAAGATCGTGGATAAGTAGTACGTCCACTGACGGGAATGACTAGAGTATCGGGTCTAGCCTGAGAAGATGGAGGGGGAGTGGTGCATCCACTGACAGGAATTATCAGCGAACTTTGTGGAGCTTGGGAAGACGATACAGTAGTACGTCCACTGACAGAAATTATCAGTGAGCCTTGTGGAGCTTGAGCAGATGATGAAGTAGTACGTCCACTGACAGGAATTATCAGTGAGCCTTGTGGAGCTTGGGCAGGCTACGGAGGAGTGATACGCCCTTTTACAGGAATAACAAAGGTATCGACTTTTGATATCTCATCATCATTATCCATAGCTTGTAAGACTTTTGAGTACTCATCTTTGTACATGCGAGCGTCATTGAAGTAAGCTTCGACTCCTTTAAATGGATAGAGGTCTACAACCTCCTTTTGAACTTCTCCATTATCATTAACATATTTAAAGCACTGATGAAGAGTCGAAGGAACGATATTATGTTCATGCAAGAATGGTCTCCCCAATAAAGCATTATATGAGCAACCATGATTGTCGATGATGTAAAAAGTAACTTTAGTGCGAAGATCGCCTATTTGAAATTTAAGGCGAATCTTGCCCAAAGGCTCACTTTTTCCTTGATTGAATCCCAAGATGGTAGTGATAGTGCTGGAAAGACTATGCACAGGTATCTTCAGTGCATCTAGCATAGCCTTTGGCATAATACTGAGAGCGGATCCTGGATCAATCAGTAGACGGTCAACCTTCATAGAATCAATATATCCTGTATGATATAAAGGACAGTCGTGTCGATTATCCTCTAGCAGCATATCATCTTGCGTAAAGGTAATGTTTGGAATTAATTCCAAAATACTATGGCAATGAGAAACAGGTTCTGTTTCCAACTTCTTGAGGAGAGTTAGGCAGGTTTCTGCTTGCAGCAGTGCTTCACTCAGAGTTTCTCGAGTCTCTTTAGAGAGGCGTAAGAGCTCAAAGATTGATAATTTAGCTGGAGTATTTGCTAGTTGAGCCAATATATCAAAATTATAAGGCTTTTCAAGTCCTGTAGGAGATGACTTCTTCAATGGTTTATCGAAGCGAACTTGTTGTTTGCCTTTGTCAGCTGCTGTTGGTTTAGAAGAAATTGTCTCAGCAGGAACATTTGAAGGCTCTTCAGTAGAGACTGGTGTTGGAGCTAAAATCGGAGGGACATCAGGAGTTTCTCCAGGAATGTCAGCATAATCTTTCAGATATATTTTTCCTGATCGAGTTCCAGCATGAACTTCGACTTCAGATTCTGGTTCGGGGTCTATGGAAACCATGTTACAATTCTTCATCTTGCTCTTGGTTATTTTATGCTTGATAAGAGCTTCATTCCAGAAACCAAGGCCAACACAAGATTGATTATGCCTCATAGTGATGGCTAAAGGTGCTCGGAGTCCTTTGCCTGAGTTCAAACCAGGAGCAGTGGCTAGATCATAACCCATCTTCGCCATTAATTCACGAGATTGTGAACTGTATAGATGAAATGCAGGCTTGTACCTATCTTCAGATTAAGGTACAGATTTTATCTCCGTAGGGAGTGAATTTCCTGCCAAGATGAAAGTAAAGGTTAGATAAAAATCGGGTGTGAAACTAGAAGTCACATTGCATGACTTAGTCTTTCCAAGCTTTTTTTTAGACAAAGGAGTCTTCCGAGGAGAAGAGAAAGACGTCTCAAACTCCGTCATTAAATCCGGGTGGATCCACATGATCTCTCCCTTCTTAGTTGTGACAGGAATAAGTCCTTCATTCTGTGCTGATGGGATGTTCATCACTTCGAGAGTTGCTTTAGGGATAGGAACAATCCCACTTTCCACCATTAAAGGAGGGAAGTCACCAAACTGCATTGAAATTACATTTGCTGTGACTGTCTTGTCTTTGGGTGTCAGTGTCACATCTCCTGATTTGATCATCTCTTGGATCTTTCCTTTTAATACATAGCAAGACCGGATTGTATGACCCAGCATTCTATGATATGGACAATATTTTGGATGATCTGTCTTGTTGGCTTCATCAGGCTTTTTAATTTCTGGCAATTGTATTTTATTACCTTTGAGCAAGCATTCAAAGATACCCTGAACATCGTCATCGTCGAAAGAATATTCTTCCTTCGGCCGATGAGGTCTCTGTTGTTGATTTGTTGGAGCTGGAGTAGCTTGGGTAGTCTTTACCTCTTGACTACTGCTTTGGAGATTGACTTCAAGAGCCTCTTTCCCTTTTCGATTATTGGGTCGAGTATTATTGCTAGCACTCTGATTTGATTCCTTGGGAGCCATTTGTACCCCCAGACCTTTGAAGGTCTCAGCACTGACTTCAGCAGCCTTGGCACTGACGATAAAAGAAGGCCAATCTTGAAACTGAGTGGACCCTGTCCACATACTGATGATTGGTAAGAGATTCGACTTGCAAGTGTCGATAGTAACAACATCGGGAGTTCCGAGAGGCATTTTAAGGGCTTCTCTTCTGAATCTTTCAATGAAGTCCTCAGTGGTTTTATTATTTTTCTGTTTAATTCTTATGAGAGCTGACATAGTCATGTCATTGAGCCCTTCATAGAATCGTTCGAGAAACATTTATTTGAAACCAGCAAATGAAGTAATGCACCCATCAGGGAGACTTCTATACTATTCATAAGCTGTTCTTTTAAGACATCCGACGAACACCCGAGTGAGGAGGGCATCGCTTGGTTGCAACTGATCAGTCATTACTTCAAAGTGATTAATGAACTGACTTGGGGAAGTAGTCCCATCAAAGAAAGAGATGGTCGGAGGTTTGTATTTTGGTGGATACGATACCTGCTTTCATTCTATCGGATAAGGTTGTTTGATGTCTAACCTTTGCAAACCATCCTTCTGTTTAAATGCCTCAAATTGAGTTCGGAGATTTCTTAACTCTTCAGTAACAATTCCAGAAGATTATGGAGTTGTAACTTGTTGAGTGTAATTGGGAGGAGGGACTGCAGCATATGTACCACCCCCAGCTCCAGACTGACTTGGAGTGGGTTGTACATGAACATTAGATTGTACCCCCGAAATATTAGAGGGTTCCGGGTTTGGAGCAACAGGAGTATTTAATACTACTGGAGGAGCTGTCTGTTGTACTTGCTGAGTTTGATGCTGAACTTGCATAAGAGTGTGCATAGCATTCAATGTATCTGTCATAGCTCGCAACTGTTGTTCTAAGGAAGAAATCCTTTGATCATGAGCTTCGGTACTAGTTGAAGGTTCATGATTACCATCCACCATGTAAGTAGTAACCATTCGAGGAATAGATAATGAAACGGTCTGTTCTGAATCATCACTGTGTGAATCAATATCTTTCCCGGGACTATTTACAGGAGTCAATACTGGAAAATTAGATTCTCCAAGGAAGTCCTCTGTAATCTCCGGATTACCACTTGGATGAGAAGAAGAAGAGACCTTGGCCAAGGCTCCAGTCCTGGATCGGGTGCCGAGATAAACACCATCTTCAGAATCTGATATAGCATCAGACCGTATGCTACCCCCAATATTTCTGGAAGTCATGTTGACCGAAGCATAAAGAGGTTCATCTTCATCCAATATTGGTTCATATTGAATCCGTTCGAAAACAGATCGTCTTTTTGGTGAACAACAACACTGAATCACAACCCGAGGTTGGAAGTTGCAACCATGCTTTTCATGGCAAATATGGGCAATATCATGGCCAGACGGAGTATCAATTCTCCGTTTATTTTGCAAATACTCCTGGAGATCTGTAGGAACAGATTGGGAAGTACTTGAAGATAGTTTCTGTGTAGAAACTTGTCTTTTGTTCTTCTGCCTTCTCGGTTCTTGAGTGTATAAAGACTGATTAATTTGAGCCACATAGTTCTTGGCATATTCTGCATCAGGGTCTAGTATACTTGTCTCAATTTGATTAGGCTTCTTAATACCAGAAGTGGAACTGATATGATTCTGATTAAGCTTATTACGAAGATCCGCAGGAGATATGACTTTGGTATCAGTCTTGGATACTTGTAATTTGCCTTTCTCAGATCGAGAAATTTTGAGAGAAGGAAGATGGGTATTATTTCGACTAGGAGTCGGTAATAATCCATCTTGAGAGGAAGTAGCCAAAAGGCGTTTTCCTTTATTTGATCTAGTAAGAGTACTAGTCAAATTAACTCCAGAGGTAAAGATCTTAGGAGTAGAGGAGTTGACTAAAGAGTCTTTCTCCTTGGTTGGTACAAGATGTACAAGTTGTGGGGGAATTATTTGTATATTCTGTGGAAAAGAACCCCCAGCCTGATTTTGAGAAACAGTCAAAGGACTGTATCTGTTAGCATACGCTGACTTCAGTTTGGACTTCTGGTCATACGTTGCCTTTTTATTAGCATACGCTGGCTTTGGCTTAGCGTACGCTGCCTGCTGTTGGTTTTTGTAAGCTGCCTTCACCGTACGCTGCCCTTTGACTGCCATACGCACAGAGTCATCAATGGCTAAAGAGCCGACTGCTGTCGTAAGAGTAGAAGGAGAAGAAACTTTGACATATCCAGAGATGGTTTTCCTTGGACACGCTGACTTGGTTAAAGAATCCATTTTGTCAGCGTGACTAGGAGAAGCCATTGTTGCCGTGTTCAGGGAAGCCGGAGTGTGCTTCATTGAAGTTGAAGACGTGTTCTTGTCAGTGTGAGAAGTGACAGAAGCGTCTTGGGCTGTTGAAGAAGACTTAGGGACATAGACAGAGCGTCCCTTCTTCTTAGCAGCAGGAAGAGCGGAGGAAGCAGTTCGGCCCTCCTTCGCCTTGAGCATTTCTTCGTAAGCAGATTGGTCGAATTGTACGACCATCGTCTTCTTCGTCGAGCCGATCGACGAAGTATCGCATTGAGTTGTTGCTATCTCATTGGAGGAGACAGCTTTCCCCAGCAGAGTCGTCAATTTGTTTTGCATAAATAAATTCCTTTATTTATTTTATATCTGAGAAAATTACAACTGTAGGAATCTAATCTAGAAGACGATTACTTTATCCCTTGGACGATGCGATGAAGAAAACTCGAACTTTGAAGAACTTGGACAGCAACTGGGCAATCTCTCTGTTCTCTCTGAATTAATTGTCTGTGTGTCTGATGAAGATGAAGAAACTCTCTTTTATAGAGTTCTGGATAACTGTTCTGAAGCATACGCTCAGTCAGTTACTTGACATGTGCATAACTGCAGGGACGCGTGGCGAATTCAGGTGAAGACACGTTGGAGTGCGGTTGAGAGTAGTGGAATATATCTAGGAGAGATTGGTGGCATGGATGCCATGTTGCATAACTTCTGAGTAACTGAGTACAGGACACGTGAGAACGTGTGTTGACTGTACGTTGAAAAGCATCCTGGATGCCTTTGTTGTGATACGCTTGTCTTTGAAGAGGAGTCATACGCTAGCTTTTGAAGGCACATGTCTTGCATACGCTGACTTGGACAGCATAGAGTCATAGAAGGCTGATACGCTTACTTTATTGATAAGGAGTCGTATGGGATCCATACGCTCACTTGGTTGGGAAGGAGTCGTATGAAGTCCATACGCTCACTTAGTTGAGAAGGAGTCGTATGAGGTCCATACGCTCACTTGGTTGAGAAGGAGTCGTATGAGGTCCATACGCTCACTTGGTTGAGAAGGAGTCGTATGAGGTCCATACGCTCACTTGGATGGCAAGGAGTCGTATGGGGTCCATACGCTCACTTGGATGGCAAGGAGTCGTATGGGGTCCATACGCTCACTTGGATGGCAATGAGTCGTATGGGGTCCATACGCTCACTTGGATGGCAAGGAGTCGTATGAGGTCCATACGCTCACTTGATGGGAAGCCGTATGGATTGAATGAGTAGACACGTGGCTGTTCTCAATCTTCTCAAACATGCCATATCTTCAAATACTGACAAATATTTCTTGAGCGTCGTGTTGCAGATATGATGGCTGACAGACTGTCAGAAATGACAGTAATGATGGCTCTTTATTTATGATGGCTGCTGAGCTGTCCTCGTAAGAGACAAAATCTTTTCTCGAAAACCTATACGACGGCTAATCTTCATAGGGCAGCTGTCTTTGCACGAAAAACGAAGTGTCAGATTCATCCTTCATTAAATACATGCTGTACTGTCATCTCAAGAAATATTAAAATATTCACTGAGCGTACGGCCTTTAGATGAGCGTATGGCCTTGGCTGAGCGTATGGCCTTGAGCGTATGACTTTGGCTGAGCGTATGGCCTTGAGCGTATGACTTTGGCTGAGTCTTATGTCAGCGTGTCATAATTTTCACACCCTACAGTTCAACCAGCTAGACAGGATGAGGGACCTTTGGTAGGGCTTATCAGAGAACTGCTTGCATCCCAAGATCGCCGAGGCGACGCCTTGTACCAGGAAGTTCATAATGCACTAAACCGAGGAGGTCCCTAAGGGAATCAGGCGGCCAACAGTTTCAAGCGCTTGAACCCTCCCTTCTTTGACGGCAGTGAAGATGCGATTGCCGCGGACGCTTGGCTTCAGGATACCGAGGTGGTTCTAGAAACAGCTAGGACACCTGAGAATGAGAAGGTGGCCGTGGTACGTCTACAGTTACTGGACTTGGCTCGCGATTGGTGGGCAGCTCAGGCCATGGGGTTAGCGGTACCAGTTACTTGGGCGACGTTCAGAGAGAGATTCCAGACAAAGTACTTTGATGCGGTGGCACGGTACGACCTGCAGACCCGGTTCACCAACTTGAAGCAAGGAGGCAGAACAGTCGACAGTTATGCGTCTGAGTTTTCTAGACTCAGTAGGTTTGCCCCCACCTTGGTGGCGACCGAGTTTGATAGGGCCCAGCGATTCCAGCAGGGGCTGCATTTGGAGATCTTGTTGGCTGTTGAACAGTTCGAGCACCAGAAGTTTGATACAGTATTGAGGGCAGCTAGGAGGCATGAGTATACCTCCCGGAGAATTGTAGACAGGACCGGAGGCAGGAAGCGGTCCCACAACCTGATGCACCAATCTTCAGCTCCAGCCCCGGCAGCTAGGGGATTAACCATTGGAACTCCGAGGCGGGCGGCCTCAGTGACGTCAGTTCAGCATTCGACCCCGACGTACCCGCAGTAGCAGAAGCAGAAGCAGCCTTCCGCGGTGGGATGTTCTCATTGCGGGAAGCCGGGCCATGTAGTGGCAGAGTGTCGAAGGGCACAGGGATTGTGCCTGGCTTGCGGAGGAGCAGATCATAAGATAGGGACCTGCCCGAATAGGGGAGGTCCATCATCATCCAACCTTTCTAGTTCTTCGGTGAGAGGACCAGCCCCAGTTCCAGTCCAGCAGCAGCAGCAACAGCAGTACCCGAGGCCATTGGCGCCCCAGGCCCAGGCCTTTCAGCAGCAGAACCCGCATGAGTTCACCCAGGCTCCAGCACAGATCCGACAGAGGGGTTTCCAGCAGAGGAGACCCGCAGCTAGAGGTCAGGCTATGATGATGACCATGGAAGAAGAAGTTGCACCAGGTGAGGTAGTGGCAGGTACTATTCTCGTCAATACCTTTCCAGTATCTGTATTATTTGATTCTGGTGCATCGCATTCATTCATGTCTGCACGATTCGCGACACGGATAGGATTGGAGCCCGAGTCGTTATCAGTGAGGCTCAATATACTTACTGGTAATGGTCTTGTGGGAGTAGATCGAGTATTTTTCTCGTGTCGGATCGTAGTTAGCGGTAGAGAGTTCCCCGCTAGGCTCATAGAGTTCCCTATGGCAGACTATGATGTAGTCCTAGGCATGGATTGGTTGAGGAACCATTATGCTAGGATAGACTGCCATGTTGGCAGAGTTGTCTTTAGTATTCCCGGAGAGCCAGAGTTTTTATTTTCCAGAGGCACAGTAGAGCCATCTCCTCCAGTATTGCGGATGGCAGTAGCAGCAGTACAGTTGCCCCGGATAGTTGAAGAGTTTCCAGATGTCTTCCCAGAGGAACTTCCAGGGATGCCACCAGAGCGGGAGATTGAGTTCACCATCGACTTGATTCCCGGAACAGCACCAGTATCAGAGCGAGTCTACAGAATGGCGCCTTCAGAGTTGGAGATTTTGTACAAGATGATTGAAGAACTCAGGACCAAGGGATTTATACGTGCTAGTGGATCACCTTGGGGAGCCCCGATGCTTCTTGTGAAAAAGAAGGATGGTACGTCCAGGCTATGTGTTGATTATCGTACCTTGAACTCAGTGACAATCAAGAACAGATACCCTCTCCCGAGGATAGATGAATTGTTTGATCAACTCAAGGGGGCTTCAGTTTTTTCGAAGATAGACTTGCGGTCAGGATACCACCAGATCAGAGTCAGAGAGCAGGACATCCCGAAGACGGCGTTCAGATCTAGGTACGGGCATTAGGAGTTTCTAGTTATGCCCTTTGGAGCGACCAATGCGCCGGCAGTGTTCATGGACCTCATGAACCGTATTTTCATGCCTTACTTGGATCAGTTTATAATAGTATTCCTTGATGACATCCTGGTCTACAGCAAGAGCAAAGCAGAGCATGAGCAGCATCTCCGTGTGGTTTTCCAGATTCTCAGAGAGCACCGGTTATATGCCAAGTTTAGTAAATACGAGTTCTGGCTCGATCGCATTTCGTACTTGGGTCACATCATTACTCGAGGAGGAGTAGAAGTGGATCCCCAGAAGATTGTGGCTATCGAGTCATGTCCAGTACCTAGCTCAGTGGCAGAGGTTCGCAGCTTCCTTGGATTGGCCGGCTACTACCGGCGGTTTGTCTCAGATTTTGCAAGGATTTTAGCACCGATGACCCAGTTGACCCGCAAGGATGTGCCGTTCGTTTGGACAGCAGAATGTCAGGAATCATTTGAGAAGTTGAAGCGAGGTTTGATAACGGCTCCCATTCTCACACTTCCAGATGGGACCGGAGGATTCACAGTTTACTGCGATGCTTCAGGCAGAGGATTGGGATGTATTTTGATACAACATGGAAAGGTAATTGCTTATGCGTCACGTCAACTCCGTGATCATGAGAAGAATTACCCGACCCACGACTTGGAGCTAGCAGCAGTAGTGTTTGCACTTAAGTTGTGGAGGCACTACTTGTACGGAGACAGAGTGGAGATATTTACTGATCACAAGAGCCTGAAGTATGTTTTCACCCAGAAGGACCTTAATATGCGGCAGAGAAGATGACTTGAGCTACTTGTGGACTATGATGTGGACTTGCAGTATCACCCAGGGAAGGCCAACGTAGTAGCAGATGCATTGAGCAGGAGAGCCGGAGTCTACCTTCTGACAGCGCAACCAGAGCTATTGGCAGATCTTCAGAAGATGGGTATTGAAGTTGTCCTACCTTCCAACGTGGCGTTGATGGCTAGCCTGCAGATCCAGTCCACCATAGTTGAGAGGATCCGGACAGCACAGTTAGCAGATTCCAAGATTCAGCGGCTCAGAGCAGAGTGCGAGGCAGGAAGAAGGCCAGAATTATGTATTCATGAAGATGGTACGCTTCGACATGGCACGCGTCTTTGTGTACCCAACGGAGATATCAGACAGGAAGTCATGGCAGAGGCTCACAGTTCGCAGTATTCCATTCACCCAGGCGGCACGAAGATGTACCGAGATATTCGTCAGCACTTTTGGTGGAATGGTATGAAGAGGGAGATAGCCCGGTATGTCTCTCGATGTTTGGTTTGCCAACAAGTCAAGACTGAACATCAGAGGCCAGCTGGACTTCTTCAACCTTTACCGATCCCAGAATGGAAATGGGAACACATAACCATGGATTTCGTGACTGGGTTACCCAGATCTCCGGCAGGCAGAGATGCTATTTGGGTCATTGTAGACAGGCTTACCAAGGTGGCACACTTTTTTCCATTTAGAGTTGGACAGTCGACTGCGCAGCTAGCAGAGATGTATCTCAGGCAGATCGTCCGACTTCACGGAGTGCCAGTCAGCATAGTATCAGACAGGGATACGAGATTCACATCGCACTTCTGGCGCAGTCTTCATAAAAGTTTGGGGACTCGTCTCAAGTTCAGCTCAGCGTATCATCCGCAGACAGATGGACAGTCATAGCGTACTATACAAACTCTCGAAGATATGTTGCGGTCATGTACCCTTGACTTCAGTGGTTCGTGGGAGGATCACCTGCACCTGCTGGAATTCTCGTACAACAATAGTTTCCAGGCCAGTATCCGGATGGCACCCTTCGAGGCCCTGTATGGTAGGAAGTGCAGATCTCCGTTAGCATGGGACGATGTCGGAGAGAGGCAGATGCTCGGTCCAGAACTGATTGCCCAGACGGTTGAAGTGGTCAGAAAAGTCAGAGATCACCTCCGAGTTGCTCAGGATCGCTAGCGCCATTGGGCCGATGCTCATCGGCGTCCCTTAGAATTTGCTGTCGGCAACCATGAATTCCTTAGGATCTCGCCTACCCGTGGCGTCATTCGTTTTGGCATACGGAGAAAGTTTAGTCCTAGGTATATAGGGCCGTTCGATATTCTAGAGCGAGTAGGTGATGTGTCCTATCGTCTCACTCTTCCGCCGTCGCTAAGTGAGGTACATGATGTATTCCATGTATCCCAATTAAGACGGTACATCCCAAACCCGAGCCATATCCTAGATCATTCGGAATTGGTTGTTGGTTCCAACCTTTCGTATGAGGAGAGGCACGTGTCTATATTGGACCGGAGTGAAAAGACGCTCAAGAACAAGACTATTAACTTAGTCCGTGTTGCTTGGGGTCATCACTCTCTAGGTGAGTCAACGTGGGAGCGTAAGGACGACATCCGATCGCGATATCCCTACCTGTTTGACTCGTGAGGTATAATGTCTTTCTTATGCCTTACGCTTTCCCTTCCTTGCTTGCATTGTATGATTGTATGATTGAACTGCTTATTGTAGCTTGCCTGTGCTTAGTATAGCTTGTCGTGGCAATCTCTAGCTCCTTGATTAAATTCTGAGGACGAAATTCTTTGAAGGTGGGTAGAGTTGTCACCCTCATTTCCCGTATTTCGTATTTATGCTCGTATTTGGATTTTGGCACGTATTTTATTTTCTCGACTTGCGGATTTTGGTTTCTCGTAAATGAGTTTGGACCATGGCTTGGTTTTATTTTTTTGGAGTAGGATTGGTTTGGTTTGGTTTATTATAAATGGAACACCTTAACCTACACTCCTCCCTCAACACACCACAACCCACCCTCATTAAAACTCCACCTACCATTCTCTCTCCTCATTACTTCTCCATTAATTTCTAACTTCTTCTTCTTCCTTCTTCCACACAACTCCCCAACCTATAGGTAAGTGCACCTTGCCATCAAATAAGCACCACTTTTTATTTGTCCATTAACTAGATTAGGCCATGGAGAACAACTTTAGAACTTGACATTTTGTAATTTGGAGCTTTCATTCTTCTAGATCTAGGTTTTAATCATTTTCGAAAATCCTTGGTTTTGATCTATTAAACTTCGATTTTTGCATGTTTTGATGCTTCCATATGGAAGAGAATTCGATTTTACTCAAGTTAGAACTTTGAAAATCTAGATTTGGTTTTGATTTGGCTAAGTTATGAAGATTTGAAGTTTTTGGTGTTCTTGAGGAGTTCATCTCAGCCTTGGTGAAGGCTCTCGGCCAGTGCTCTTTAGCACTTGACCGTTTGCGCACCCCGGCCTGTGCTCTTTAGCGCATGGCCGATTGCGCATAGGCTCAGCCAGTGTTTTGCGCTGCGCTGGATTGCGCTGGCGCAAGCTAGCCATGCGCAAGCCAGCCATGCGCAAAGTAACCCCTGCGCACTTGACCCCTTGCGCAGTCCATACTCTGCGCAGTCTACCCTCGCACAATCCTCCATTGCGCAATCCAATTGATGCACAAGGCATCCCCTGTGCTCCTGTAACCCTGTGCCCCTTGACCCCCTGCGCAGTCTACCCTTGCGCAAAGTAACCCTTGCGCAAGGCAACTCTTGCGCAGCTCTTCCATGCGCAGTACATACCCTGCGCAGCCCAACCCCTGACCCCCTTGCACAACCTACTTGTCTATGATGAATTTGTTTATTTCTTTAAGCTTGGCTCTTCTATAGTCCTATATATATTGGTATTTTATTAGATATTTTACGTCCATTTTATATCCTTACGCCTTTTGTCATGAACTTGATTTTACTTAATATACTTGGAATGACTATTGTACATGGCCTGGTATGACAAGGAACTAGCATAACATGACAGTGACCCGTAGTGGTGCACTCCTGACATGACCAACCTGGCATGAATTATCTTGATAACTTGATAGTGGCCGTGGCGGCGCACTCCTGACTTAACTTGACTTGATAACTTAACTTGACCTGCCTTGACACCGTGGGTGCTCCTGCTTGCTTGCCTGTACAATCCACTTGTCTTGTCTTGCATCATGTCTAGGACGTGACTTCCTGGGTACCACGGCCAGGGACTCACGCTAAATTGGATTAGGCTAATGATTAGATCAAACTAGAACATGGAGAATTTCCAGTCACATGCAATCTCGTTATCTGGGCGCTTTAATGGACTTGTAGCTTGCCGACGAGTAGAGCACATTTCCAGTACACTGTCATGTGTTGCACCATCTAAGTCACCTAAGGGTACATTTGTCTTCCGGGCAATGTACCCACCTATAACTCTCAACCCGCGGAAGGATAACTGGATAGTCTGCAGGACTTGGGACTGGAAGTTTCTCACTTGCATCTTGTTAGTAATTAGGCTTGTGATAACCCTAGTTAGTTAAAGTAGTAAGCCGTAGTACTTGCTTGGCCGATTGTGAATGAATGGTGTCCAGCCCTGTCTAAGTCTTGTCTATCCCTTGTACCTGGAACTCTTGATCGTGATTGTTTTATTTATCTCTAACGATAAATGGGTAGAGACAGTGAGCTATTCAGGCGAAGGGGTACAATCCCGGTCCTTGTTTGGTTTAAGGATTGTAACCTGGCTCACGGAATGGTTCCACGTCCCTAGTCGTTTATCGCTCCGTGTACTTTTATTACTTGTACTTCCTTTATTTCTTTATGTTCTGATATGCTGGCTTTTGTTCTTATTTGTGGCCTCCTTGTAGCACTTGCTCTTTCTGGGGTTTGACCCAGCTGGTTTTGTGTGGCCAGATTTCGGAGCAGCTTCCGAGGATCTACCAAGCTTCCAGCCCAATGGTGAACACTAGACGGAATCCGGGCTACGAGTGGGTTTTCCTTTTTTTGTTTTCACCCACTTATATGTAAATTTATTCTTTTGAGGCGTTTAGCCGACGGGCACCTGTTAGCTCGATGCACATTTACTTACTGTCTGCCTACGGGCTGTAAACATGATTAACAAATCCTAGGGTTGATCATGTATGACCGAACTCTTGCTAGTCCTATCATTTTGTACGACTAGCTTCATGATCATCCGATATGTAATATTTGGAACGCCTTATATATATATATATTTGATGCTCTAACATCTTGTAACTCTGTTAATTGTTTGAGATTAAGACAATAGGCTTGACCTTAAGAGACTGCTGGCTTGTAGTAAACCCTCATATCTAGACAGCCGTGACCGTATAGTTGAGATGTATTCTATTTCAATATACGTAGCTGGCTATGTCTGCCCCCGCTCTCCAGTATTCTGGTTCTGGGGCGTGACAGGCCCCAACCCCTCCCCCCACACACCGGCCCCCGCCCCCGTTCCCCCTCTGGCCAGCTGCCTCCGCCCCGCCCGCAGCAACACCCACCCCCGCCCCCCTTCCGGTGCCCTCCTTCAGCCCCCAGCAGCCCCCCTCCTCTCCGCTCCGGCCACCCACTCTCCTCCCTTCGCCCTCCTTTCCCGCCTCCACCGGAGAGGAAGGGGGGCATGGGGAGAGAGAAAGAGGATGTAATGCCTGTGGTTCGTATTACGTATTTCTGGAATACGTGTACGTATTTATTCTTGTATTGCATGATTTCCTTGCTTAATTTCCTCCATGGGCTTGGTTTATTCTTGGTTTGGGGTTGGCTTGGTTCGGTTTGGGATTTGCTATTGGTTCATGATGAACCCATGGATGAACCCCCTACCTACCACCACCATTCATATTTATTACCCCCCTTCTCCTTTCTCTCTCTTCATTTATCATCTTCTTCTTCCTCATTTACTTCCTTACCTACCAGAGAGAGAAGAGAGAGGTCTAGGCAAGTGCAACTTGCTTCATGGAGGAACTCCAATTTTATTACTTCATTTTCTTCCTTACTACATTCTAAAGCACTTTAGTACTTGGCATTTCTCATTTCCATGGCTAGATTCTTGTAGATCTAAGTTTATTTTATTTTCGGATTTCTTAGGTTTTGATCTACTTAATCTTGTTATTTCTATGTTTTGATGGTTCCATGTTGTAGAGAATTTCGTTCTACCCCATTTTGACCTATGGAGGTTCGGATTTGGGCTCCGGATGATGGAGTTGTGGAGCTTGAGAACTTGGCTCTCATGGTGTTCTTCCTCTCAGAAATTTGGAGAAGATGAACTGTGCTTAGACTTGACTTGACCGCATGACAATTCATGCGGCAAGTGATTCGGCTGCATGGGACTCTCAGCCGCATAGGCTGGATCTCACTTCCTAGCCGTATGGGCTCATTCCCCATCGGCCGCATATGTGCCCATCTCCTTGAGCCGC
This sequence comes from Iris pallida, assembly GCA_029216955.1. NCBI lineage: Eukaryota > Viridiplantae > Streptophyta > Magnoliopsida > Asparagales > Iridaceae > Iris > Iris pallida. Next base: position 407,608 of record JANAVB010033818.1, read on the forward strand.
ATGAACTCTAGCACTTGCGGACCGCATAGGCCCTGATCTTCGAGCCGCATGAGAACCCCCAGACCCAACCGCATGGACTTCTTAATCCGGGCCGTATGACCCTGATTAATTCCAGCCGCATATGCATCCTTTATTTCCTGAGCTGCATGGACTTCTACTGAACCGCATGCGCCCTCGTCCCCCTGAGCCGCATGCGCCCCTCTTGTCTTGGCCGCATGGGTTCCAGTGACCCGGGCCGTATGCGCTCACCTAATTGAGCCGCATGTGTCTTGTCCTTCTCTTGGCCGCATGAGGTTGAGTCCCTTATCAGCCGCATATGCACCCTTCACTCCCTGCCGCATAAGCAGCCATGTTGACCCAGTCGCATGGGCTTCTATAAGCCGCATGCGCCTCCTTCTATACCCAGCCGCATGATACTACACTTTCCAGCCGCAGGGACCTGAACTCCTTCTTAGCCGCATGGGCTTTTCCCTTATCAGCCGCATGCGCCTGATACCATCCAGCCGCATGGGCTGTTCCCTTCCCAGCCGCATGAGATCCATCCTGGCCGCATGTGCCTTAGCCGCATGGCTCTTCTATAGCCCTGCATATTGATATTTTATTAGATATTTAACGTCCATTTTATATCCTTACGCCTTTTATCCTGAACTTGAAATCATGAATTCATTTGATATGTTTGGAATTGATAATGGAGCACGACCTGATAGTGACCCGTAGTGGTGCACTCTTGACAAGTAACCTGACATGACCTGATAGTGGCCCGTCGTGGCGCACTCCGGACTAGTACACTTGATATGATAAACCTGACATGATTATCTCGAATAGCTGTTGCGACGGCTACCTGACATGACATGACTTGTATAATTAATCCTGGACACCGTGGGCGATTGTGCTTGTACAAATAATCCAGTCCTGTCTTGCATCATGTCTAGGAGGGGACTCCTGAGTACCACGGTCAGGAGTACCCATTGAAATGGACTAAGGCTAATAACTAGATTAATACATTAGTCATGAAGAGATCTTCCAGCTACAGGCAATCCCGTTACCTGGGCACGCCTTGGGATCTGTAGCCTGCCGTCGAGTAGGGCACATTTCCAGTACACTGTCATGTGTTGCACCCTTCAAGCTACCTAAGGGTACATTCGTTTCCTGGACGGTGTACCCACCTGAATTCAACTCTAATCTTTCAACCCGGGTAACCTGGATGGACTGCAGGGCTTGTGGCTGTGGAATAATCTCACTGCATCTTGTTAGTAATTAGGCTTGTGACAACCCTAGTTAGTTAAAGTATCAAGCCGTAATTCTTGCTTGGCCGTGGAGTGATTGGATGGAGTCTAACCAGTCTAGTCTTGCCCTGATCCTGTTCCAGATTATTGAATGACCAGAATGCTTGTATTTATTTTACCGATAAATGGTGAGAATTCCAAGTTCTGTTCAGACGAAGGGTTACAACCCTGGTCCTTGTTTGGTTTACGGGTTGTAACCTGGTTATCTGAATAGTTCCATGGTTATCTCGTCGTATATCATCCTGATGTATTTTTTTTATTTCCAGTTCTTACTTTTATTTATATCTTGTGCTGATTGCTGGTTTTAGTTCCTAAGTGAAGCCTCCTTTGTGGCACTTGCTCTTTCTGGGGTCTGACCCAGCTGGTTTTGTGTGGCCAGATTTCGGAGCAGCTCCAGAGGATCTACCGACCTTCCAGCCAGATGGTGGCCACTAGACGGAACCCTGGCAATGAGTGGATTTATTTTTGATCTCCCACTTTATTGTAAAAATATTCTTTTGAGACGTTTAGCCGACGAGCACCTGTTTAGCTCGATTGCACTTTACTTACTGTCCGTCTACGGGCTGTAACATGATTGACAGATCCTAGGGTTGATCATGTATGACTAAACTCTTGCTAGTCCTAACATTTTGTAACGACTAGCTTCATGATCAGCTGAATATGTAATGTTTGGGACGCCTTACTATTGTATATTTAATGATCATACTTCTTGTAACCTTTTACTTACTTGCCTGTGATTGAGACAATAGGCTTGTTCATGACCTTAAGAGACTGCTGGCTTGTAGATAAACCCTCATGTATCTAGACAGCCGTGACCGTATAGTGAGATGTGTTCCATTTCATATACGTAGCTGGCTATGTCTGCCCCCGTTCTCCAGTATTCTGGTTCTGGGGAGTGACAGAGGGAGCCAGGGGTAGTTTGGGAATATTTTGGGTTTTAGGTATTAAGTTGAAAAACTAAAATAGTTGAGGGTATCGAGTTGTTGAGTAAAAAAGTTTAGGATATTAAGTTGAAAAAGTAAATAGTTGAGGGTATCAAAGTGCAATTAAGCCTTTTTAAAATTTTAGGTATGAACTTGAAAAATAATAATAGTTGAGGTATTAAGTTGTTGAGTAAAATAGTTTATGGTATGAAATTGAAAAACTGGAATAGTTGAAGGTATCAAAGTGCAATTTAGCCTAATTTTTTTTTTTTTTTCCTCCTCCCTTTCACTAATTAATGGGCCGTACGTACTTTCTTATAGATCCCGAACGGTTAAGTATGATTTTGGATGGGCTCCGATTCTTTGCACGTTTTCATTTACAAGCCCACCTTGACAGGCTTTGAATCAGAATCCATATAAATATTTTGTCGTGGGAACAGAAGAAAGCCAAACCCGAACCCGACCCGAATTTAATCCGGGTCATGGGTTGCATAAAAGACGCAGTAGATCGGAGTGGATCTCCGCGCCGGCGATTTCGGGCAAGATCCGCAAACGAACAACAATCTCCCGATTAAGAAAAGAAAACGAAGAAGAAGAATGGAAATGGAGGTAGGAAGAAGAATCCCCAAGTTGTTGATATGGATCGTCGCCGTCTCCGCCGCGATCTCCTCCGCCTCTTCTTCCATCGACGACAAGTGCTCCGCCTGCAACGCCGTCGCGGTAGTTTCACGCCACATCTCGAATCCCCTTCTCTTGATCCGCTCACGTCCGCGTCCGCGTCCGCGTCGTGTCTCGTCCGACGCGACTCGGACACATCTAGTCCTCATCCCACGAGGGGAAAAAAAAAACTGTATATAGCTTCATTTCCATTCCTTACTCGTAAACCCTAGGTTGCAAAAATTGACCAAGTGCATCGACCTTAAGCCAAAGTTTATATCTAATTATCTGGTAATTCTATAATAGATACCAGTATAAGTTCACAATGCAAACCAAAATTCATGCAAATTAGTTTGATTTCGTGCACACAATTTTCGCGAGTGATATCCTTCGATAACTCGAGTTTACGGAAATGGGGCTAGTTTTGTGCTTGAACTGAAGTTTATGTGTCGATCAATTTTTAAATGGAAATTTAAAATTTCGTGGTTAAAAGACATGGGCCATTGGCTTCTTTGGTTGAGTCGGATTTACGTGCACCGGCATTTGTGCAGTAGCACCCCTAGTTTTCTGTAGTGCATCTAGTAGCACACACTGACCACTAAGTTTGAAGATGAACTCGATGAGCTATATATGAACTAGATGGATTGGTGGCGGCGACATTTCCTTGTTAATTGCAGTATGAGCCCTGCTACAGGGCTATTACACTTCTTTAAATGTTCGCAATCCGTGTGGAAGTATTGTTTTACACACTCTTCTTTTAAAATCAATAAATTTATTTGGAACTTTTTTTTAACCTTCGTAGCATTCTTGTTAGATATTGCCATATTGGTTGGTTGAAAGTTTGTCTTTCCACAAACAAGTGTCTCTTCGAGACAAATGATTCTTTAATCTGACTCAGGTTTAGCTAGACTTGAAGCAAATTGGTTTGCAATGATTGCATTACCCATGAAATGAACAAAATTCTATTTTTGAGATGTAACTGACATTTGAGTTCTGTGATGGATGATTTGCAGGCTGAGCTAGAGATTGGACTTTCTAATGTAAGAATTCTGAACCTGTATTCTTATGGTCACTTCTTTATACGAACACTTTCTTTGAATATCTGTATATCCTAGGATTAATTTTTGTTGATTGTTAAAAGAAAAATATATATGGACTCATGTCGCTTGACATGTCTGTCGACATCCTCTATCCACCGTGGACACCCTTGGTCTCCATGAATCCTACACACACCATTTAAAACCTTGGTAGTTCTACATTTAGTATAAGTTTATATGAAATATATGGAAGAATTTCACTGAAAAACGTTTGCTTTTTTTCCTTCCTCTTACTGTTACATTCTTTAGGAGAAGCCGAGAAACCACTTGGACATGCGCCATCGCTTGGATTCCAAAGGTCAACGTGAAGGGAAAGTGATTGATTACAGGTATCAGCGTAAAATTATGATTCATTACAGTTTATATTTATTTTGAAGGCACCCAAACGTCTAACATATATACTGCCTCGGAGTTATATTAATTTGTCAATGGCAATGTTTAATGATGAATACTTTGTTCTCTTGAAACTTGTTTAAGGTTCAATGAGTTTCCAGTTATTTTTCATTTTAGTGAAAATGGCCTGTATCATCACATGTTATGTTTTTTGTTGTCTCATGGTTTCCGCAAATAGCATAACATTGTATCTATGCTATTATACATGACATGATTAACTCAATCACAATTGTTCCTTTTTTCTTGTGCTTTCCCTGAGTTTTCTATACTATGTATAACTATATAACACAATGACATCTTTTGGATTCTTAACCTGTTTTATAAATATGCTGCATAGACACAGGCATGCTGCCATGGAAATGAGCTGGACAACATGCCACGGAAAAGACACGAAAATGATATATTCTCCATGAATATTATACATCATAGATAAACAAATTATCCTAATGTGACAAGACTATATTTTATAGCTGCATAAGCTATGCATTAACTTTGATACTTTCATATGGCAGAGATTAGATCATGGCTTCTCGTCTTCTTAGCTTCCACAAAGTAGCTTGATATACCTTCTCAATTGTTTTATTGGAACTTTGACTTAAAGGTGGGAATCTGGCAGCAGCACTTAGAGGTCTCAGTTTGGCAGCAGGTCATAAATCTTGTCAATAATTCTGTTGAGCCTTCTCGTGCAACTTAACTAATCCCATTTTGATGGGAGAAAGCTTGGATGATGATGATTGTGATATATTTTACACTAAACTTATATTTTTTCAAACTAAGATAGATAAAGATTATAACTCTAACAACAATTGCATACCAAGTGTAATAGGTTGGAGAAAACATTCAATAAGTGGCCAACAGGTGTCCCATTCTCATTGTAAAGTTCACATGAAATTCGTAGTCTGATGAAAGATAAAAGGAAATGTTTAGATATTTAGTGTTTATTGCAAGGTTTGCAGTATCGGCGGACCCTTGCTATGAGTATAGGGATCGGTGGTATCGGCAATTTCGGCGAATTCGGATCAGAGTATCAGATATTTGGTATCGAAAAGCAAAAAATTATTAATAAATTATTAACATTTTTGGAAAATGTTTTATACATTTATACATAATTTTAAGTATTTTCTATGTTATTTCTTAGTAGTTTTGAAATTGAATAAAATAGTAATCATCATTGCCGATTGATTTACTTGCGATAGATAAGTTTTTTTTTTGATATGCTTTTACAACCTTAGTATGTTTTTACATCCTTGCTGATTGATCTTTTTTTTATTTTTTTTTGTCGAATTGATTGAAAAAGAGACCTCCGATGTCGGTATCGGTCAACATCGGGTATCAGTCGGCATCGGATCGTGGAATGTTAAACCGTATCGGTATCGGCAGTGTCGGATCGGTATCAGCCGATACTGCAAAGTGCAAACTATGGTTTATTGCTCGGCATAAATAAGTGTTGAAAATGTGATAAAGAAATGTCACTAAATAAAATGTAACTAAATTGGAGAAAACATTCACGAAGTGTCCAACATGTTCCCGGTTGGTGTCTAACAGTCTAAGAGTCTTTTTTGACATGGAAGTGACGATTTTAGTGTTCATGCTGCGTACCTTAAATTATCTTACTTTCTACTGTGCATTTTTAATTTTTTAGTGTTCAGTGTACTGGGACATTAACATCAATAGTTAACTTTACTTGGACCCTAAGGGTCAATATTAGTAAACGACAATCAAAGGAATATATGACATACTTCGGTCAGGTCAACATAGAAAAGGCTTTGAGCTGAGAAAATTGGCTGAGCTGCTCTATTCGGCTTGGCTGAACTACAAGTTTGGCAGTTTGTTGAGCTGAATGAAGCAGTTGAGGTGCTCCGAGCATTCTTCCTGTTTACCTGAGCTGCAGGGAGCTGAAACGGGTTTGGACTCGTGATGAATCTGGTTGGCTTTCCATTGTTACAAGTTACCTAATTTTATTAGGATTGGATTTGGGTTTTGTAGAGTATGGATCATCGCAAGTCTTATATCTTGATGTTTTTGGAGGAGTTAAGTGGTTCTATGACTTTTTATATTCCGAGGTTTCTCCTTTGCTTCATTTGTCAAGAATGATCGTGAATTTTGTAGAACAAGTTTTGATTTACTGTTTGTGAGTTCTTAGCTCTGATGTTTAAAATTGGGCCATGCGCCACTAGGCCTACCTATTGAAGTAGGGTTTGCCAATGACACCTCCCTTGGATTCTTGGATAGTCGAGCCAATTCTTATGACTTTCGTCATGACTGTTGAGCAGTGGCGAGCACAATCTGTCAGCTCACCATAGAGCAGTGCATTGTTGGGTCTTATAGGTCTGTCTCAACAGTGGGAAAGCAACTAAGAACTAATCCTTGAAATTAACCTTGATGGATGGAAAATATGGTGGAAATGGTGCTTCTGTTGGGCGGAATAGGGCAAATCTCATGGATAGAAGAAGAATTCCAGATGCACGATGGAAGTGGACCAGTGGTGTGCACAACAACAGCAAAGGAGCGCTGGTTGGGTGCCGTGTACGTCACTGGTGTGTGTGGGTATCAGTATGGGGAGGCATAAATAGTGGACTACTGTATTAGTGGCTGTGAGCTGGTTGACGAGTACAAACACTTTGTTGAATTCAACATATTAAATGTTTATCACTTGAGTTTTTTTTTTTTTTTTTTTTAATGAACCCTCTCAACCATCAGCTCTAAACAATCCATGCAATTCTTGGATGCAACGGCTTTTTGGGTTGAAAGGAGAAAAACATACTCATAATTGTTATCATTGGACAAAGATCCATTTCATAGGTACAAAAACTTCTGTTACCAGGAATCAAAGCTATGGACTAATGCTATTTTATATGAATTCTTGTTAGAACAAGAAGACTGTAGACTCAAGGGTTACTTACAATGAATGATACACAAAGCAAATAAGATATTTCAACAAGTATAAGTTCCTGCTTGAAATATCAAGCAAAAGTCAAAACTATAAAATGTCTCTTGATAGCTAGCTATACATAGTCCTAAACTGAAACCCTGCTAAACCTTGAACGACACTATAGGAAACAATATAAAGTAGATCCAAAGAACAATAACAAATCTTTTGTCACAAGTTTTCTTGTTGTTTCATTCAACTCTGTTAAGTGCCATGTCCTTTGTAACACTAACAAAAAACATCTTTTTCTTTAACCTCAATCTGACTTCCTTTAGACCTGCTCTAGTTCTAGCAGCTCCATAACTTCCATCTCATCTCCCCTTTATGTTGTGAATGCCAAAACCACCAAAAACAATTTTCTCTCATCTTATCCTCAATTGGCACCAACTCCAACTTTCCACTAATACCTCTCTTTCAGCGTAGATCAGTTACCCATCTTAGCATTCTCATTTCAACTATGCTCATTTATTGAACAGTTACCCATCTTAGCTTTCTCATTTGAGCTATGCTCATTTGCTGAACAAGTATTTTATTAATAGCCCAAACACTCCAATCTACAAGCGTGGCTGGTCTTGTAGCTGTTTTATAGTTTTTTTTTAACTTCAAGGGTATCTTGCAATAAAAAACTCTCCTTTGTTTCAACTATCCTTTTTTCCCTCCTATGAACAAATTATATACAGATATAATAAAAGAAATATGAACTTAAACTGAATCAAACTTCAATGTCCGTACATGTTGTCAGCTTGCTTCAATAGACCGAAATTCTTCTATTGCTGTAGATAACACTCCCCTCCATGTCTACACGTGGAATCAAATAAAGCACTTCACTTCTATGTAAAGATCCCTAATAAAGCAAAAATTGACACCAACTCTGAATTATAACCAGTCAAAGTTGATTAGTATTTGATACCACCAAATCATGCCCATTATTCTCCAAACAAACAAAATGAATAGCAATTCATCTCATGACACAAGTTGTCCATAGCAGAAACTACTTTTCTCTAATTTATATCTTATGTGGCATTTTGTGCATTATTTTTGTATTGATTGACAGTGTGGCATTTGCAAATAACTCTTATCTACAACATTGTACCGGAAGCCTCAAGAAATTGACTTAAGGATAATGTTTACTGAAATTTAAATAAGAATTGAAGAGCATAGCATAGATGGTATTATGTCAAGATAACTTTATATACCCCAAGCTTCCTTTCCATTGACTGATTCTATTTTAATGTTGCTAACTGGCATTATTCTAGCAAATTTCATATTTCATTGTCCATTCATCACTGAGGTATTGAATTGAAGTATATATCATTATATATTCTGTAATATTCGACAAATTTAACATACTCAAACTGTAGGTGAGTAAATAGCAAGACCATTCACCTTATTGTACTACAAATATCTTATTAATGGTGGCTAATATTGTGTATGCATTTTGTATCAGAGTCAGTGACCTCAGAGTTGTTGAACTCCTTGACAGTCTCTGCGAAAAAATGATGGATTACACTCTTGAGAAGGTTAGTTTCCCTGTAAATTAGCATCAATTGTTTTACTAACTTGGTAATGTTCATTCCTTTTCACTCATTTGCTTAATGGGACACGAAGCTGAATGCAATTCCCAGTAGCAAATTCTACTATCTTACCTCTTTGTCTAGACTTTTTCCTAGGGGATCTTGGAAGTTCTCCTTGGTTGCATGCGCTAAAACTGCATGACCAGAAATGTAGGTGTACCTTCTACCTACCTGCCAACTGACCTTCTAGACGTATGACAGAGCTCTCCCTTGCCTATAGCAGCCTTGATTATTGGGGAAAGAACAGAGGTTTGATTTCAGGTTGACATCTGGTAATAAAAAATGTCAATTCTTTTGTGGAGCTTTATCGTGCTGCATACCCGACCCCATTCTAATGACAGAAAGCTTGGATGAGGATGATGATGTCATTGTCACAAACTTGACAGAAAGTTATACAGTTGTCTGTCATTTCATTTCTACAATTTGTGTGCTATGGGTTGGATGATTGAGACTTTTGAATATTTTATAGCTGATATCACTAAATGAACTTTACTATAGTCCAGTACCTTTAGATATTATGCTGGTAGGTGCTTATTAGTGGTACTTCTTGCAGTTGGATTCGGGCAAACAAGCTTGGGTAAAAGTGAAAGATTGGAACAACCTTCGGACAGGTAATTTTTTAGATCTTCAATGTCTAGTGAATTGACTAGCCTTATAAGTTTATAACCTTGCTTTCTCAATTACTTTTATGTTCTTCCATTTCAGAAATCTGTGTCTCTTCCTTCTATAAGTTTACAATTCTAGCCGATATCTGACAGTACTCTTAATTTAATTAAGCTTATTAGTGCAAGTAGTGTTTGTTTTTGCATCATTACACCTTTTTGCAAAATTATAGTTATATTTAACAAGGAAATTGGTTACTATGCTATTTAGAACATCTTTTGCCTCTCAAGACCATGTGTAAGTACAATTACCTAAGTGATCGATTTTCGTGATCTGTGCTGTTAAGCAAAGCTTTAGGATCTTCTTTAGTTAGTTTGCATGCTTTTACTTGTGTGCATGTGGAGCGAGAGAGAGCGCACATTTTAATTGAATATGTTGAACAAGAAATGATTGTGGAGGCTTTGGTCCCACCTTTAAGGAGTGTCTAACTGATTTAATTGAATTATTTAACAGAAATGACTGGGTTCAAGTGCAAGTTCATCCTAACTGTCTAGTTTCTTGTTAGGGGCTATTTGATTGCTTTGAAATGTTGCAACTGCAAAAATATATTGCTGTAGAGAAACTTGTTTATTTTATATATCTAGTTCTGAAGTGCGATAATAAAATTTGCATTGGCCAGAAAAAAACTTTTTATCAAACTTATATATATATATATATATATATATATATATATATATATATATATATATATATATGGATGTTTCTGTGATTGTGGTGGTATGCTTGAGAAACCTCCAGGAGATGATGTGATAACATTACTTATAGTTGAAATTCTAAGTATTTCTAACCAAACTTCTCTACTTACCCCAAGAAAAGCTAGGTGAAAGAATTTCCTACTACACTATCCAAATACTTTTAATTTATTTATAACAACATTATTTGTAGCCACTATCTTGTTATCTCATATCTTTATGTAAACTTTTACCCTTAGTTTAGTTTTGGAAACTGCTTATCTAGCTATAATTTGTTTTAACTTCTTCCCTTTCTCATTATTTTTATCCCTTCTGTGCATCTTTTGTTTTCACACTTCGTCGTATGCTTCTGCCCATTCTTACCCATGAAAATGTTAGTTTTTTCCCATCTTCACTCAGGAAATCTGGGTAACTGTATATTATATCCGTTTCTTAATAGATTTTTAACCTCCTCACTCAGGGCAGTTGAATAACTTTATTACTATACCTGTTTCTTAATATTATGCCTAGGAGATTCATGTAGTTACCTATCACTCTTTGGTAAGACTGCAAGCTACTTAAACATGCTCTGGCCTGCAATTTGCTTCACTGCAATAGGGTAAAGTTACTAAGTGTTATATCCTGCCCACCTATGGTTCCTGATAATGGATACCGGTCCCATGCTGGTTGCGAGTTTTCATACCGGAAATCTGAAACAAGGCGATATACTGGACATATTGGGAAAGATGGAACCATAGTGCGTAAAACATATATGACATGCATAATAGAATTAATACATTAATAAAAATTTAACATGTATCCTTAAATAATTCCAATAATAAAGAACTTAAAACCATCCTTCAAACTAATGATTAATCAAAGTTCTTCTCCATTAAGTTCCAAACATAATATTTGGAAACATCTCAGAAGAAAAATTACAAAACATAAGCTAATAAGCCAACTGGTTGCCTACGTTCTATGACATGACCCTCATGCTCATAGCTACCTTGGCTAGGAATTTGGCACCAGCATAGAGAGTTGAAGTTAGGTTGGCAGTTGGTCATAAGAACTTTGTCAAATCTTTCATGTAGATCCATAGCTGACCCCATTTTGATGGGAGAAGGCTTGGATGATGATGATGAACATTATTTGTAGCCAATCAAACAATATATTTGCAGCACCACTTCCAACAACAAATGTTGCATGTCAATTCCATTTACAGGCAGCCAAACATCTTTAGGGGTTGCTTCTTTACCAAAAATTGGTTCCAAAATGAATTGGGATTCGTAGTAGGTCCAATTCATAATGTTTGGTATTCATGAATATGGGAATTGGAATTAATTAAGGAATCTCATCTCCCACTCTCCCACTTTTGCACAAAATACGAGGAATTGAAAGTCACTCATTTTATGAGTGAACTTGAATTGAATGAATTGGTTGTGTTATCCTGTGTCCATGGTGAGTTTACCTCCTAAATTGAAAAGGTAGTTATTCCAAATAAAATTTGTCAACTCATTATCATTTGGGAGGCAATCTTACCTCTGAAAATGAAAAGGTTATTGTGTTTACATGCATGCCTACCAAACACATGGAAGGATTTCAAAATTTGAATTCATTGAGTTGTAGTATGTCAACCAAATACATGGATTTGAAATTGCAATTTCATTGTTCTAAATCCAAAGAAACCTATCAATTTGTCGAATTTTGATTCACGATAAACAAACAGGACCTATAGGAAAACTAAGATCCCTTGACTATTAGGTACAATCTGTAGTAGTTAGTGGATATAGCAAAGAACCTTTCCAGTCTGTTTAACGAAAAGTAGGATCACTAGCCTATTGGATTCCAACATCTGAATTCTTGGGCAATACTATATTTAGATGGTACATACTTTCTTCTTTAATGAAACATGAACGTTGGCGTACAAAGATCCACCCATCTCACACTTACTATACTCTTAAGTATGTGTCACATTATTAAGACGCTGCTAAGTTGCTAACTACATTAAGATAATGAGTTGTCGCACACTAGGTCCCTTCCTGTAATTATGTTTACTTTGTAGTGACTTACTTCCCTTTCAGTAAAAAATTGTGTTGGAGCATGCACGCCGTGTCCATCCATTATTATCCTTTTTTAATTGTTTAACATGGATGTGTTGCTTCTTACATTTGTATGATATGTTCTGAAAAAGTTGTCACTTTCTTGCAGATAAGCCGGAAGCACGTGCATACTCAAAAGCTATATCCTCCTTTTGCGGAAGGTGAAAGGACTAGATGTACAAATTCTGTTTACTTTGATCAAACCACGCTTATTCTCTTCATACATGTTTTATCCCTTGTAACTTTTTATATGAAGGTTCTTAAAAAGCAAGTGTTTCATGTAACCCACTAGAAGTGTAGGAATTACGAATAATCGGATTTGATGATAACTTGCACAAATTAAACAACCCTTAAATGTTATTCATCAAAAGGTTAAAGGATTGTGGACAAGGACTATAATTAGTCAGATGTTGGATCAGGTAGCAATATGAATAATTCTTATCTAATATTTAGTAGAGAGCATTTTTGACCTGATAAGGTTTTGTTTTTAATCAAAAATTGGCTCTTACTCAGGTCAAGTACCCAGTTCTGTTTCCATTCCTATTTATTTACAAATGACTGAACTGCCTGCTGCCAGCATTTAAAGGCAACTAGTTATAGAATAGTGTCTAAAGACTAAAATACATGCTGGCTACTTGTTGGGAGCATTTATGTGATGCAATACATAGTTAGAATTGTTATTGCAATTTTCCCGAAAAATAGAATGTCATCAACACTCCATTCCTTCACTAGGTTTATTCTTGTTTGGGACAAATATGGCAGAAGTTTGTTTAATACTTTTGCTGTTTAATAATCCAAATATTTGCAATTCACTGTGCATATTTTTGTTGCTCTCACATTATGTAGCGTTGGTGCTGACTGCACCATAAATCTCTACCTTACAAGTTTATGCTTGAAATTATAGTTATTTTTGACATTACTGCTTCTAGTTACTCGAGGGAGGTCTAATAGTGTTCATGGAACAGGTTGCTGGAAGAGACGGAAGATGAGGTGAGTTGTGCTCCCTTAGTTTATTTGTTTCTGCCATATGCTTTTGGTTAGAGATTTGAGCTAGATATTCCTAATTCGGTAGAAATAAGACTATCCTCGACAGCTATGCATCTTGTTTCCAAAAGAAAATAATATCCATATTCTGAAAGGAGTGTGAGAAATGAGAATTTGCTATAGCAACTCTGTTATTGAGTGGGAGAACAAACAGCAGGGAGGAGGCTAGGAGTGTCTATACTCTACACTAAGACGGCATCCATAAGTGACACTTTACATCGATACCACCTGGTGCAATATCAAGTGAGTAAGAATGGGTTAGAGTTTTCCTCAGAAGTGATGGGCTACATTACTATCCGAATGTGGTGACAAATAGGTGACATGACACAAGGCGACACAAATAGGTCAACTAATTTGGAAACATATTCTCCTCTTCAAAAGAATTCGACCTTGAGTTCAGAGGTGAACTTTGTAATCTTCCTTTCCAAATGGCCTAGGACGATTTGGAAAATATTCAGGTTGGGATCTGAATACTTTTACTCCAAATCCTCCTATGCCAACAAGAGAAGGCAAATACTTGATAACCAACATGAAATAAAAACTACATTACTCCAATAGCATTTGGAATATGTGCATGAAACAACAAACTTCTGTGTTACTACAAGAGATGTCCAATCTTTCTTTCTTTCTCGACGTTTATGGTGTACAATTGTACATTAATGAAAAGTTTGATGAATAATTCCGTGACCATTTAGATATTGAGAAACATTGAAGAATAAATATTCTTGTGTGTTATTAGTTCACAAAACAAAGAGGCACCAAAGTGATACTTGATTTCCATATCAAAAGAAATAAATATATAAACCAACTCTTCAGTTAATATAAATATAATACGGAAATCCTCATATGCAATATAAATACTTAATCTCTAATAAGATGGCCTATTACATTGTACGCAGACATCAGGATCAACTAACTGAACAGGTCTAAACATATGACTATAGAAACCGAACAGACAAAATATGAATCTATCCAAACCGGCAACTCACATTTGATAATTTGATCGATTCCCGGTGAAAAACAGACTTTGTAATACTGGGAACCCAGGATATCATATCGGCTATGTAACTGAAGAGCAAAGTGGATGAAGCTAGATCCTTGGATGAAGATGAAGAGTTTTCGTCACCACTACCATGAAAGTAAAATTTAACCCCAGCATATCCTCCACCAATTGCAACTTCCTCTGTGGATCCTAAATAACACAACACAATGAGTAGGGCAAAGAGTTATGACAAGTTCATTGATTAAGTTTGCTAACAAATATCAATATTCCGACTTGGGAAATAGCAACACATGAGAAGCAAGTAAATCCTTGTATAAAGAAAATGAACCAATTCCAACACTGAGGACACAAAACCATCTGCTAGAGTCACTTTTGAATTTTCTAAAGGCGATAACATTGGGTAGAAAGTAGCACCTAAACTAGTAAAATACACGGGACAAGCAGTTGCACTAATGCTTATTATTTGTGATAGATATAATATGAAACAAGACCAATTTCTCAGCAGCTTTGTTTTATGTAAATCGAGAATTTTCTACATATAAATTTCATTTTAAAGGGAGTTATCTTGATACCAACCATTGTATTCCATATTCTTTTAATCAAATTAACGGACAAGTATCTGACCTAAAGTTTGGTACTTGTGGCTTGAAAGGCTGGGAGTGTCATTGTATGAGTTTGGCAGTTTTCTAGTATTGAAAACAAATACGAGTTATTGTTGTAACTTTAGGCTGCAGAATTCTTCTACAGTAAAAGAAATTCCACGAAAAAAGAAGCAACTTCAGAATATCAATGTAGTATTGTAGCTACAAATTTTAGTTCACTAGCATAATGTACTGGAACTAAAAAGTCTTGGTAGTAGAGGATTTTTTGATAAACCAGAAGCACAAAATAACTTAGGCTTCTCATTTACTGCTTAGTCAGTATGTGCATTTATATACCAGCCATTTCTTAAGTCTTCAGTAGATTGCAAGACTGTTAATGGGAGATGAGTTATAGATGAACAACCATATTCACTACATTTATCTTTAAATGCCTGTATGCAGCTTTCTGAATGGATAAAACGAGGTTCTGTACAATCTGGGGGAGTAAGCAAGGCTTTGTGTCAAGATTTTAGCAAGCACTGCAACGTAGCAAGGTACTTTCGTACGGTTTCTTATATGTGCTTTTCATCGAGGACTCCAATTAATTGAAATAAGGTCTTTAAACATTTTCCTGTTTCCTATGAAAATAATATATTGCTTGTTATATTTCTTGATACATGGTGCCTCCTCGAAGTAGTCAAGTAGAGCAGGGAGGATAGGACATCAAGTCATTGAGTACTGGATTCCATCAGCCGGGTGGCCGGGACAAAGTAGTCCAAAAACATGGTATTTGGCCGATCAGCCAAGCCAGCCCTACTCGTCTTTGTCTACCCTGGAAAAAGCATAAGATGACACTTGGATGCCAGTCATGCATCTTTAGATAGGATTAAATTGTTTAAAAGTGGTTTAACTGGGCATCAGGTTGCAACTTGGGGTTGCTCTACTAGTTGGGCTGTGAGGATCTGAGTTTTACGAAGTTTGGTTGGGTATTAGGCTATTAGCTAAAACCAATCAAGCAGAAATCATGTAACAACCTAAATGGAGCTTGAACCTAGAATATTTACTGGATAGGTCATTTGTGTGCACCCATATAGACCACCTACCCAGAGCCACCCTCGTTTATAATCGTTATATGTTGGGCATTGTTACCTGCTAAATACAGAATGAACATACTCAAACTGACCCATATTTGGTTTGTGAGGAGGTGAGGTTGGTTAGGGTTGGCCTGTAACTGTACCTGCTTTGCGAGGAAGAGAATATCCTTTCTTGTTACGAAAAGAGAGAAGGAAATAGGAAATCCTTTTTGTGTGGAAAAATCACACACACACACACACACTCCCTTGAACCCTTGTCCCATCCCTGGATGCTGCTAGTAGTATTTGTTTATATGAGTGGGAGATGCCTGAAGATTAACTCGGAAAGTTGAAATCTGCTTAGGTCTGGTTCATGTTTGTGGATCACACACTTACCATAAGGAACCAATGGAAAGAGGACAACTAGGATAAGTTAACATCATAAACATAACTTCATATTGCAATTACATGGTTGACCATAGTGTTCACATAACTTATTTTAGTTCTTGTGTTTGATTATGCTTAGTGTGCATGAGCAACACTAAGCATAATCTTTCACGATTTAACTGAGCCCGCACGTGCTGGAAAAAAGAAAAAGAAAAAAAAGAAGATTATGCTTAGTGTGCATGAGCAACAGACATGAACATATTACATCTGCTTACAGTTGATTAGAGGAAGTCTAATACATACACGTTTAGATCCGTCAAATTTTAATCTTGTTTATGCTACCATGTGATGATTGCCTTAATCTTTCAGTGATCTTATTAGTCAGTTTTGTTTGTAAATTAAGACTGGATACATATAACTTTTGAGTTGGTACATGCATATGCAGGGGTTACAGCGAGATGGACTACAGGGAATTGTGAGAAGAAGACAATTAACTACTCAGATCATTTAGATGATTTTTTTATAAGTAAACAATTATGAGAGTCATTCTTTCAGCATAAACCAAGAATCATATGTGGGCTCTGGAAATTCCAGTCTTGCACGAGGGACAGAAAAGTTATGATCATGACTGATGTAATTGCATTTTGTTACTATTAAAATTTAGGATCTTGGACATAATTTACCACTTGCCTTTGGCTTGGATGGTATATGTTTATGAACTTGGGAAGATATGTTTTTTATTCTTTTGGTAGTCTTATATGGAGGTACCTGAAAATTGGATCTTGAACGGTACTCACCACATCAAACAATTTCCATTAACAAAATCATGTAAATCTGTCGGAAAATGAAAATTACACGTCTGGTTGTTGCCATCTGTTCCAATAATAACGAATCATTGGTTTAATTGAATAACTAAAGAAAATTGATCTTTCTTTTGTCAAGGGGAAGACCTTCCATATGGATAATACATATTTCGGTTGATCAAGCCTAATTCAAATTGTTTTTTTTCTCCAAAGCAAAGATAATGGAGACGGTTCGTCACGACCAAGAGGTACTGGATTATCTTTTGGATAGGTCCTGAAAGGAGAATGAAGGCTGGAATGTCGTCTGTCTCTTCTCTAATTCCTCTCTAATTCATCCGGAGAATGAACAAGTTCAAAGCAAAAAGCCGCCTATTGCTCTGTTCCAATCATTAGGTGTAAATTTATTAAATTAAATTGGAAGATCATTTACTAAACCTGAACCATTCTTTGTCCATCACAATTGCGGATGACTTCAGATTTTGTTAGGCATAAATTTGTCCGCTAATAAGTAATGTTATTCGAGTACTAACATGAAATATTGTTCACAACTCCCTTGGGCTTGTTCTATGTTAGGAACATAATTAAGGAGCTTGTAGTAATAACTTTTAAGACTTCAGATGTCGATATGGATGTTCTCTGCTGTCTGTTTGGGGTCTAAATTAAAGTTTGCAGTATTGGACCCTTCTTATAAGTATCAGAATCGGTGTATCAGCAGTATCGACGATTTTAGATCGGAGTATCAAATTTTTGGTATCGGAAAGAAAATTATTATTAAAATTTTAGAAAAAAAAATATATTTTATACCTGCGATAGATAAGATTTATGTGTTATTTCTTAGCAATTTTAAAATTGAATGAAATATTAGTCACCCTTGCCAATAGATAAGTTTTCTTATTGTACATGCTTTACAACCTTACTATGCTTTTACATCATTGTTGATTGGTTTTTTTTTTGTTCAATTTTTTTTTTTTGTCGAATTGACTAGAAAAGAGATCTTCAATGTCGGTATCAGTCAATATCGATCAGTATCGAATCAGGACATGCTATACCGTATCGATATCGACCGATACCGTAAACTATGGTCTAAACCATCAGAAGGACCATTCTTTCTTAAACTGCAGGGAGGACGTCTTTTTCAGACACATTTAATTGTTTATTGTTCTTAATTTAGGTCAAGAAAGTCTGAAGGTAGTAGTAATACCGCGCCTATAGATCCCACTCCACCCAGAGATGTGGGTGGCCGTCTTCATTATGAAGCTGCTCCTGCAAGATCTCTGCTAGCTTAAGGTTGCACACATTCACATTTTTTTTAGAAGGCAACGAAATGTGCAAACTGGCAAGTCAACACTTGGCAGTTGAAAGGAGCACATACTATAGCAATCCCATTTTCCTTGGCGCATTCCTTTCTATCACAATTTAATGGCACAAGGGTCATATCGTTGCAAGTTGATTCTACATGGATTGCATTGCCCCCCACCCCACCCCCCATAGAGTACAGGATGTACCTCTTGCACTGGAGTTGGGTTGCCCTAGTCGGAACTAATTTTGGTTGCCTCTTGATCCAATCTCTTGTGAGAACGTTTCTTTGTCTTGGGGGATCACCTGTGACAGTGACTCCGACCTCTTGCAGGTTACGTTAGGTCACATGGGTTGCCCTATGCAGAGGTGGATTGTCCAAGTCCGAAATCTTGTCGGACTTATCCTTGGGTTGACTCTGGCAATACATATGATTGGACCAAACCTATTCCACCACCTCAAGGTGCCTTACAACCCTTCTCCATGAGAGCTGATGTCACGACTCACTGCTTAGTATGGAAGAATTGTAGATAGGAATCTGTGCCATATGTAATAGAGAGAGACAATCAATTAGGCATTCATCTAATCGAAGTCATAAAACATATGGAGCATTGTTCTGAGAGTTGGCATTTCATTGAAATAATAATTGGATGTTGTCCTTCGTAAGTCGATCTACCAGTTACCAAATGTTGGGTTTGTAGTCTTTTGTTTTGATTTTTAGTCCCACATCGGCTAGAAAGGAATGTGTATCTCCATATATATGAGTCTTTTCTCTTTATGGAGATGCACATGTAGTGCACATGGGTGTGTGCCATGTGGGATTAATTATTAATGGTATAAAGACTTAATCAACAATTAAGAAGCTGTAAGCTTTTTGCTCTTGGAAATTTATCTCCATGGAGCTAAGCTCCGTAGGAGCTTAGCGACTCGGACTAGGACTCAGGCTCGGGCTCGGGCTCAAGGGCTCATGAGGCGTAATGTTGGCGCACTTTGCACTTAGCACTACCCTGCGCACTTTGCACTTAGCACTACCCTGAAGTTCAGGCAACTGCTTGGCAACCGTCCCGTGGGCTATATATGCAGGTCCTCTCCTCTCTCTGAGTGTAGTAGTAATCAGAATTCCAGGGAGAATAACTCTAAGTGTTCTTTAACACAACAGAGTAGTGAGCGTGTTCTTTAACACAAACACTAGTACTTTTTAGTACGCGTGGGTTCTGTTACTTCAAACAAAGAGAGAAGAGTAGAGCCATTGCCAGAGGAGTTCGCCGTCTTCCGAGGAGTCAGAAGAGCAGGAGTGTTCCAAGGTTTTCCGTCAACCTTGCTGGTTCCTGAAAGCTGTTCGCAGAGGGCGAATAAAGCTTCGAGCAACGGTGATTATTCACCCCAGCATTTCCATCTCTCGCCTGTCATCCTTCTGTTGCCTTTAGCAGTTCTGTCAGTATCTTCTTTTTAGAAGGCACTACTGCCAGTTTGCTACGATCACGAAAATCTCTTTAGATTATTCGTGTATTACGATATCTTTTTAGATCTCGTAATTTGTAGAATTCTTCTGGATCTCTGTTGCAAAACCTTCTTTAAGGAATTGCATTTGAAACGTTGTCTTTACAACTGTTTCAGTTTCTATATTTTCCATCGAATAGCGTGTCCCGGCGTTCCCGGTGATAACAATCTCAAAGCTTTATTGCTACGATGGAAAATATTAATTCTTCTCTCCTAAACACTGACTTCTGTAAGTTAGAGAAGTTTGATGGAGAGCATTATCAAGTCTGGAAGAGGAAGGTTTATCTCACTCTTCAACTTAGAGACGTTGATCACGTACTGCTTGAAGAGGAACCTACTGTTCCAGATACTGGGTCTGCTGCCGCAATCTCTGCGGCTACTAAACTTCAGGCCAAGTGGAGAAGGGAGAATAGCATTTGCAGGTTGCTTATCCTGAATGCTATGGAGGATTCCCTAGCAGAATCCTATTCTAAGAAGAATATTGCTAGAGACATATGGGAGTCTCTAGAAAAACTCTACGAAGAAGACAAGAACCGCAGTAAAATATTTGTGGTTGAAAAATATCACAAGTGGTTCTTTGAGGACGAAAAGTCTATGCTGCCGCAGGTAAAGGAGTTCCTGAAACTGCGACAGAAGCTGGAAGACGAGGCGATGTCCCTCCCCGACAAGTTTGTTGTTGGAGGGATTGTCTCAAAGCTCCCCGCTGGGTGGAGCAAATTCTATGCAAACATGCATAGGAAGAAGCTGGAGATCACCCTTGAAGATCTCCTGCAGGAAATTTATGTTGAAGACCAGATGAGGGCTCAACATAAAGTTGACACGCTTTCCAAGCAGATGGCTAACGCAAACTTGGTTTCATCAAGGGAACCAAAGGGAAAGGGAAATCGTGCAGATTTCCAGAAGAAGAAGAAGAACCCTAACAACTTGAATGTTAAGGGAACTTCTTTCAAGTCAAAGAAATCTAAGGCAAAGATGCCTTGTTTCAAGTGTGGCCAGTTGGGTCATTTCAAAAGTGAATGCACAGCACCGGCCAAGAAATCAGAGCAAGGTGAGCCTAGCAAAGTCTCAATGATTACTGATGTAATTGCTATGATTGGACAGGTTGATGCTGTAGGATCTGATTCAGACTGGTGGGTAGATACTGGAGCCACCTGCCATGTCTGCTCCAGTAAGGAGTGGTTCACCACCTACACACCCACTTCTGAAGCGGTTGTGATGGCGAACCAAGCACAAGCTGAAGTGCTCGGGATCGGGACGGTGGTGTTGAAGCTGACTTCGGGGAAGTCTCTGACGCTTCAAGGTGTAAAGCACGTACCTGCTATCGCCAAGAACCTGGTCTCGGGAGGCCTACTCTGCAATGCAGGTCTCAGGATGGACATCAATACTGGCCAGATGGTGATGTCTATCAAGAGAACATATTTCGGGAAAGCTTTTTATACCGAAGGAATGTTCAAGATTCAGCTTGTAAATCAGTCCAATGTAATTAATGTAATTAATGAAGTCACTCATTCTGCTTATACTCTTGAGTTGTGGCATAATAGGCTAGGACATGTTCATTGTAAACGAATAAACAGAATGTCTAGTCTAGGACTTATCTCTAAATGTGGGGGTAAGGTAGAGAAATGTGAAGTTTGTGCTCAAACGAAGATCACAAGGAAACCCTTTCCTCGGGTTAATCGAAGTACAGATCTTCTGGAGTTGGTTCACTCCGATATCTGTGACTTCAAACAGTTCTCTACAAAGGCCGGGATGAAGTATTTCATAACCTTCATCGATGACTTCTCAAAGTATGCGTTCGTCTACTTGCTGAAGGCTAAAGACGAAGCATTCGAGAAGTTTAAGGAGTTCAGAGCCGAAGCTGAGCGGCAGACTGGACAACAACTCAAAAGGATAAGAAGTGATCGAGGTGGGGAGTACAGGTCTCATGAATTCGCATCGTTCTGTAAGGAACATGGAATTGTCAATGAGACTACGGCTCCGTACTCTCCTCAATCAAACGGAGTAGCTGAGAGGAAGAACAGGACGTTGACAGAAATGATAAATTCAATGTTGTTGACTGCTGGCCTTCCTAAGTGCTACTGGGGAGAAGCTGCATTGACGGTGTCACGACCCGCACCCTGATTAGGGGCACGAGAACGTGGGTACGTCCAGCCTACGCCACAGTGTCGGCGGTAGAACGCTGTATAGGTCATCTATAACATCTAACATCTAATAACAAGATATATAAACCTGTCATCTCCGCACGGAGGTATAACATAACATCTCAACTCTATATCTCAAACACAAGTCTAGGAAAGATAAAGATAGAACATGATATGGAATCAGACGAAAGAAAGAACTGAATATATATAGAGTTAACACACCACACAAAGTAGATGTCCAACACAATAAGTACAAGACCTGAAATATAACTAAGTCACAACTAACAATCGGAACAGTCCGATACAAAACGAAAACTGTAAACACTAGACTAGACTAGACACCCTCTACTGAGCTAGATGCTCCTCAGGCTCCTGAAGGTCACCCTCATGTGTCCCATAGAAGGTAGGACAGTCACCATCATCATCTGTAATATTTTCAACAGGCCCAGTCAGGACAGGAACGAGCACAATACATCTCACGCAGTTCATATCATGTTGGGAAATGTAAAGCATGCATAGAGTAAGATACATGGACTGTAAAGAAATATATATAAAAACGAGAGAGATTTGATAACTGGAAATATCTATATATACGATAAGTAAGAACTGTAGGTGACCTGTGATTTAGAGCATGAGATGGTTATATAAACGGGCTTAGGACATATACAAGATTTCACAAGATTTTACAAGAATTTGTACAAGATGGGATTTGATCACATAACCATTTCCTACTCACCCTCCCCAATCAATACACAAGGATCCAGTCAAGTTACGTTACTTTGTACAAGAGGTTTTTATCATGTTTGCTCACGTGATCATGAGAGTACAAGATTGCACAAGAGTATACATGAAAGCGGTGTACATAAAATACAAGATGTTCGTGAAAAGCACATGACAACTGTATCTGATGCACCCCGAGGGAGATAACATCGCATAACAAGATCCATATAGTACCAATCCGTGATAATGACGTGACAGCATCATGTAAAGTAATCTAAAGCAAGAATATAAGTCCTAACAAGCATGAAAAGATCAGAGAATGTACTCGCCTGTCACCCTGTATGACTGATATGAATAGATGTCCGAACTGGTGTCACAGAGTCCTATTTAGAGTAAAACAGGTCACAACATATCCACAATGGTAAAAATAGAGTATACAATGCATACTACATGATTCTAGGTCAATCTGGTCAAAAGTCAACTTTTGGTCAACTCTAAAGTCAAACTAGTCAAAGTTAGGTCAACACTAGTCAACTAGTTAGGGTTTTAGTCAAACTAGTCAAACTAGTTGTTTTAGGTCATTCCTAGTCATTTCTAGGTTAACTAGGTCACTTTTGACCTAAGGTTGACTTTGGTCAACCCTTAGTCAACAAGGGTCAACAAGTGGGTTTTGGGTCATTAGGGCTAGCCCCTAGCCATAGGCTAATGATCTTGGCCATAGGCTAATGATCCTAGGCCATAGGCCATAGTCATAGGTTTTCATATAAACCTATACTAGAAATCATATATATATGTATATATCTATATAGATATATATATCTATCTACTACCCATATACCCATATATGAATACTAAGTATAATACAAACCCACACTCACACATTAATATATAGTGACCTAATGTAACTAATACAAATATATATATATCAATATATATATATATACCTATATATATAAACTCATATATACTATATATATAGAGAGAGAGACATAGAGAGAGACATAGATCGAGAGAGAGAGACTATGAGAGAGTGAGGGTGAGACAAGTCTGGACAGGGGGGGGGGGGGGGGGGGAGAATGGTTCCAGAAATTTCTGGGACCAAAGGAGCCCCAAACACACACACACACACACAGAATACATATATACATACATATGTATATATATACAACTACAAATATACCCAACCAAATACTCCCAAAATTGACCCACACTCACATATACATACGTACTACGTATATACATACTAAAATACACTAGTCCAATGGATTAATTATAACAAAATTGGGTTTGAATCTCATTTTCAAAATCTGGAAAATAAACCCAAGACAGTAAACAGTGCACTGTGCACTTGAAATAGGGTAACTCGATTTACACATACTAAAACGAGCTAAGGCTCGCAACCATGGGTTGGTAACTGACACCCCATACATACACTAGTGTCCTAGGTACCTGACACGACACCACGACACAGTTTCACGTGTCCAAACACAAAAAAACTCCCCACGGGTAAATCCTGACACGCGCACACAAACACAGTGTCGTGCACGCGTGCAGTCCACTCTAGGACACACTACGAGACACGACACGTCTCGTGGTCGAGCACACGTGTAGTCCACACATAGGGCTACACGTTCCACACCCTGACACGTGTCCACGACACTCGTGGACACAAAACGAACCCCGTATCAGTCGTGAAAACACGACTGATACGCGCGAGTTCAGACCGCGTCGTGCACGCGGTTGCACGCGTCGTGCTCGCGACACAGGACACGAAGCACCACGTGCTCGTGTCCACGTGTACGCCACAAATAGGGCTTCATGCCCGTGTCACTACGAGACACTCTAGTGTCGTGTCCACGCGACACGACACGCTCAAAGTCGTGCCCGCGCGCGTGTGTGCTGACAGTGCACGACCAGTGCACGTGTCCGTGTGTCCTCTATACGACACACACGTGTCTCAAACTCGAGGGGGGGCATGTCAGAGGTTGTCCCCTCCTCTGTGTAAATTTTCACGTGTCCACGTGTCCCACAGTGTCCGTGCTAAGTGTCGAGTAGCAGGGCATGCACGCGTGGCCTCGTGCTGCGAGTTCGTGTCCATTTTGGACACGGACACAGCACAGAAATGTGCTCAGTCAAGTTGTTTCGTGTCCTACATGTCTAGGGCTACAAGTTTGTATAATTTGTTTTGGTAAATCATAAAAACAAGTCCATTGTGACATTTTAACAAACAAGGGTTTCTACCCTATGATACGTGTCCGATACGGACACCAAACCACTTCTAAATTCCACCAAACTTTACCCACAGTAGTGTTAGTCCTACATGAATGCATTTATGAAGGAAAAACAGGAATTTAACTAAGTTTGTGAGAAAATACCTATTTGTGCAATCCAATAAAAATCAAAGAAAATGGGGGGTGTGTGATCTTCAACTTGATGATGTCCAATGCCTCCAAATCCTTGATTGCTAGTTCCCCTTAGTACCCTAGATGTTGTAGGGTCCCAATGCAAGAGACTAGAGTGAATTTGGATCAAAATAGCTCAAGTTATGAAGGGTTGAAGGAATGGGAATTTTTCTAGGATTAAATTCATGTAAATTTGTTCATGAATGATACAATGGGCTATATAGGAAAGTGTGGCTGCTAGGGGGGTGCCCTATGGCCGGCCATGGCATGGGGGGGGGGGGTGTCCTAGCCCTTCCTTCATGGCTAAGGCTTGGACTTTGTGTAAAGGTCTTGATATTTTGCATGGTTTAAGCAAAATATCAAATAAAGGTAATATCTAGATATTTAACTACCTTAACCAATGACTAATATCTATCCTCAAGCTTCTAGGTTAGTAGCTAACCTCTAGGTTAGGGTAAACTAGGTTAGGGACTAATCATGGAACTTAACCATGATTAAATAATATTAAAATCACATAATCTCAATAAAGTCTAGTAATTTACCAAAATACCCTTTTGGCCAAAAGCCCTAATTTGAAGTTCTAAACCTATGGCTAGGCTCACATGATCATGGTTAGTCTCTAGGTTATGAAAACTAGGGTTTACACTAAGTTATACTAACAAAATCACAAAGTCATAAGTCATGACTTAGCATGACTTAGAAGATGGTTCTAATTACACTAGAAATCACCATAAATCATATCATGACTAAAATACTATTAATTAATAATAAAAATAATAAATTTTCAAAAATATTCCAATTTCAGAAAACTGGGTGCTACAGACGGCCACTTTTATTCTAAATAGAGTGCCTCATGCAACTTCAGACGTTACTCCTCATGAACTCTGGTTCAAGGTCAGACCTAACTTGAATGTCATTCGAGTGTGAGGGTGTCTGGCGTATGTCAAGCTTCCAGATCTAAAGATTCAGAAGCTTGGGACAAGGACTACAAAGACGATCTTCTTGGGGTATGCCGAGAAGAGTGATGCTCGGAGATTTCTTGATATTGAGTCAAATCATATCATTGAATCTCGCGATGCAGAATATTTTGAAGACAAGTTTGCAAGGCACAAGAATATTGTTCTTCCGGATGTTCCGGAGAATAATGAGGGTGCACAAGAGACTGAAGTCTTCAATGAAGATGTGGTACAAGAAGATGTTGTTGTTGATACAACGGTTGAACCAGAACAAGCTGAGCCGTCAGCTAAGCATGTGAGGAGGCCGAAGGACTTCGGAAGTGACTTTGTCACCTATCATGTGGAAGCAGATCCGCTTACCTATGATGAGGCGATGAAGACCAGAGACGCGGTTTTCTGGAAGGAGGCGATTGACAATGAAATTGATTCCATCACCTCAAATAACACTTGGGTGTTGGTTGATCTTCCTGAAGGAGCGAAATCCATCGGATGCAAATGGATCTTCAAGAAGAAGATGAAAGCAGACGGAACTATTGACAAGTTCAAGGCTAGGTTGGTAGCCAAAGGGTTTTCTCAGAAGCAGGGGATTGACTATTTTGACACGTATGCTCCAGTAGCCCGGATGACCACCATCAGAATGTTGATTGCTCTCGCAGCAATACATAAGATGGTGATACATCAGATGGATGTAAATACGGCTTTCCTAAATGGCGAGCTGACCGAAGAGATTTACATGCAACAGCCAGAGGGATTTGTCATCAGGGGTCTTGAAGACAAAGTCTGCAAGTTGGTGAAATTTTTGTACGGTCTTAAACAGGCTCTCAAGATGTGGCATGAGAAATTTGACAAAGTTATAAGGTCAAATGGCTACATGGTCAGCGATACGGACAAGTGTGTTTACACGAAGTTCGCTGATGGAAGATGTGTGATCGTTTGTCTGTACGTGGACGACATGCTTATCCTAGGTACGGATATTAGCTGTGTCACCAAGACAAAGAAGTTCATCTCTAGCAAGTTCAGTATGAAGGACTTGGGGGAAGCTGATGTGATCTTAGGGATCAAGATCATCCGGACAGACACTGGACTAGCGCTGTCACAGTCTCATTATATTGAGAAAATGATCGCTCGTTATGGGTATCGGGATCTTCCAGGGATCGATACGCCGTACAGGTGTGATCTGAAGCTGAAGCCTAATTCAGGGGAAAGTGTCAGGCAGCTGGAGTATGCAAGCGTAATCAGGAGTTTGATGTATGCTACTACTGCCACAAGACCTGACATAGCTTTCGCCGTGGGAATGCTGAGTCGTTTTACGAGCAATCCAGGTGTTGAACACTGGAAAGCTGTGAAACGGGTTATGAGATATCTCAAGAAGACTCAGACATATGCACTGTACTACAGCGGAGATCCTCCGGTAGTGGAAGGCTTCAGTGATGCCAGTTGGTGTTCAGAGGTGGAGAGCGAGAGGTCCACAGGTGGATACATTTTCACAATGGGTGGAGCTGCTATATCGTGGAAGTCGAAGAAGCAGACTATGCTCTCGCGGTCATCCATGGAATCTAAGTTCTTTGCACTAGATACCGCAGCCGAGGAAGCAGAATGGCTTCGGGAGCTCATGTATGATCTTCCATTGGTTGGGGCACAAATACCGGCGATATCGATATACTGCGACAACCAGACGACTGCGGCGGTGGCATCAAATGACCTCTTCAACGGGAAAAAGAGGACTGTGCGGTTGAAGCACAGGGCAGTACACGATCTTATCAAGAGAGATGTTATTGCAGTGATTGATATTCGGAGTCAGGAGAACCTGGCAGATCCGTTCACCAAGTGCCACAAGCGCCAGCTGGTCAATGACACAGCTTGTAAAATGGGCTTGAAGGCATTCTGATATTGTATTATTGTATTCCTACCATAAAGTTTTATGCTATTAGTTCAAAGATTTATCTACTAGGCATCTAGCTTTTGGTTCAAAGGAGGACCACTAATCGGAAGAATATCAGGAACGGTGGGTACATGTTCTATTGGGCATGGAGAGGTTACGGACCTATAACCACTGTTGTCTACTATTGTTTTCTGCGGAAAACGGTTCCTGTGGGAAGGTTGGCTTAATTGCCTTAATGAGTTCTCAGGCAGAGTGAATGCCTGGAGTGCTTTACAGGAAGCACGGTAGAGCAGCACTACAAGGAGTGAAACTCCATGCTACAGTGGGGTGACTCCACAATGAGGTTCCTATATGTGGGGTGATGCCCAGGAATAGGATAAAGCCTCGGCTTTGCAGGCCAAGTCACAGCGGCGTAGCACCGCAAATAGGCAGTTAGCCTAATGCTGTATATTAAATATAAAGAGGGGTGTAGTCAGCACTACAAAGAGGAGGAGTTCCTCATGTTACAGTGGCACGACACCACCATGAGGTACCCGGTTAGGGATAAAGCCTCGGCCTTGCAAGCCATGTCGTTGCGGCGTAACACCGCAAGGGAGCCTAAGGCTTCATGCTGGGTAGTTTGGCACTACAAAGAGGCGGTTGCCTCATGCTACTGTAGTATGACACTACCATGAGGTTCCCGGTACGGGGTAAGGCCTCGGCTTTAAGCCATGTCATAGCGGCGTAGCACCGCAAGGGAAGCGCAAAGCGCTTCATGCCATGTCTCTTTATAATGAACTCACCTATAGTGTATGACAGAGATATCAGGCCGTCTCTTGAGGGTAAACTTGTAGACACCCAAAATTATACACTGAAACCAGGCTGGCACAGGGCCTTTAATGTGTAGCCAGAAGCACATGTAACTATATTATGTGAGTGAAAAAAATTTCAGCTATGATGCAGAATTCAAGGCTTAGTCCATTCTTGTATTATAGTTTGATTTTTGACTCACGTGAGAAAATTCAAGTCTTAAGTGGCATCTATCCTAAAAGCATAATGGACAGTTACTGTGGGGAACACTCGTACTCATATATATAAAGATATGTGGGGAATTGTTGGGTTTGTAGCCTTTTGTTTTGGTTTTTAGTCCCACATCGGCTAGAAAGGAATGTGTATCTCCATATATATGAGTCTTTTCTCTTTATGGAGATGCACATGTAGTGCACATGGGTGTGTGCCATGTGGGATTAATTATTAATGGTATAAAGGCTTAATCAACAATTAAGAAGCTGTAAGCTTTTTGCTCTTGGAAATTTATTTCCATGGAGCTAAGCTCCGTAGGAGCTTAGCGACTCGGACTCGGACTCGGGCTCGGGCTCAAGGGCTCATGAGGCGTAATGTGGCGTTTTGTTGGCGCACTTTGCACTTAGCACGTCAGCATCGTCGCTAGGCGCATAGTGCGCTTAAGTTGCGCTCGTTGCGCGGCCCGTTACGCGAGCCCAGTTACGCTGGCCCAGTTACGCAGCCCAGTACGCAACCCAGTACGCCCAGTGTGCGCAGCGTACGCAGCGTGCGTAGAGTGCGTAGTGTGCGCAGCGTACGCAGTGTGCGTAGAGTGCGTAGTGTGCGTATGACTGGCTGCATATTAGAGCGGGAACGGTTTCAGCAGTTGCTGCACGTTCAGGAGTGGTTCTGCCACTACCCTGAAGTTCAGGCAACTGCTTGGCAACCGCCCCGTGGGCTATATATGCAGGTCCTCTCCTCTCTCTGAGTGTAGTAGTAATCAGAATTCCAGGAAGAATAACTCTAAGTGTTCTTTAACACAACAGAGTAGTGAGCGTGTTCTTTAACACAAACACTAGTACTTTTTAGTACGCGTGGGTTCTGTTACTTCAAACAGAGAGAGAAGAGTAGAGCCATTGCAAGAGGAGTTCGCCGTCTTCCGAGGAGTCAGAAGAGCAGGAGTGTTCCAAGGTTTTCCGTCAACCTTGCTGGTTCCTGGAAGCTGTTCGCAGAGGGCGAATAAAGCTTTGAGCAACGGTGATTATTCACCCCAGCATTTCCATCTCTCGCCTGTCATCCTTCTGTTGCCTTTAGCAGTTCTGTCAGTATCTTCTTTTTAGAAGGCACTACTGCCAGTTTGCTACGATCACGAAAATCTCTTTAGATTATTCGTGTATTACGATATCTTTTTAGATCTCGTAATTTGCAGAATCCTTCTGGATCTCTGTTGCAAAACCTTCTTTAAGGAATTGCATTTGAAACGTTGTCTTTACAACTGTTTCAGTTTCTGTATTTTCCATCAAATAGCGTGTCCCGGCGTTCCCGGCGATAACACCAAATTGCTATCCAGTATAAACAATTGTCGACAGCAATATCAATCATTTCTTGTCAACCAAGTCTTTAAATGTAGAATGTAAAGAATGCTGGAGGTTTCAATTTCCTTCTCCTGTGTGTAATAAACCAATTTCCTTTGCTATTAATTTTTAAAGTTCGCTTTTCGTAGCACCCATCTGGCTGAACAAGATTGCCATATCCATCCCTTGTATCATTGTAGGCATAGCTGTCTCGTACGGACACTCTCTAGAGAATCCAACCTTCCCTGATTTCTTTACTCTTCTGATGCAGTTTTTGAACTTCTCATGGCATTTCACACTCATCAACCCTGAAAATTACGACAGAAAAAACACAGCACTTAATTCACCAAGAACTGTTCTATGAGAGGTTTTATGATTTCGTATAATCTAAAACTGTGAAGAGAGTTATTAATCAAATTTTAGAAATGTCGAAATAATCTAAAGCCGTTAAGGGATTATGTTTTTCGACCACTGAGGATAGTAAGACACTACACAACTGTTAAGAGGCACAATGCAGGCATCAGCAAGCAAGAGCATAACTCATTATCCTCTGCTTCTCACTATAATGCAGATTGCGGAAAAAACATGATCTCAAGATATCATACTACTCAGTGACCCATATTACAGGACAGATGAAATAAGTGACGCAAAGCAAAGATCAACAGTCCAACATGTTTCGGAAGCAGGTACACAAATTAATGCCAAGGGATGTACTACAGTAAAACCAATTTTATAACTACCAACTTGAGACAAGAGATTTGCCTATATTATCGCACCCATCACAAATTAAGATAAAACAATATTCTAACAAGGAAACAAGGTACGTGCATATATCATAAATGTGTTTGAATATAAATATACAACCCTCACCCCTCACGCAACTCTAGAGTTTGTGTAGTGGCAGGGGCTTGAAGATGGTACCAAAGGAACCCAGGTTTGAATCCTCTTATACGTATTTTAAGAGGATTTAAAAAATTATACCGTTACGTGAATCCAAGTCTCTACCTAAAATGTGCCTTTGACCTGCAGGGGCGTCTTAGAATCAGGGGCGGGGCCGGAATAAAATCCTGGGGAGGTCGTGGTACTACATATTAGAAAAAGTTTCCATGTTAATTGAACTTCAATAACAAAAAATATATAAAAGAGGAAGCAAAAAATAAAACTGTCAACAAAGATAGGATTTGAACTCATGTCTTTCATTTAAAAGTCCAAAGTGCTACCACTAGAGCCAACTTATTCTTTGTGCAATAAAGGGTCAAACTAATATATATCTTCAAATTGTAAATAAAATCTATATAGTAATTAATATTTTTTTAAAATTGGGGGGGGGGGGGGGGGGGGGGGGGGGGGGCGGGCGTGGCCCCCCCTTGGACTCTATGTAAATCCGCCCCTGCTTAGAATACAAATTTATAACCTTCAACTCTTGGTACAAATCTAGAATTTTGGTGCACTGGCAAGATCCACCCTATTAAAATCGAGTTTACTTCTACCAGCAATTAATAACTTGAATACAAATATATAACCCTCAACCCTCAGTACAATCTACAGTTTTGGTGTAGTGACAAGATCCACCCTATTAAATTATGAGTCTAGTTTTGCCGGTAATTAATAACTTCGGGCAAGCACTCCAAAGTACTTCACAAAATTAATCCCTATTACTTTCATCCAAATATCTTTTGGTCTCACCCTCCTCCATTCACCTTTCTGCCTATACAAAAGAGCATTCTTATGGATATCTTCTTTAACCTAATGCCACATAAGTCGAAGAATGTAAAAAACAGTAAATAACTTTAGACAAGCATTCCAAAGTAATTTTGCGAAATCAACTCTGATTACTTACGTTTTGGTCTAACCCTCTTCTGACCTTTCTGCCAATACAAAAGATCATTATTATGGATGGCTTCTTTAACCTATGCACATAAAAGTCGGAAAACGTATGACCCATTCTTTCATATCTGAATTTCCAATGAAGCTACTCCTTCATAAACTTATGCCAAATTATTTGTCCTGAAACAATGCCATAGTCATAATTCCTTGTTTTGTAAAACAAATTCCATGAAGAGGTTTGTCTGTGAAATATCTAGATGACATTGTTGTTACCGGAGATGATGTAATAACTAGTGCAGAACTAAATTAGTCTTATTAGAATGAGTTAAGTATAGTTTGAACTTTGCCAATATTTAAAGACCCAGCCACTACTGAAACTCTTAAGAGTTGTGATGACGATCGAGGGTCAAATATTTATAATATTTTGATAAGCTTGTGTGACATATAACGGGGAGCACCTTAATGACACCCTAAAGGCTAAAGTCCTACAAAACTTGAACAAGTTGGTCTGCCAGGAAAAATCATAGAAGAGAAGAATCCTACTCTGAAAAGATCTCATATCATAGGAAGCACAAGGTGCGTGGCTGAATGTGTTACTAGTGAAACAATAATAATTTGGAAAATTGTAATAATTGGATATACTGGGAGGCAATTTCCATAATAGCACTCGACATTTATGATTTATCAAAAGGACATCAGATTCAACCCTAAAATGACTCTGACATGCATAAAACTTTCTATGGTTTAGTAAACTGTCAGCGATATATTATGTCAGATGGCTATGAGCCTATAAATTGGCCGATATCTGAGCTATACGATGGCTGATATTGTAAAATCAACTTCCAAAAAGTTTAGGGGTAAGAATTTGTAAACTGATCTTATATTACAAATATTCTAAATCCAAAATACCTGAGAACCAATCAATGCCCCCGGTATATCTCATGCAAGCTCTCTCTCGACCTGACTTCTCACTCATTTGGAAACTTCGACCAGAGGTCACCGAAGACTCTGAAGGTCACCAAAGAGAAAATGGTCGAGCACCAAATGATCTCAATAATGATTTGTGTTTTGAGATAATAATAATATGTTGATTCACTTATTCTATGCGGAGTTCCTTGTGGTACGCTAAAATTTTCACAATCTCTGCTGATCCTATGAATCCTCACAAGAATGCTCAGAGTTGACAAATATGACAGAAAAATCCATAAAGTTGATCAATTTTGCTGGATATTATAATGCTGTTACTATTCCAAGGTGGCACTCCCACATTAAGATCCATAGATATGTCCATCCAAACTCCTTGGGAACAGGAAATAGTTGCAAAAGGTAAGGCAAGACAACCGATTCACTTTTGTTCCTTCGGTAAACACCACAAAGCTACTAAATGTTGCTTGATATCCTTCTTCATTCGCTTCCAATAGAAATCTCTTGTCATCCTTTTGTATGTCTTGAGGAACCCTGAGTGACCTCCTACAGGAGAGTCAGGAAGTAGCTCCAACACATTTGTTGTCACTTAAAATTTAACTAGACACCACTTTGTTCTTGTGTACCTTAAGATCCTATCAGCATATGAATGGTGATAGACTTCCTCTCCTTTTGGCCTCAGCTCGTGCCACACGTTTGATAGGAGAATTTGCAGGTGTAATATTGTGATAGGGAGATACCTTGTATGAACTACCTTGTTCTGATTGTTTAAAGTGAGTAGCCCTCCTTCAACCTAGCCAACCCATTGGTTTGTGATAAAAAAAAATACATACATCGTACTTCTGATTTTTCTTGAGCCCGGTTATAACAAAGAGGAGGTACCATAGTTCTTTCCTTTGGCCTCTTGATTATGTTTTCTTTTGTGTCTACCCTAACACATCAAATTGCACCCTTATCTTTGACTATGATGTCCATCCTTTACCGGGTGGCAATATGTAAGACTCTCTCTCTCTCTCTCTCTCAGTCTCCCTCTCTTTATATCTCGCTCGTTCTATTTCAAGTTAGCTACACTCTTAGGGATTGTTGCTTGACTGAAAACTTCATGTAGTTGATATTGAAGTCTTACACTTGTCTATTTAGTAAACACAACAAGATTTGCATGAGATGCTTATAATTTCTAATTATACATTATCATATCAATTAGAAGGAAACCAAAAGACGTTAGGGCATAAACCACAAGCTTGTCTTGACTCACTACATGGTACGCACTTACAATTTTAGTATTGAGCCTCCCATCTAGACCTTTTGATCATCACCACCTTCATAAGCTTGGTCTACCCTAATGGACACTCACATATTTTTTCTTACTCATAGAGTGAGAGTTGCTGACGACTTGAGACATCGAAATTTTTCGTAACTACATATTTGTATTAACCTAACTATTGCACACTCCAAAATTTAGCCTTGAGGTCCCTACTACCTCGTGCCGCCTTATAAAGCTTGTCCATACATGGTTGGATTGAATCGAGTGTATAATCCTTGTACAAAACAAGGTTCGCAATATCACTATCAGAATAGGTTTCATATCCTTCCTATGAGTATCGAGATCAACGGTATCGGCAATATCGACGATTTCAGATAGGAGTATCGAATTTTTTGGTATCGGAAAACAAACAATAATTAATAAATTATTAAAATTTTAGGAAAAAATATTTTATATAATTATACATAATTTTAAGTATTTCCTATTAAAATTTTAGAAAAAAATATTTTATATAATTATACATAATTTTAGAAAGAAAAAAAAAATATCTTGTATAACTTACCTTGTTATGATTGTTTAAAGTGAGCAGTCCTCCTTCAACCTAGCCAACCCATTGGTTTGTGATAAAAAAAAAACATCATACTTCTGTTTTTTTCTTGAACCCGGTTATAACAAAGAGGAGGTAGAATAGTTCTTTCCTTTGGCCTCTTCTTTATGTTTTCTTTTGTGTCTACCCTAACACATCAAATTGCACCCTTATCTTTGACTATGATGTCCATCCATTACCGGCTGGCAATATGTAAGACTCTCTCTCTCTCAGTCTCCCTCTCTTTATATCTCGCTCCCTCTATTTCAAGTTAGCTATACTCTTAGGGATTGTTTCTTGATTGAAAACTTCATTTAGTTGATATTGAAGTCTTACATTTGTCTATTTAGTATACACAACAAGATTTGCATGAGCTGCTTATAATTCTAATTATACATTATCATATCAATTAGAAGGAAACCAAATGACGTTAGGGCATAAACCACAAGTTTGTCTTGACTCACTACATGGTACGCACTTACAATTTTAGTATTGAGCTTCTCGTCTAGACCTTTTGATCATCACCACCTTCATAAGCTTGGTCTGCCCTAATGGAAACTCACATATTTTTTCTTACTCATAGAGTGAGAGTTGCTGACGCCTAGAGACATCGAAAGTTTTCGTAACTTCATGTTTGTATTAACCTAACTATTGCACACTCTAAAATTTAGCCTTGAGGTCCCTACTACCTCGTGCCGCCTTAAAAAGCTTGTCCATACATGGTTGGATCGAATCGAGTGTATAATCCTTGTACAAAACAAGGTTCGCAATATCACTATCAGAATAGGTGTCATATCCTTTCAATGAGTATCGAGATCGACGGTATCGGCAATATCGACGATTTCAGATAGGAGTATCGAATTTTTTGGTATCGGAAAACAAACAATTATTAATAAATTATTAAAATTTTAGAAAAAAAATATTTTATATAATTATACATAATTTTAAGTATTTCCTATGTTGTTTATTAGTATTTTTGGAATTAAATTAAATAGTAGTCACCCTTGCCGATTGGTGTACCTGTGCGATAGATAAGTTTTATTCTTTTACATGCTTTTATAACCTTACTATGCTGTTACATCCTTGTTGATTAGTCTTTTTCGTTCAATTTTCTTTGCCGAATTGACCGATAAAGGGACCTCTAATGTCGTTATCGGTCGGCATCGGATGGGGACATGCCAAACTGTATCGGTATCGGCCGATATTGCAAACTATGGTACAAACTTAGCTATAGCTTACACAATGATAACCTTCAGAAATCAGCAGCAGAGGAATGTAAGCACCTTTTTTGTCGACGCAGTCGTCGTGGATCTGGCAGCAGGCGTCGAGATCGTCGCAGGGCTTCTCCCCGGGGCATCCCGAGTGCCCCACCCCGCAGTACTTCCCGTACCGGATCCCGATAGCTGATGGATCCAAACCCGCAAGAAATAAATAAATTTCCAAACACAAAAATATAAATGAAAATAATAAAAAATCCAAACTAAAGAGAGTGGCCGGACTCACAGTTGCAATTTTCTGCGACACACGACGTGCTGCATCTGACCTGTAGATGCCACAATAATAGCAATAATGAGCGATTTAAGGAAGGGTTCCATGTTCAAATCGAGATCGATTAGGGTTTCCGTGTTTGGGGGGGGAGGGGGTGAGCTTACCGGGGGTTGGCCGGCGTCGACGTCGGCGGAGAGGAAGAGGACGACGACGACGACGACGGCGGCGGCGGTCGTTGTCAACGTGGAGGCACGTGGTGTCACGTGCATTCCTAGCATTTTTTTTCCTTCTCCTCCGCAACAATCGGAGTCTCTCTCCCTCCGGGGCTATTGGAGCGTCCGCAACAAATAGGGGGTGGGACCGGACTATTGGAGCGTTGGTCAATATGAGTATTGCTTAATCATCAGGAAACAAACCCCCTACTTTTAGTAACTAAGTAATTAATAATGCTTAATTATTAATAATAAGTTTATTGCTTTTATTAAGTTTTCCAAATAGTGCTATTTTGCAACTATATACCATACCATACTTAACTAACATATGGTTTTTTTTTTTTTTTTAAATGAACAATTTTTTTCTTGTATATTTAAAAATGGAATATTTTAGCGAACGCCTCTGTTTTAAATGTAGAAACTAGTATATACTTCCACTTTTAAAAAAACAAATGTTGTAGGTATATCTTAAATATTTTATTGTTCTATACAAAAAAATGTGGGCATTTGGTAATTTTTTTTTTAAAAATAGAGATATATGCTAGTTTTTACATTTAAAATAAGGACATTTGCTAAAATATTCCTTTAAAAATTTATAACCCTTAGCCTCCATATCTGCACATTTAGAAACAATCTTTTGTCATCGACTCTCTCCTTATCCACCATAGTAGAATCTGCCACTCTCCAACCCTTGTTTTCCCTATCCTCTTTGTTACTTCCTTCATCCATACTTATTGCACTCTGCAACCTCCTTTCATTGTTGTTCACGATAATTTATGATATTTACTCGCAAGAATAGCTAATCAAAGAAAAAGCCTAACCCATCTTTAACCAAATAAGGCTTGGTCTCTGTCTCTCTGATTGTTGTTGCTTTTGAAAAGCCCACAACTAACCAATTTTTTACAACATGTAGAAGAGTGTTGTCAGAAGTTGTCCCACAATTGAACAATCTTCTCAAAATATTTTTTGATAAGTTGTTGCTACGAAACAACCTTAGACCTCTTTCCAACAACAAAAAAAACATAAACAACCTCCAATAAGTAATGATAAACATAAAGTAAAGAAAAATGACTTTTAGTGGAATTAGTTCAAATTCCTTGTCTTTTCTATGTGCCTACTAGCCTTTAGATTCCGAATTTTATACCAGTTTAAAGTTAAGCCCTAACATATCCAATTAGAATTTTGGAACATGTATTTTTATTTTGGTTTTCTTTTTGGGTTATTTAGTTTAGAGTCTCGCATAATATTGAAAATTTGAGTTTCGGTCTCCATATTATCCAAATTAGGACTTGGGCCTCATCTTAACGGTGGACTTGACTAACCGTCTAAAATGAAGACCTAAATGAAAATTTTGAATATTATATGAGACCCTGAACCAAAACAGAAATATGTGAGGGTTGTGTAACTTGAGTTATTTAGTTTTGTTACGAACAATCGAGAATGAGACTCGTAACAATGTTGTTTGCTTCTATATTGATCTTAACAGTCACAAAATCCTTATGGCGACAGTTTCGATGAGAACGACTTCATGAGCATCGTGTATCGTCAAATATCTCTTGTTGTAATGCCTGTGGTTCGTATTACGTATTTCTGGAATACGTGTACATATTTATTCTTGTATTACATGATTCCTTGTTTAGTTTTCTTCTTGGCTTGGCTTGGTTTATTCTTGGCCCGGGTTGGCTTGGTTCGGTTGGGATTATTTTGGTTCATCATGAACCATGGATAAACCCCCTACCTACCACCACCTTTGATATTTATTGCCACTTCTTCTTTCTCTCTCTTCATTACTCATCTTCTTCTTCCTCATTCACTCCCTTCACCTACCAAAGAGAGGGAGAGAGAGAGAGAGGTCTAGGCAAGTGCACCTTGCCACCACTTGAGAACTACTTTTTATTTGTCCATTAGCTAGATTAGGCCATGGTGATCAACATTAGAACTTGACATTTTGTGATTTGGAGTTTCCATTGTTCTAGATCTAAGTTTCTTCTATTTTCGGTTTTGCATGGTTTTGATCTATTTAAGTTGTATTTTTATGGGTTTTGATGTTCTTATGTTGGAGAGAATTGAATTTCACCCAAGATAGAACTTTGCAAAGTCGGATTTGGACTTATTTTGACCAAGTTATGGACTTTTGAAGCTTTGGGTTCAACCATAGAGTTCCTGCTGATTTGGAGAAGACAGTGAGCAGTGCACGAGCTTCTTAGCTTATGCCACTGAGTTACGCGCGCTCTTTAGCGCAGCGCAGTCCCCATATGCTGCCTTTTGGGAGCGTATGACTCGCATACGCTCGCTTGCTTGACAAGGAGTCGTATGGACCCCATACGCTGCCTTTTGGGAGCGTATGACTCGCATATGCTCGCTTGCTTGACAAGGAGTCGTATGGACCCCATACGCTGCCTTTTGGGAGCGTATGACTCGCATACGCTCGCTTGCTTGACAAGGAGTCGTATGGACCCCATACGCTGCCTTTTGGGAGCGTATGACTCGCATACGCTCGCTTGCTTGACAAGGAGTCGTATGGACCTCATACGCTGCCTTTTGGAGGCGTATGACTGAGCGTAGCCTGACCTGAGCGTATGACTTTTGCACTGAGCGTATGGCCTTTGGCTGACTTGGTCTTATGTCAGCGTGCCAGTTTGGTTTTATTTTCCTTAAGCTTGGCTCTTCTATAGCCCTGTATATTGATATTTTATTAGATATTTTACGTCTATTTTATATCCTTACGCCTTTTGTCATGAACTTGATAATCATGGATTTACTTGATATGTTTGGAATTGATAACCTGAGCATGACACGATAGTGACCCGTAGTGGTGCACTCTTGACATGATAACCTGACATAACCTGATAGTGGCCCGTCGTGGCGCACTCCTGGCAAGTACACTTGATATGATAAAACTGACATGATTATCTCGAATAGCTGTTGCGACGGCTACCTGACATGACATGACCTGTATAATTAATCCTGACACCGTGGGCGATTGTGCTTGTACAAATAATCCAGTCATGTCTTGCATCATGTCTAGGAGGGGACTCCTGAGTACCACGGTTAGGAGTACCTACGAAATTGGACTAAGGTTAATAATTAGTATAGTTCACTAGTCATGAAGAGATGTTCTCCAGTTACAGGCGATCCCGTTATCCCGGCCGCAAATGATTGGACTTGTAGCCTGCCGACGAGTAGGGCACATTTCTAGCCCACTGTTATGTGGGGCACCCACCATTGTCACTTAAATGATTGAACTCTATTGTCACTATAATGCATTGTACTCTCTAGATTGTCACTATAAAGATTGCCTGGATAACCTGGATAGCTGCAGGGCCTGTGACTACTTGGAGCATCTCATTGCATCTTGCTAGTAACTAGGATTGTGATAACCCTAGTTAGTTAATGTAGAAAGCCGTAGGCAATGATTGGCCGTGATTGATTGGATGGAGTCTAGTCCAGTATAGTATTGTCTAGAATTGATTGATTGCAATATTGTACCAGAATGATTGAATTATTGTCACTCCAGATTGTTACTTGACCTGATTTCTTATATTTATCTTGCCGATAAATGGTGAGAGAAACCAAGTTCCGTTCAGACGAAGGGTTACAACCCCGGTCCTTGTTTGGTTTACGGGTTGTAACCTAGCTATCTGAATAGTCCCATGGTTATCTCATCGTATATCATCCTGGCATGCTTTTCCATATGTCCTGTCTTTTAGTAATTCTATGCAAGATTGTCTTTTATAATTACCTATCATGCTTTTTCTTAAATTACTGTCTCTTATTATGTAATTATATTATTGTGCTAATTTGCTGGCTTTAGTTCTTAAGTGAAGCCTCCTTTGTGGTACTTGCTCTTTCTGGGGTCTGACCCAGCTGGTTTTGTATGGCCAGATACCGGAGCAGCAGCAAAGGATCTACCTGTCTTCCAGCCCGATGGTGGTCACCAGGCGTAACTAGGGCATCGAGTGGGTTTCTTTTGTTCTCCCACTGTAATATTATAAATTATTCTTTTAAGGCGTTTAGCTGACGAGCAAGTGTTAGCTCGATTGTACTTACTTACTGTCTGCCTACGGACTGTAACATGATTGACAAGCCCCCGGGGTTGATCATGTATGACTGAACTCTTGCTAGTCCTCACATTTTGTAACGACTAGCTTCATAATCATTCCAAATATGTAATGTATGGGACGCCTTACTATTGTGTATTTGGTGGTCTACTATCTTGTAACTATTATTAGTTGGCTGAGATTGAGACAATAGGCTATTTTATGACCTTAAGAGACTGATGGATTGTAGTGAAACCCTCACATATCTAGACAGCCGTGACCGTATAGCGGTGTGGATTCTATTCCGTTATACGTAGCTGGCTATGTCTGCCCCCGCTCTCCAGTATTCTGGTTCTGGGGCGTGACACCTGTCCCAGTCATATTGTTGAATGCTTGTAGCTCAAGAGCCCTTGAGGGATTGTA
This sequence comes from Iris pallida, assembly GCA_029216955.1. Taxonomy (NCBI): domain Eukaryota; kingdom Viridiplantae; phylum Streptophyta; class Magnoliopsida; order Asparagales; family Iridaceae; genus Iris; species Iris pallida. The sequence goes on from JANAVB010033818.1 coordinate 448,788, forward strand.
TGGCTGCTGAGATCAAGATAGAAACAAACAACAATGTCACAAGTCTCATTCATGACTATATAACCCAAGTAAAAAAATAAAAAGATAAAAAGATAAAAAATAAAAAATAAAATAAAAAAATAAAGAAAGAAATAAAAAATAAAAAATAAAAAATAAAACAAAATAAAATTATAAAATTATAAAAAATAAAAGAAATAAAGAAATAAAGAAATAAAAAATAGAGAAATAAAAAGAAATAAAGAAATAAGTAAAAAAATAAAAAATAAAATAAAATTATAAAATTATAAAAAAATAAAAAGAAATAAAAAATAAATAAATAAAAAGAAATAAAGAAATAAAAATAAAAAAATAAAAGTGGTATTTATATTACTGTGAAGTTATATTTATGTTAGCAGTTATACCAAACAACCTCAAACAATATCTCCTCCTCCTGTTCGACGTCCCCTTGCCGCCCTCCCAGCTACTACTCTGGCTTTGTGAACTGGTTGAACTGGTTTTCGAAGGGATTAAGAAAGGAGTCTTTTAATGTTTTCATCGGCGTCGCGTTGCTTGTGTGCGAGCTAATCTTTAATATGCTTTTAGAAAAAAATTAGAGCTGTTGGCTGACCTAGATAAAAACTGTGGACACATTAAGAAGGAGCATGCTGAAGTACATCAAAACTCTGGGCACATGATGGAGCTCTCTGCTCTCGAATGAACCGTTGGAGAATTAACCATGTTAACATGTACAGATTAAAAGATGTTGATCAAAATTGTCTCCAATAATCGAGAAGAAAAATGGATTCAAATAGTTTTCTATTATTATTTATTACAACCTACACACAGTTTTTATCTAGGTACTTCATCAAGCTCCTTCTTCATTTGTCCACAGTTTTGATGTACTTCAGCAAGCTCCTTCTTCATGTGCCTCCAGTTTTTATTTAGGTCATCCACAGCTCTTCATGATCCTTTTCTAAAAGCATATTAAAGATTAGCTCGCACACAAGCAGCACGACACCGATGATTCGATGAAGACGTTGAAAGACTCCTTTTTTAAGCCCTTCGAAAACTAGTTCATCCAGTTCACAAAGCAAGAGTAGTAGCTGGGAGGACGGGGAGGGGGCGTCAAAAAGGAGAAGAAGCAGGGAACAAGGGGAACAAGGGACGTGGAAGAGGAGGGAAGGAGGGACCGGGGAGGGTACGTTGAAGAGGAGCAGCGACGAAGAAGGGACGAGGAAGAAAAGGGAAGGAGGGATGCAGTGGAGGAGGGAAGGAGGGAAGGAGCAAAGGTAGGAAAGAGGAACGCACCGCCGGAGGAACGGAGAAGGAGGTCGACGGAGGAACTGGGAAGGAGGGATGCACTGCCGGAGGAACGGGGAAGGAGGTCGACGGAGGAATGGAAAAGGAAGAGGGACGCCTACTTCCACGTCTTTTTCATCATCTTGGCGGCTGAAGGAGTGTGAATGTGAAAGTGAAAGTGAAAGTGTAAGGGCCTATTTGGTATGAAGGAGGTGAAGTGAAAGTGTGATAGAACCGGAGTTTTTGTCACTGTTCACTGTAGGTGAATCCAGTTACTCCGTTTGGATGAACATCAAAACTGTTAAGGGGGTGAGAAGCTCTGACACAGTAGAGTTACTGTCCCCCTATTTTTCTTTCTACTTCACCTCCTTCAAATTTGAGCTGCAACTCTCCCGTAAGTGAAGATCCGTGTTGTAACGGTGGAGGGGGCGTCGAAGAGGAGGAGGAGCGGGGAACAAGGGGAACAAGGGACGTGGAAGAGGGAGGAATGTGGGACCGAGGAGGGTATGTCGAAGAGGAGCAACGACGAAGAATGGATGAGGAAAAAAAGGAAGGAGGGACGCAGCGGAGGTGGGAATGAGGGAAGCAGCGGAGGTGGAAAAGAGGGACGTACCGCCGGAGGAACGGGGAAGGAGGCTAACGGAGGAACTGGGAAGGAAGGATGCACCGCCGGAGTAACGGAAAAGGAGTTCGACGGAGGAACGGGAAAGGAAGATGGACGCTTACTTCCACGTCTTCTTCATCATCTTGGCGGTTGAAGGAGTGTGAAAGTGAAAGTGTAAGGGCCTGTTTGGTATGAAGGAGGTGAAGTGAAAGTGTGATAAAATTATAAAAAATAAAAATAAAAAGAAATAAAAAATAAAGAAATAAAAAATAGAGAAATAAAGATATAAAAAGAAATAAGTAAAAAAATAAAAAAAATAAGAAAATAAAATTATAAAAAAAAAGAAATAAAAAGAAATAAAAAATAAAATAAAAAAATGTCGTATTTGTATTACTGTGAAGTTATATTTATTATATTAGCAGGTATACCAAACAACCTCAAACAATATCTCCTCCTCCTCTTCGACGCCCCCTTGCCGCCCTCCCAGCTACTACTCTGGCTTTGTGAACTGGTTGAACTGGTTTTCGAAGGGCTTAAGAAAGGAGTCTTTTAACGTTTTCATCGGCGTCGTGCTGCTTGTGTGCGAGCTAATCTTTAATATGCTTTTAGAAAAAAATCAGAGCTGTTGGCTGACCTAGATAAAAACTGTGGACACATTAAGAAGGAGCTTGCTGAAGTACATCAAAACTGTGGGCACATGAAGAAGGAGTTTGCTGAAGTATATCAAAACTGTAGGCACATGAAGAAGGAGCTTGGTGAAGTACATCAAAACTGTGGACACATGAAAAAGCGCCATTGATGTGTTATTGATGGAGCTCTCCGCTCTCGAATGAACCATTGGAGAATTAACCATGTTAACATGTACAGATTAAAAGATGTTGATCAAAATTGTCTCCAAGTAATCGAGAAGAAAAATGGATTCAAATAGTTTTCTGCTATTATTTATTACAACCTACACACAGTTTTTATCTAGGTATTTCATCAAGCTCCTTCTTCATGTGCCCACATGTAATGCCTAATGTTCGTATTACGTATTTTGGAATACGTATACGTATTTTGATTCATATTGCATGACACCTTGCTTGGTTTATTTCGATATTTTCAATTGCTTGGTTATTTTGGTTTGGTTCGGCTTGGCTTGGTTTGCCTTAGGTTCATCATGAACCAAAGGAAAACCCCTACCTACCTCCCCCATCATCATTTATTAACCCCACCCTCTTTCTCTCTCATCATTCACTCTTCTTCTTCCTCACCGTTGCTCTCCACCTACCAAGAGGTTTAGGCAAGTGCAACTTGCTTCTTGAGGGATCTTAATTTTTATTGTTCCATTCTCTTCTTTACATGATTATAAGCCTCTTTAGAACTTGGAGTTTTTAATTTTGATGGATAGATTCTTCTAGATCTACATTTTAACTTTGAGTTCATGGAGTTTTCTTGGTTTTGATCTACTAAAACTTGTTATTTTCGAAAACTAATAGTTCCATGAGCAAGAGCACGAAATTTCGTGTGAATTTGGTTTTTGATTCACCTCATTTCGAGTTAAAATGAAGTTTTTATGGCCAAAACAAGTTTTCTGAATTTTCATGTCGGCTGAAGAATGTGGTGCTGGCGTAAAATAAGATTTTACGCAGGAAAGCTAGCGTAAAATTGAATTTTACGCAGGAAAGCTTGCGTAAAAATAAAATTTTACGCTGGGAACCCTGAAATTGCGTATTTTACGCTGGATTGTATCCAGAATGTAAAATTTTAGCTGGGAACCCTGAAATTGCGTATTTTACGCTGGATTGTATCCAGAATATAAAATTTTACGTTGGGAACCCTAAAATTGCGTATTTTACGCTGGATTGTATCCAGAATGTAAAATTTTACGTCTGGAATCCTGAAATTGCGTATTTTACGCTGGATTGTATCCAGAATGTAAGATTTTACGCAGGGAACCCTAAAATTGCGTATTTTACGCTGGATGGTACCCAGAATGTGAAATTTTACGCTGGAACCCTCCCCTTTTGCATATTTTACGCAGAATTGAATTTTTGGCTTAAAAAGTGTACAGAATGACTGTTTTTGCCAAGTTTAGCTATTTTCTAGCTAGAATTTCAAAAAACTTAAAACATGAAAGTTTTAGATCTCTGTCTTGTCTTTCCGAATATTTCTGGAGCATCTCAGTTTGAGTTCATATGTGAAAGTTATGCCCCGTCTCCCCGAGCCGCATGATTCCTCCATAACTCTTGCACCATGTTTATATTTAGTTGTTGCATACACGCTTATACTAGATTAAATGTTAATTTTAAATAATGACATGACATGATAGTGACCCATCGTGGCGCACTCTTGACAGTGAATTTGACATGATATATATCTCGAATGCGGTTGCGACGGCTAGCATGTCGTGACAGAATTGAATGGCCTGGACATCGTGGGTGATTGTGTTTGTACAAAATAAACCAGTACTGTCTTGCATCATGTCTAGGATAGGGATCCCTGAGTACCACGGTCAGGGATACCTACATAATTGACTAAGGCTAATAAACTAGAATAATTCAGTAGACATGAAAAGATTCCCAGCTACAGGCAGTCCCGTTATCTGGGCGCATTAAGTGGACTTGTAGCCTACCGATGAGTAGGGCACATTTCCAGCACACAGTCACGTGTTGCATTATCCATAAACGGACATTCGACCTGGATAACCGGATGGTCTGCAGGGCTTGTGGCTATTGGGATAATCTCATTGCATCTTGCTAGTAACTAAGCCTGTGATAACCCTAGTTAGTTAAAAGTATCAAGCCGTACTCTTGATTGGCCGTGATTGATTGGATGGAGTTTATCCCAGCTTAGTCTTGTTCCGATCCTGTTCAAGATTGTGACACGACATGATTATTGATGCTTGCCTTAACAATAATGATCGGGGGTCCAGTTCTGTTCAGGCGAAGGATTACAACCCCGGTCCTTGTTTGGTTTAAGGGTTGTAACCTGGCTCCCAGAGCAGTTATGTGTCCTCTCTTCGTTTATTGTCTTATTGCAATCCCATGCCACGCTCGTCATGTTTTACTTACTGCAACGACATGATTAATTATTTATACTGGCCTTAACAATAAAGATCAGGGGTCCAGTTCTGTTCAGGCGAAGGGTTACAACTCCGGTCCTTGTTTGGTTTAAGGGTTGTAACCTGGCTCCCGGAGCAGTTCTGAGTTCTCTCTTCGTTTATTGTCTTGTTACCTTACCAATAGTATTTGAGACGGGTTTCTATTCAGGTGAAGGGCTACAACCCCGGTCCTTGTTTGGTTTAAGGGTTGTGACCTGGCTACTTGAATGGTTTCCTCGTACTCAGTTTACTGTTGTTATCTCTATTATTATTATCAGTACTTTATTTATTATCTTTAATATTCTGTTGTGATATGCTGGTTTTAGTTCCTAAGTGAAGCCTCCTTTGTGGCACTTGCTCTTTCTGGGGTTTGACCCAGCTGGTTTTGTATGGCCAGATATCGGAGCAGCTCCAGAGGATCTACCTAACTTCCAGCCAGATGGTGACCACCAGGCGTAATCCTGGCAATGAGTGGGTTTCTTTTTGTCTTCCCACTTTATTGTAAAATTATTCTTTTGAGGCGTTTAGCCGACGAACACGTGTTAGCTCGATTGCACCTTTACTTATTGTCTGCCTACGGGCTGTAACATGATTGACAGATCCTAGGGTTGATCATGTACGACTGAACTCTTGCTAGTCTTGACATTTTGTACGACTAGCTTCATGATCATCCGATATGTAATGTATGGGACGCCTTGCTATTATATATTTGGTGCTCTGACATCTTGTAACTATTATTGCTTGCTTGAGATTGAGACAATAGGTTGTTCATGACCATAGGAGACTGTTGGATTGTAGTTAAACCCTCATGTATCTAGACAGCCGTGACCGTATAGCGAGGTGGGTTGCACTTCAATATACGTAGCTGGCTATGTACGCCCCTGCTCTCCAGTATTCTGGTTCTGGGGCGTTACACCACAGTTTTGATGTACTTCAGCAAACTCCTTCTTCATGTTCCCATATTTTTATTTAGGTCAGCCACATCTCTTCATGTTCCTTTTTTAAAAGCATATTAAAGATTAGCTCGCACACAAGTAGCACGATGCCGATGATTCGATGAAGACGTTGAAAGACTCATTTTTTAAGCTTTCGAAAACCAGTTCAACCAGTTCACAAAGCGAGAGTAGTATCTGGAAGGACGGGGAGGGGGCGTAGAAGAGGAGAAGGAGCGGGGAACAAGGGGAACAAAGGACGTGGAAGAGGAGGGAAGGAGGGACCGGGGAGGGTACGTCGAAGAGGAGCAGCGACGAAGAAGGGACTAGGAAGAAAAGGGAAGGAGGGACGCAGCGGAGGTGGGAAGGAGGGAAGGAGCGGAGGTGGGAAAGAGGGACGTACCGCCGGAGGAACGGCGAAGGAGGCCGGCGGAGGAACTGGGAAGGAGAGATGCACCGCCGGAGGAACGAGGAAGGAGGTCGACGGAGGATCGGGAAAGGAAGAGGGACGCCTACTTCCACGTCTTCTTCATCATCTTGGCGGCTGAAGGAGTGTGAAAGTGAAAGTGTAAGGGCCTGTTTGGTATGAAGGAGGTGAAGTGAAAGTGTGATAAAAACCAGATTTTTTATCACTGTTCACTGGAGGTGAATCTAGTTACTCCGTTTGGATAACCATCAAAACTGTTAAGGGGGTGGGAAGCTCTGACACAGTAGAGTTACTGTCCCCTATTTTTCTTTTCATGTCACCTATTTCAAATTTGAGCTGCAACTCTCCCGTAAGTGAAGATCCGTGTTGGTAACGGTGGAGGGGGCGTTGAAGAGGAGTGTTAGCCCAATAATTATATTATGTTTTTGAATATGGCTAATCAATTAAGTTTACCATAATGACATCACTAATATTCATGTAATCACTATCATGTTGCTACTTAAACTTAGCATTGTCCTAAATGTTCTTGTCACGACCCGCTCCCGAATAATCGGACACGAGTCAGACACGCCCAGCCTTCGTCGTTAGACACGACGAAGTAAGCTGTACCAAACTAGGGAAATCTAACAGATAAACATGAAAGTATACAATCACAGCATCTAAAATGTATCCCAGAATGATCATCATAATCCACAATTCTATGTATAAAAATGTACGAGTCATCAAGAGTGAAATGTACTATGAATTCTAAATCAATATCTAAAAGTAAGGCTAACAGTCTAAATCTGAAACCTCAAGCTAAGTCATGACCATCCTGCTCAGCTAAGATCCCGGGCTCTGGCCTATATGGTAGAATGGTATCCTGCAAGCATACCTACAACTTATCCAGTCAGGAGCGGAGCAAAGTACAGTTCTAGGTAATAAAACATGAATATGAAATGGGTACAAGGGTACAAGAAATGAAATACAGGAATGAACAGGTAAATACAGGAAAGTAGTACAGGAACTGAGTACAGGAGATATAGTACATGAATGTAAAGTACATGAACATATAAAGTACAAGAAATGTAATGTACAGGAATGAAACTATAATCCTGCAGTACCAGACATGATAAGTGCACAATATCGAAATACATCTAGTCCATGTGACCGGCTGGGGTGAGTACATGTATAGGAGTACATGAATATGGTATGACTTAGGACCCGCGTGCACAGTGCGAGGCCTAAACTAGGCACAAGAATATATAGTAACCGGGATTGGTCACATGGCTAGTGTATTTCCCCTCCCGACACTAACAAGTACAAGAGCAAGAGTACAGGAATACAGGAGTACATGATGTCGTGCTATGATGTGTCACAAGAAAGGGTACAGGAATGTAAATGCACAAGACCGTAGAAAAGTACTTGCCTTGCTCCAGGAAAGTACGGGTGAAGATCGGGGCTAGATGTCCTCCTGTATTTTAGGTATAAGTTGGTTAATTTCTAATAACTATTTATCACTTAAACTTTATCTACAACTATTCTTAATACCATCTATAAACCATTATTAATATAATAACTAAAATGTAATGCCAACTACCACTGCTGGATTAAAATACATAAGTTGTCAACCTTACCACCACTTTAGATTTTAGTTAAGCTTAAAGGATTTAAAATCCACAATGGTAATGAATATTTACATATAGATATGCTTATGTAAGACCATCCCTTATACGTCATGTCCATATGTAAACACACAGCAACCATAGACTACCTGTTGCTAACATTCATCCAGGGCCATTCAAATTCTCATATATAAAAGCTAGTATAACTCAAGGCCTGATACTGCTCTCACTATTGAGGCTTTAGAGAATCAAGGTTATCCCACTGTTAAACCCTTAAATCAATTCTTCTTGACTGTCTGAGTACCACAATAAAGAATTTTAATACTTAGGTCAACAGGTCCAATTATGATGCAAATGTACATCATTCGAAGAACCACTCAACTGTACACAGAAATCTCAAATTCTTTAAATCGTAACAGAGTGCACTCAATACCAAACCAAAGACACAAGCATACATGTCTTAATTTAGACAAGGTATACAAACTGAAACCAGTTAATGGACTAGGCAGCTAACCAATCAATCCTAACCTTATCTTCCAATTCTAGCTTATGGATCCAACAGATAACTTTTAAGAATAGGTGTAAAACCTGCAACACAAGGTCCAACCAACTGATATAGTACATCTTCATGTACTGTTACCAGTCTAACCCATTGCTAGATCCCCATTCCCTAGAAGCATCTCAAAACCAACCTAGGAAACTTCATTACAGAATCTGTAGCTAACTAATCTTACCAAGAATGATCTCAAAATTACAATATACATTTAAACTCATAGCCACAATGTTCGGATTAAGACCAGCTACTAACCCAGAGTTTAGAAAGAACAGAGCATAGCAAAAATCCAATCTCACAAGTCTCACTAGAAGTTATACAGAAAGTTTACAAAAATATATAAAAATTAGAATAATAATTCAAAGTAATTCCCAGATCACGCCATTGCTATTCACCGTACTCAATGGCCTACTGTACCGGACACAACGCTCCTGGATGGACACGAACAACCATACGGACACGCATACAGATACACGCTGATCTGGACACGCACACGACACCAAACTTGGTCATGACTGTCATCTTTGCTCTTCTTCATCCGTCTCATCCAACTTAATGCCACTGACACCATGCGACACCAGAAAGGATTGGTCCCAACTATGGTCTGTGTCACTCCCCAATCCTGAAATACGTATTTTAATACGTAAACCGATAATTGTATTTACCTTGAATTTATACGATATTTATTATGCAGTATTTCTTCATGCATTTCCCAAAAATATTCGACAAAATATTATTTCCTAATTTATTTTCTGTATTTGGGGCCTACAGTTTTGGCTCATTTGGGTAACCTATTCTTGGTTCACCCATGGTCCATCATGAACCCTTTGGTTCATCATGAACCCATGGGTCCAAGAATTCTATATATATAACTCATCTCCTTCTCTCTCCTCTCATTTACTTCTTCTCATTTACTTCCTCCACCAACCAAGGCAAGTACCAACTTGCTCAAGAGAAGGATCCATTATTTTGTTAATGATTCTTACAAAACTATTTGCCAAAACATGTTCTTCTCCTCAATCTATACTAGTTTAGAACTTGGAAATTTCTATTTTGAAGCTTTGATTTTTGTAGATCTAAGTTTTAATCATTTTCGGATTTGCATGGTTTGATCTACTTTAGTTGGATTTTATAGGTTTTTGATGCTTCTATGTGGAAGAACATTCAGTTTCACCCAAGTTGGAGCTTTGGAAATCTGGATTTGGAGTTCGGATGGCCAAGTTATGATACTTTGAAGCTGGGTTCAGCCATGGTGTTCTTGCTGTTTTGGAGAAGACAGTGAACAGTGTGCTCCTGTTTGAGCACGCTTCCTATTGGAAGCGTGTTTTCCCTTGAGTTTGCGTGACTTTTCACGCAACACTCTTCCCTTGAGTTTGCGTGACTTTTCACGCAGCTCTTTCCCTTGAGCCTGCGTGACTTTTCATGCAGCTCTTTCCCTTGAGCTTGCGTGACTTTTCACGCAGCTCTTTCCCTTGAGCCTGCGTGACTTTTCACGCAGCTCTTTCCCTTGAGCCTGCGTGACTTTTCATGCTGCTCTTTCCCTTGAGCCTGCGTGACTTTTCACGCACGCTGCCTTGTTGTGCGTATGCTTTTGATATTTTATTAGATATTATATGCCCATTTTATATCCTTACGCCTTTTGTCCTGAGCATGATATGAGCACTAATGTGATCCCGGTGAACAAAGTGCTCCTACCTGATACATGTACCTGAATGTCCTAGTTCTTGTTCATGCTCGACAAATGACTCGTAACTCCACGTGGCGTATTTGCAATGATGCATTACACTAAGGAGGGTAGAACATGTTGACATACTGATTGACATGGATCCTCTTTGGGGTACTCGTACTTGAGTACGACTTTAGGGGGATGATCATGCAGGCCACAGCATGTGAGTCCAAGATTTCACCTAGGGTTAAATTAGGCAACTAAATATACTAGATGCATGGGGAGGGCAAAATCCCGAGATCGTGTTTCACCAGTCGCCCTGAGATATTGTCTTGGCGCGCCGGCTGGTCTCCACGGATACTGTGTCATCCGCAACGAGTGGATGACTGTATCCGATTAATTCCTGTTATATATTACATGTCTTGGCAAGGTGGCCTCACGAGGGACCTGTGCTCCATGACACCTGTCTACGCGAACCCCTGGGTTGGCTAGCCTTGCTGGAAAGATACGATCTGAGAATTTTTCTAATAACATGACGCGAGGATAACCTCGTTCCACTAGAAACTCGTAGACTTGATTGGCCGTGAAAATGACTTGCATGTTTCCTATTTACCTTCCGTGAATAACTGAGGAAAGCGGACTGTCATGGTGCGTGATCCAACCCATGTTCTTGTTTGATTGTTGGGTTGGTTATCGTACTATGACAGGCTGTGGACCGAAGTTATGAACGGAAGACTTATTCTGGTTGTGAAATGCTACTTCTGTGAATGACTGAGGAACATGGTCTATCATGGTACATGATCCAACCCATGTTCTTGTTTGATTGTTGGGTGGGTTATTGTGCTGCGATAGGCTATCGACCGAAGTCACGACCAGGAGATTTTATGGTTTTTACCTTTTTAACTTATGTGAAAGTTATAGAGTACGACACGTCCCGACTCCATGCGGCACCTTTTGTCCTTGTTTGGTTGTAAGGGTGCCATATGGGTTCGAGGATGTTGCGCTACCCTATAATAGTAGCATAAGTATTACTATTATCAGTCATTCTATTAGTTGGGTTTTTAATCTTAACTCTTGTGCCCCTTTGGCGGTACTTGCTATTCGGGGCTGACCCCGCTGGTTTTGTTTGGCCAGATCTCGTAACAGAGCCAGAGGACACGATCTTCCTCCCTGACATCCATGGTGCATACTAGGAGCATGGCGGTTCGGAGACTCGAGTGGGTTTCTTCTCCACCACTCCTGCTTATACTTTTGCGGCGTTTAGCCACCGGCACCTGTTAGCCGGATTACTTGATATTTTGTGTCAGTACATAATTGTAATTAAACAGACTGCAGCTGTGTATAATTTTGTACTCCTGACTCTCTGAGATAGCTAAATTATAAAGCTAGTCTCACATGATCATTTTGATGAAGCGTCAGGGACGCCTTACTGCTTTATCTTTAATGTTCATTTAATTGCTGATTTGACTTAATTGATTGAGACATAGAACTCTGTGGGACCATAGGAGACTTGATTGTAGCATGTACCCCCTAGTCTCTCGACAGCCACGATCGCCGTATGACGTTACGTACCTCATATGGAGTAGCTGGCCTAGTCCGTCCCCGTATTTCGGTACTGAGGCGTGACAAGGTTTTAGTGGTGGCCCATACAGGTCTGATTTTCAGACTTGTGGGGTATTGCGAATTATTAGGAGTCTCAATCAAAACTTGTTTCCCTTAAAATTCTGTTTCGAATTCTCTGTCCTTGCCTTGATCTCTAACCTGACTTGCATCCTCGAAATCTTCCTTGTCCGGACTTGATAATCTTATATCTTTCCCTATAGGGGTGCTTCATTCTCAGTAGCGGGTGAGGCCCATGAGGAAGAGCAGCAAGAGCATGGCTCGACTGGGCAGCAACAGGGGAGAGAACCTTCCCCAGGGCAGGCACAAGCAGAAGTGGAACCAGAGGCAGTGCAGTCGCAGGTTATTGAAACTCCTGCAGCACCAGCAGCGACGGCAGTACCAGATGCCGTAGCACTCCTGGAGATCGTCCGAGGGATTCTTGTCACTCACCAACAGCAACAGACTCGGCAGCAGGAGCAGAACGTGTTGCTGAACCAGGGGATTCAGTTAGCTCTTGAGAGAAGTATCGGGGTTGACTCGGGAGTATCAGGAAGGTTCCGTCGCTTGAACCCGAGGTATTTTGATGGCACGGAGGATGCCATCACTGCGGATGCATGGATTCAAGACATTGAAGCCATTCTTGTGGCAACCAAGGTTCCAGATGATGAGAAGGTTGATCAGGTCAAACTGGTACTTCAGGATCTTGCCCGCGACTGGTGGGCATCAGAAGAAGTTGGTATAAGACATCCTGTTCATTGGACCACCTTCAGTGACAGATTCAAGGCCAAGTATTTTGGCGTAGTAGCTCGATATGAGCTCCAGCAGAAGTTTATCAGTCTTAAGCAAGCGGGCAAGACCGTAGATGGGTATGCAGCAGAGTTCTGCAGATTGTGCCGTTTCGTACCAGCAATGGTGGCAACGGAGCCAGAGAAAGCTATGAGGTTCCAGCAGGGACTTCATTTGGAACTATTACAGCTTGTGGAAGGACACGACTACCAGACGTTCGACGCTGTTTTGACGGCAGCCCGGAGGCACGAGCTTACCCAACAGAGGTTGGTATCGAGGACAGGAGGTCAGAAGAGATCTCATTCCCAGGTTGGAGGAGGATCAATGCAGCGAACATCGGCACCAGCACCCGGTGTACGTATTCATGATGCAGGAGCGCCGCGGAGGACGGCCGTGTCAACTAATACAGCGCCAGTTCGGCATCAGCAGCCAAGGAACCAGCAGCAGCGTCAGGGAGCACCCCAGGGATGTACCTTCTGTGGGAAGGCAGGGCATACGAGGGAGGTGTGTCGGTCAGCGAATGGCTTATACTTGAGGTGTGGTCGTGCAGACCACCGTATTTCCACTTGTCCTATGATGCAGAGGCCAGGAGGGCCAGCTCAACAGTTTCCAGCATTGCCAGCTCCAGTGGTAACCCCGAGTGGAGGTCCAGTATTAGCAGTAAGGCCCCTAGCCCAGCGCTTACCAACGCAGGCTCAGATGTTCCGCCAGGCACAGGCAGCCGAAGGCCCTCAGAGGCAGCAACAGCATGGTCGAGGAAGGCCGCAACAAGGGGCTCCGCGGGGCCAGGCTCTCACATTATCCTTGGAAGAGGCTCTAGCGTCTAGTGACGTGGTGGCAGGTAAAATTCTCGTCACCTCATTTCCCGCTGTAGCATTATTTGATTCAGGCGCTACTCATTCATTCATCTCTGCACAATATGCTACACGGATTGGATTAGAGTTTGAGACATTGCCGGAGAGGATGGATATACTCACCGGCAATGGGCTCGTAGAAGTTAGCAGAGTGCGCTTTTCATGTCCGGTGGAGGTGTGTGGGCATTTATTGCCCGCATCATTGATTGAATTCCCTATGGGGAATTTTGATGTTGTTCTTGGCATAGACTGGTTGAGAGACAGTCATGCGACAATTGATTGTAGAGGAGGTAGGGTCATATTCAGTATTCCTGGGATGGAGCAGTTCATCTTTACTCGAACCTTGAAGAATCAGGCCGGAGACGTCATCTCAGCAGCAGTGTCAGAGCCAGGACAGATTCCGAGAGTGGTCGAAGATTTTTTCGACGTCTTCCCTGATGAGCTCCCAGGGATACCCCCAGTCAGAGAGGTAGAATTTAGCATTGAGTTGAACCCTAGAACGAGGCCTATTGCAGACAGAGTTTACAGAATGTCGCCGTCAGAACAGGATAAGTTGTATCAACATGAAGAAGAGTTGAAGTCTAAGGAATTCATCCGAGACAGTAAATCGCCCTGGGCCGCGCCAGTGATTCTAGTTCCCAAGAAGGATGGGTCGACGAGGATGTGCATCGACTACCGCAAGCTGAATGCAGTAACAGTGAAGAATAAGTACCCACTACCAAGGATTGATGACCTGTTTGACCAGTTGAGCAAGGCCAGTGTCTTTTCCAAGATCGATCTTCGGTCGGGATACTATCAAGTGAGAGTCCGGGAGCAAGACATACCGAAGACAGCATTCAGATCTAGATATGGGCATTATGAGTTTTTAGTAATGCCCTTTGGACTAACCAACGCCCCCGCAGTATTTATGGATTTAATGAACCGCATATTTCTGCCGTACTTGGATAAATTTGTGGTGGTGTTCATAGATGACATTCTTGTCTATTCCAGCAGTGAAGAGGAGCATGAGAAGCATCTTAGGACTGTCTTACAGACATTGAGGGAGCATCAACTTTATGCGAAGCTTGACAAGTGTGAATTTTGGTTAGATCACATTTCGTTCCTGGGGCATGTAATTTCTGGGACAGGAGTGTCAGTGAATCCGAAGAAGATTGAGGCCGTAGAGCATTGGCCAGTTCCGAGAACGGTTGCAGAAGTGCGAAGTTTCTTAGGATTAGCTGGTTACTACAGAAGGTTCGTGGCGGACTTTGCCAAGATCTCTGCACCCTTAACGCGTTTGACGCACAAGGATGTAGAGTTTGTTTGGTCAGCTAGCTGTCAGGCATCATTTGCAGAATTGAAGAAGAGATTGATCTCAGCCCCGATCTTGACACTTCCAGTAGGAGCAGGAGGCTTTACCGTATATTGTGACGCATCAGGGAAGGGTCTTGGATGTGTATTGATGCAGCATGGAAAAGTAATAGCATATGCGTCTCGGCAGCTTCGAGACCATGAGAAAAATTACCCGACTCACGATTTGGAGTTAGCAGCTGTGGTGTTTTCACTCAAGTTGTGGAGGCATTATTTATACGGGGATCGGGTAGAGATCTATACTGATCATAAGAGTTTGAAATACGTATTCACGCAGCGAGATTTGAATATGAGACAAAGAAGATGGTTAGAACTGCTGAAGGATTTTGATTTAGATCTTCAGTATCACCCAGGCAAGGCGAATGTAGTTGCAGATGCACTGAGTAGGAGAGACAGTGCCTTTATCTTGACCTCATAGAAGCATATTTTAGATGACCTTCAGAGTATGGGAATCGAAGTAGTTTTGCCAAGGGATATAGGAAGAATGACCAGTATGCAGATTCAGTCAACCTTAGTAGAGAGGATAAGGGCAGCACAAGCAAGAGATCCACAGATTCAGAAGTTGCGGTCGGAGTGTGAATCAGGCCGTAGGAAGAAGTTAGTGATTCATGAAGATGGTACGCTCAGGTTTGGAAACAGACTCTGTGTACCGAGTGGAGACCTTCGGCAATAAGTTATGTCCGAAGCTCATAGTTCTATTTACTCCATTCATCCAGGAGGAACGAAGATGTATCGAGATATCAGGCAGTTCTTTTGGTGGAATGGCATGAAAAGAGAGATAGCGAGATTTGTATCCAAGTGTCTGGTATGTCAGCAGGTGAAAGCCGAGCAGCAGAGACCAGCAGGGTTGCTACAGCCGCTTTCTATCCCAGAATGGAAATGGGAGCACATCACGATGGATTTTGTGACCGGTTTACCTAGATCCCCGACTGGTAAGAATGCGGTCTGGGTAATAGTAGATCGACTCACGAAGGTCGCTCATTTTCTTTCCTTTCGAGTTGGACAAACTACTGAGCAGTTAGCAGAAATGTACATGAAGCAGATAGTAAGGCAGCACGGTGTTCCAGTTAGTATAGTATCAGATCGGGATACGCGGTTTACTTCCCATTTTTGGCGGAGCTTGCACCAAAGTTTGGGAACCAGGTTAAGATTCAGTACTGCTTATCATCCACAAACTGACGGGCAATCAGAAAGAACCATTCAGACATTAGAAGATATGCTACGGGCGTGTACCTTGGATTTTGGCGGATCTTGGGAGGATCACCTTCATCTAGTGGAGTTCTCCTATAACAACAGCTATCAGGCTAGCATTCAGATGGCCCCGTTCGAAGCATTGTACGGAAGGAAGTGCAGGTCCCCTTTGGCATGGGACGACGTCGGAGAACGGAAGTTGTTGGGGCCAGAGATGATCACGCAGACTGTGGAGATAGTTAAGTTAGTCAGAGAGCGCCTTCGAGTTGCACAGGACCGACATCGTCATTGGGCAGATCAGCATCGTAGGTCTATAGAGTTCAGGGTTGGCGACCAAGTGTTTCTGCGAATTTCGCCTACTCGGAGAATCATCAGATTTGGAACCCGGGGAAAGCTTAGTCCAAGATACGTTGGTCCTTTCAAGATTCTCGCTCGGGTAGGCGATGTGGCTTATCGACTTGCCCTTCCACCTTCGTTAACTGGCATACATGATGTGTTTCATGTGTCCCAATTACGTGGGTATGTCCCGAATCCGAGTCACGTCCTCGATCATTCTGAGTTAGTCGTTGGTACCGACCTAACTTACGAGGAACAACCCGTATCTATTTTGGACCGACGAGAGAAGGTACTCAAGAATCGGACGATAAGCCTTGTCCGTGTTTCTTGGAACCATCACTCTTCGGGAGAGTCAACCTGGGAGCGCGAGGACGAGATCAGATCTCGTTATCCGTATTTGTTTGACTAATAAGGTATATTTATGCACCTTATTGACACGATTCCATGCTTTTCTGCACCTGCTTATTTCGCACCTTGTGATGTATGATAATAACTGCTATGATAGTTAACTTATATATATGATTGTGCCTTGCTTGCCCTGATTTCACTATCCTGTCTTGGCTGGAATTCCGAGGACGAAATTTTTCTAAGAAGGGTAGAGATGTCACTCTCCAATCCTGGAATACGTATTTTAATACGTAAACCGATAATTGTATTTACCTTGAATTTATACGATATTTATTATGCAGTATTTCTTCATGCATTTCCCAAAAATATTCGACAAAATATTATTTCCTAATTTATTTTCTGCATTTGGGGCCTACAGTTTTGGCTCATTTGGGTAACCTATTCTTGGTTCACCCATGGTCCATCATGAACCCTTTGGTTCATCATGAACCCATGGGTCCAAGAATTCTATATATATAACTCATCTCCTTCTCTCTCCTCTCATTTACTTCTTCTCATTTACTTCCTCCACCAACCAAGGCAAGTACCAACTTGCTCAAGAGAAGGATCCATTATTTTGTTAATGATTCTTACAAAACTATTTGCCAAAACATGTTCTTCTCCTCAATCTATACTAGTTTAGAACTTGGAAATTTCTATTTCGAAGCTTTGATTTTTGTAGATCTAAGTTTTAATCATTTTCGGATTTGCATGGTTTGATCTACTTTAGTTGGATTTTATGGGTTTTTGATGCTTCTATGTGGAAGAACATTCAGTTTCACCCAAGTTGGAGCTTTGGAAATCTGGATTTGGAGTTCGGATGGCCAAGTTATGATACTTTGAAGCTGGGTTCAGCCATGGTGTTCTTGCTGTTTTGGAGAAGACAGTGAACAGTGTGCTCCTGTTTGAGCACGCTTCCTGTTGGAAGCGTGTTTCCCCTTGAGTTTGCGTAACTTTTCACGCAGCACTCTTCCCTTGAGTTTGCGTGACTTTTCACGCAGCTCTTTCCCTTGAGCCTGCGTGACTTTTTACGCAGCTCTTTCCCTTGAGCCTGCGTGACTTTTCACGCAGCTCTTTCCCTTGAGCCTGCGTGACTTTTCACGCAGCTCTTTCCCTTGAGCCTGCGTGACTTTTCATGCTGCTCTTTCCCTTGAGCCTGCGTGACTTTTTACGCACGCTGCCTTGTTGTGCGTATGCTTTTGATATTTTATTAGATATTATATGCCCATTTTATATCCTTACGCCTTTTGTCCTGAGCATGATATGAGCACTAATGTGATCCCGGTGAACAAAGTGCTCCTACCTGATACATGTACCTGAATGTCCTAGTTCTTGTTCATGCTCGACAAATGACTCGTAACTCCACGTGGCGTATTTGCAATGATGCATTACACTAAGGAGGGTAGAACATGTTGACATACTGATTGACATGGATCCTCTTTGGGGTACTCGTACTTGAGTACGACTTTAGGGGGATGATCATGCAGGCCACAGCATGTGAGTCCAAGATTTCACCTAGGGTTAAATTAGGCAACTAAATATACTAGATGCATGGGGAGGGCAAAATCCCGAGATCGTGTTTCACCAGTCGCCCTGAGATATTGTCTTGGCGCGCCGGCTGGTCTCCACGGATACTGTGTCATCCGCAACGAGTGGATGACTGTATCCGATTAATTCCTGTTATATATTACATGTCTTGGCAAGGTGGCCTCACGAGGGACCTGTGCTCCATGACACCTGTCTACGCGAACCCCTGGGTTGGCTAGCCTTGCTGGAAAGATACGATCTGAGAATTTTTCTAATAACATGACGCGAGGATAACCTCGTTCCACTAGAAACTCGTAGACTTGATTGGCCGTAAAAATGACTTGCATGTTTCCTATTTACCTTCCGTGAATAACTGAGGAAAGCGGACTGTCATGGTGCGTGATCCAACCCATGTTCTTGTTTGATTGTTGGGTTGGTTATCGTACTATGACAGGCTGTAGACCGAAGTTATGAACGGAAGACTTATTCTGGTTGTGAAATGCTACTTCTGTGAATGACTGAGGAACATGGTCTATCATGGTACATGATCCAACCCATGTTCTTGTTTGATTGTTGGGTGGGTTATTGTGCTGCGATAGGCTATCGACCGAAGTCACGACCAGGAGATTTTATGGTTTTTACCTTTTTAACTTATGTGAAAGTTATAGAGTACGACACGTCCCGACTCCATGCGGCACCTTTTGTCCTTGTTTGGTTGTAAGGGTGCCATATGGGTTCGAGGATGTTGCGCTACCCTATAATAGTAGCATAAGTATTACTATTATCAGTCATTCTATTAGTTGGGTTTTTAATCTTAACTCTTGTGCCCCTTTGGCGGTACTTGCTATTCGGGGCTGACCCCGCTGGTTTTGTTTGGCCAGATATCGTAACAGAGCCAGAGGACACGATCTTCCTCCCTGACATCCATGGTGCATACTAGGAGCATGGCGGTTCGGAGACTCGAGTGGGTTTCTTCTCCACCACTCCTGCTTATACTTTTGCGGCGTTTAGCCACCGGCACCTGTTAGCCGGATTACTTGATATTTTGTGTCAGTACATAATTGTAATTAAACAGACTGCAGCTGTGTATAATTTTGTACTCCTGACTCTCTGAGATAGCTAAATTATAAAGCTAGTCTCACATGATCATTTTGATGAAGCATCAGGGACGCCTTACTGCTTTATCTTTAATGTTCATTTAATTGCTGATTTGACTTAATTGATTGACACATAGAACTCTGTGGGACCATAGGAGACTTGATTGTAGCATGTACCCCCTAGTCTCTCGACAGCCACGATCGCCGTATGACGTTACGTACCTCATATGGAGTAGCTGGCCTAGTCCGTCCCCGTATTTCGGTACTGGGGCGTGACAGTCTGACACGATCAAAAGCTTGGACACGAATGAAAGCTAGACACAACAATCGACACCCTGCAACCCGACCAAACCCCACCAGTTCGACCACAATTAAATTAAGAACTCAAGACGCAACCACAGCAAAGGAGGAGCAGAATAGTACCTGAGATGAGCTATAATGTGTCGAACACAATTTGAAGAAGTAGACACATCCTCAAGAGATTGGACACAGCTCTCGAGTCCAGATGTGGTCGAAACCCACTACTCCACAAGAAAGAAGTAGATCGATCCCGATCTGCATACGAGAATCCTATTGTCAAGGAAACGGTAGGATCGGAACAATTCGTGTCATAGAAGAAGGAAATCGGAGGGAGGAACTCACCGAACCAAATCCTGCGTCGAGTTACCGAACCAACGAATGCCACCGGAGATATAACGAATTGTTCGTCGTCGTCGTGGAGAGGAGACCCGCCTGGTGGTCGAAGTCATCATGGCCGCCACCGCCGCTAGAGAGATCGTCGTGGCCGCTGGAGATAAGCTCACGCAGCCGTCGCCATGGATGGAGTGGTCGCCGGAAAGAAGCAGCGCCGTCACCGTAGTCGATTGCTCTGTCCAAGCACCGCCGAGAGGGAGTGGAGTCGTCCCCGCCGTTCAGTCGTCGGTGTGGCTCCGTCTCGTCACCGCCGCCATGGAGAGCCGGAGTTTTGCCTAGGTGTTCTACTGTCGTCGTCGACCGTCGCTGTCGTCGTCGAAGTCGCCGCTCGTCGCCGCCTGAAACCGTCGCTCGTCGATTTAGGGTTTGGCTCGGAAGGAATTGGGGACGAGGAGAACCGAGAGAAAAAATGAAATAAGAAGTGTTACACTCTCTCTCCTCCAGATTGGATTTTTAAAGGAATGAAAAGGAATTTTACAAAAAAAACCCCTCCCGTTCTAAGTAATTGCAAAAGACTCACCCGCTCTGAATTATTTTCAAATAAACCCTCCGCTTTTTCATTATTTCAGATTTTTAAAGAAAACAGTTATAAAAATTAAAATAAGGAATGGGGACCACAAAGTTTGTTACAACAACTTTTCAAATTTTTAAAAAAATATATATATTCCTTCTTCAAATTTCTTCCCTCCAAAAATACTCATTACTATATATTTATAATAAAAGAATGAAGTATTTATTATTAAAAATTTAAATTTCCCCAAAATTGGGAAAAGTGGAGTTACAAATCTCTCCCCCTTGAAAAATTTCGTCCTCGAAATTCGAAGACCCCCAAAGTAAATCTCAAATTAAAAAAAAAAATTCAAACACGAATCATTTATTGAAAATAGAATTTCCGAACACAAGAATGATAGCGCTCCCGCATCTTGTCCTCACGCTCCTATGTGGACTCTTCCGGAGAGTGATGTCTCCACATGACGCGGACAAGTGGAATAGTCTGGTTCCGCAGGCACTTCTTCCTCCGATCAAGGAACTCCACTGGCTGCTTCTCGTAGGTCAAGCTCGGGCCCACCTCTAGCTCTGAATAGTCCATCACATAGCTCGGATCTGGAATGTAGCGTCGAAGCTGGGACACGTGGAAAACGTCGTGCACTCCCTCCAAGCTAGCTGGAAGCGCCAGTCGATATGCCACCTCGCCGATCCGCGAATCACGTCGAAGGGCCCGATGAATCTCGGACTGAGCTTTCCGCCTTTGCCAAAGCGAATGACGTCCCTAGTCGGCGAGATCCTCAGGAGCACTATCTCCTACCGCAAACTCCCGTGGCCGTCTGCTGCTGTCCGTCCAGTGCTTCCGCCGATCCTGTGCAACTCTGAGACGCCCTGAGCCTTTGAGACCATGTACGATAATTACACACAAGAAATTGAAATAATACGATCTAACAATGATCAAGAATTTAATAGGCACGAATGGAATGAAGTTTCGATTACAACTTAGAGGAGCAAAATCATGAAGACACAAACTATTAAGTACGATCAGAATTGATAGTTAATACAAGTGAACCAGGACAAGATAGAAAAAACATGGTCAAATAGACATGATTTAAGATTGAAGTTTAGACAAGACACAACAAAGTACGGAATCACAATCTGGTAATGTACAATTTTGAGAAATTCAATGATCTAACGATAAAATGCTAGAAGGAAAATTTAGCAAGGATTGATTGAGGAGACGTACGCAATACTCAGGTGGTACAGTACCAAATCAGGATGTACGTGCAAGGGTTTGTGATTTTCGAAAATCAATAATCATCTGAAAAGGAAATATAATTTCCATGATACCCGAGAACATATAGGTATTTGAAATCACTTTGCTTAGAATCCCTACCCCGCCAGTATATATCTGACTGCAGTGGACTTTCGGCTCCATGACTTAAATAACAATATGTTACCGAATAACATATCAACTTATTCATTTTCAAACAATTATCGACGAAGCAACTCAAGAGATATGAAGAGTTTAGGACAAAGTCTCAATAATACCCAAAAACCTATGAATGTCTGAATCACTTCAACTTGGAGTTCATGCCTCGCCAGTGTACAGCTGGCTGCAGTGAATCCTCAGTCTCCATAATCCAGATGATGGCTGCAGCGCGCAACTGTCATGCCATAGTAGGTCATCGAATAGCCTCTCGAATTTATCCCTAGGAATTTCAAAAGAGTTTCAAGGAATTCAAAATGAGTTTCAATAGTCCAAGTCACGGAAATGGTGAAGTTACCTGACTGTTAGAATACAAGGATTTATTAGGTACTAAGAGATGACAAGGGATCCCATCGGTGAGCATAAGAGGGCAACCAGGGAGATTTAAAATTTCAGACAGGGAGCGAAGTTTCAAATTATAACGAAATTCCAACTGATATCTGGAATGGTAACAAGATTCCATATATGGGATATTATCCCAAAGGGATAACAGTGTCTCGAAGGATGAACTGAGGCAAGGTTTTTAGATAGGAGACAAGTTTCAAAATAAATAAAATTTCGTACAAGTTTCAATAAAATCTCGAATATCAATGAAACCTCGAGCAAAACTTGAATTGAAAATGAATTCTCCAATAAGGTACACAGTGAACAATAGAAAATCAAGTATTAACAAAGTCACGGATAGGACACAAAATCACGAATATAAATCTCAAATAGAAAGCTAGGTTACGAAGAGTGAATGGAAAGCATGTATCATTTAGTTAATGGAATACAAGGTATTGGATCGTAAATATGCGACAAGCAAATCTCAAATAAGTTTGAAACAAAACCGCAGATAAAAAACAATCTCGAATAAATATAAAATCTGGAATAGGAAATAGAATCCCAAACAAGCATCAATAGAAGCGAAGGTTCAAACATGGTTTCAAAATGATATTTCAAGTAGGAATAATTCTGGAATAGTACAAGTTCGATTAGCGAACAAAATATCAATAAACGAGTAGGAACAAGTATCCATGAAACAAGCAAATCTTGGATAGGAGACAGGATCGAAACAAAAATAGTGGACCAACAACTCTCGACTAGAAAATCAAAGTCATGAATGAAGAAACAAGTCTCGAATAGGAAACAAAATCTTCAAAACCCTCAAAGGTATTTGCAACAATGTCTGCATAGGACGGAGCTTTAAACAAGTTTCGAATGAGGAACAGGATTTCGAAATGAAATCTCGAGAAACGATTAAATATCAATTAACACGAAGTTTGATAAAGAAACAAAATTTGCAAATAGGAGCCATCACTAGGAAACAAGGTCATGAATGAATGTACAAACGGTATCGAATAATGGATTTCAAACAAATATCGAATTGTGGGTCTGAAACAAGTTTGTCGAATATGAAACAATATCTTGAAATAAGTTTCGAACATCAATCAAGGTTCCAAAATAGAAACAAAAAGTTTCAAGAAATGATCAATGTGTTAGGAGGAATTTAAGGGAAGACTGGATTATTAATCAAGATACATGGTTTTCCCAACCATGCAAAAAAAAAATCTTCTGTCTTCAGTCTATCTTCAGTGTTTCCTCCAGGACTGGAATCACTTCAATATTCTTCACTGTCCTAACGTAGACTGGTCCATGCGGTAATGCTCCATATAGCTGCTGAATCTGGAGAGACGAGTCCTTCTGTGATACTGGTGCTCCTCGTGCTCGTCCTTGGGCAGTGTGATCAGCGGTCTCCAGCAGTCCTTGACTTGGTAGACAGGCGATTAGCAGTACAAGCATAGCCTTCGTCTTTTGTGGCATTCGTCGTAGTGGTGTCCTGGGCTGCGGCAGAAAATACAATGATAGGCGGCTGAATCTGAATCTCCTGCTGGGCTGAAGAAGTGTTGTCCGAGTGTGGCGACGCTTTACGGATCCATAGTAGTTGCTATTCTCGTCATAAGTCTTCATGTCTCTCCTGGGCTTCAACTTCCGGTTTCGTTCCATTGTCTGCGCTACATTCTGGATCTCCTGGCTGGTGGCTCTAATCTTCAGATAAATCGGGTCCTCAGAAACTTGGATGACTTCAGTGGCGGCTTCACGTTCTCAATCTGCTCCTCGGTGCAGGATATGCGCTCAGTATCGGGAAAGCCCAAAAATTCGAGAGTCTGGAAATCAGAAGTCCTTCCTGGCTCGGCGAGTGTATCCACAAGTCTGTCTTGAAAAGGATGGCATGCTCCCTCTGGTTGTCAAGGGACTCTTCAAACGTCTCCGTCAACTACGTACTACCCATGGGGATAGTAGAGTGGTAGAAGGCAGTGGAAGCTCGAAGCCCTCAAGTGAAGGTGGATCGACTGTTCTGATATTTGCGTGTCGGAATTATCTGAAAAAAACAGAAAACTGTTAAAATAACCTAGACCTAAATACAACGAGTGTTTATAGAATATCAATATACCTGATATACCCTTATTTTTCGATTTTCCTATGCTGTGATCAAGTTTTCCTAGTATAATCAAGTCCCCCAATAGTACGCTAAGACCTAGGTACCATTAGGATAGACCTGCATGGGCCACCACTAAAAACATGTCATGACCCGCTCCCGAATAATCGGACACGAGTCAGACACGCCCAGCCTTCGTCGTTAGACACGACGAAGTAAGTTATACCAAACTAGGGAAATCTAACAGATAAACATGAAATTATACAATCACAGCATCTAAAATGTATCCCAGAATGATCACCATAATCCACAATTCTATGTATAAAAATGTACGAGTCATCAAGAGTGAAATGTACTATGAATTCTAAATCAATATCTAAAAGTAAGGCTAACAGTCTAAACCTGAAACCTCAAGCTAAGTCATGACCATCCTGCTCAGCTAAGATCCCGGGCTCTGGCCCATATGGTAGAATGGTATCCTGCAAGCATACCTGCAACTTATCCAGTCAGGAGCGGAGCAAAGTACAGTTCTAGGTAATGAAACATGAACATGAAATGGGAACAAGGGTACAGGAAATGAAATATAGGAATGAACAGGTAAATACAGGAAAGTAGTACAGAAATTGAGTACAGGAGATATAGCACATGAATGTAAAGTACAGGAACATATAAAGTACAGAAAATTGTAGGTCCTAAAAAATAAAGTTGCACACATCAACAAAGTCAGAAAATCAAGAAATACAACTTTCAAATGAGCTGCACAGACATCAGATTGCGCATCCTTCAGATTGCGCACACTAGACTGCGCATACTCTCAAGCGCGCAGGCTGACGTGGCAATGTCATCATTACCTGACACAATCAAATCTTCCTGACAGCTGACAACACGAAGAACGAGGAGACTGTTCGTTTATTGCGCCACACAGCGCTCGAGAACGGCTGATAGCTGGCAGCGCAATCGGTCAACCATTCTGTTGCGCAGTCCAGGCTCGCGCAATCCAATGCCAGCGCAGTTCAGGTTGCGCGTTTCATCAACACAACTGACAAAATACACGTGGCACTCATGCCATCAATTACTCATTACGTGGCAACCGTCTATGCACGATCATGCGCATTTCGATCAAATGATGCCATGTGTCCAAGACAGTTGGCCCACGATCTAACAACTGCCTGCACAGTTCACTGTTGCGCAATCCAATTGCTGCGCAATCCAATTGCTGCGCAATCCATCATGCGCAGTCCAGAATAACTAAAAGTTAGTTATTTTCAGAACTCTATAAATAGAGTTTCAAGTCTCCATTTAAGGGGATCAGAGATCAGATTTTAAAGTTTAGAGAGTCCAGGAGTTCTTGCCCAAGTGCTGCTGCATTCTTCCGAGGCTTTTGCCTTCAACTTCCGAGGCCTTTGCCTTCAATTCCAGAGTTGTTTTCAACTTCAGAGGCTCCGTCTTCAGAGTTCACATCGTCCAAGGGATAAAGCAATCGTCATCTAGATTGGATTCCTAAAGTTGTACCTTTTCCAGAATTCTTGTAATCTTATTACAAAGTTTGTATCAATAAAGTTCAACACTTTTGTTTTTGCAAACAAAATGGCGACTCTGCTGGGGACGACTTTCTCCTCCGACGAGGAAGTAGCAACTCAATGTGACATAACGTCTATCGAGAAGACACAGAAGACACTGGTTGTGAAGATCAACCAGACTGCCTATGAAGCCCTGATCAACTCCAAAACCACCCCTCGCACTGCAACCACTTCTGCTACGAGCAAAGTGTGCCCAGTGTGGGTCCCAAAGTCTACTGCACAATCCAAAGTCTCTGCCAGCAAGACTCTTGCACAATCTGCCAGCAAGATTCCTGCGCAGTCTGCCATCAAGACTGCTGCGCAGTCCAAGGCTTCTGTCACCAAGCCTGCTGTACAATCTGTCTCTGCTACTGCTGCGCAATCTGCTGTTGCCAGTACACAGAAGACTTCATATGCTGCCTTAGCCAAGTACAAGACTCCTATGCCTCTGGCGCAATTGGCTGCCAATCTGCCTGCGCCAACCAATACTCCAGCAACCAGAGTCCACCCTAAGCACTCTGTGGCAAGAACTTCTGATGCACAAACCACAGTTTCTGTGGCCAAAACCAGTGCGCCATCCATTCATGCACAAGCTACTCTTGCGCAAACTAAGAATGACAGCCTTTTGGCTAAACTCTCTTCTTCTCATAACAAGGAGAAGAGCTCTGTTCCTCCTCCCAAACACACTGTTGCTTCTGCACAATCCACTAGGGGTAGTCCTTTGGCTATTCCTCATCATGTTCAAAACAAAGGAAAAGGCCCATTAGTCTTTTCTCAGACTTCCTTGTCTAATGATTTGGAAGACAACGGAGGAAAACGCTCTTTAGCTAACCCTTCTCAACAAAACAAAAGAAAATGTCCTTTGGTCTTTTCTCAATCTTCCTCGGTTTTTACCGTAGAAGATCAATCTGAACGTGCTCCGGCACCAGTCAGTACAAGAACTCCTTCAAACAAGGGCTCTTCTTTCCTTCATGATAAGAGAACTTGTACTGATCAAAGAGGTATTCTGCCTACCCCGGTAGCAGAATTCCAAGACCTTCCAATTCTCAAGATATCCCGCTCAAGACAGGAAAAATTACTGGTGTCTCAAACAGAAACCCTTGGGGGTGAATTTGCTGATATAAGAACTTATCTTAACAGACCAACTTCGACAAAATGTAAACAGCCAATGCCGAAGACCAAACATCATCAAAGACAAACTTCCAGGGTCAAAGATCCCGACACTTATGCCAATGAAGTGAGCACTTCCCTGTATACTCAAGGGACAAAATATTTGAAGAATCGGAATTATGTTCCGAATATTATCAAAGAACAGATCCCTCAGAGCTTCTCTAGTCCTGCTGTTGTTCCCGATCTCCGAGAACATCTTAGACAAAAACGGGACAATGTCGCAACACTTCCAACTCAATCATCTGATCATCATTGCAATCATAAAGTCATCATTCAATGTTGTCAAACAACAAAACGATCTGTCTTCGATCGTTTGACTTTTGCAAATTCTGAACCTATGTCAGAGGATGAAGAAATGTTGTACGCTTCTGTTAACATGACTTCCCGAGACACTGGGGGTAGAAGGTGCTCGAAGCACGGCAGACCTCGCAAGCCAAGCCGACGGTATCTAGATTTACTTCAGGAATCTTCTGAAGGAGTATTTCAACATACTTGATCTTGAAGCCGAGATACAATCGGTCAAAGAAATCTTCTTCAAGATCCTTCGAGTCATCTTCCTACTTCTCAGTCAGGAGACGACTCTTTCTCCGACTATGATGCATACAGCGAAAGCTCTGAACAGACAGTGTCTTCCACGATACCAAGAGAAGTCACGGCTTACGTTGTCAACGAAGATCCAGATGCTTCAACCTCAGCAAATCAGAAACAGCGAATTGCTGCGCTAGAAGACAAGCTGAAGACCATGGCCGAAATGGTCACCAGTATGCACTCCATCATTGTGGCACAACATGCCACACCACCGATTGTACCTGTTGTAAGTCCAGAGATCATAGCATCTTCAGTACCTGTCAATGCTGGGCTGAGGGTAGTGTCTCCTCAAATGCCTCCTGTACAAGTTCAAGTGCAAACTACACCCAGTCAGTCAGGGGCTGGGGGTAGTGCTTATAATGCTGTTCCTCCTCCTACTACTCTGACTCAACCTACTCCTTCTTTATCATCTGAAGACGCCAATGAAGCTGTCAAACTCTTGCGGATTCAGTTCGAGGCGTTCAAAGAGAAAGACAACTTGCAAAGATTGGGAATCAAGCAGCCCTATCCAATTGAATGGAAGGAAGTCCCATTCCCGCCAAAGTACACGATCCCAACGATCTCTTTGTTTGATGGCAGCACCTCACCAAGCCAATTCATCAATCATTTCGAGGTAATGACTGTTCAACTCCAACCAAATGACGCTCTTCTTACCAGAGTATTCGTCGGTTGTTTAGCCGGCGTAGCATACGACTGGTATAGAAGTTTGCCAGATGGTTGTATCACTTCCTTCTCAGGTCTCAAACAAATCTTTCTGGAACGATTCTATAAGGGATTCAACGACATGACTATGTCTGCCTCAATAAAATCAAACAAAGACAGAATGAGACTGCTGAAAGTTTCATCGAACGATTCCGCCGAGAAGCCTTGAAGATGCCTCCAGGGACTCCTGCTGCTGTTACCATAGATACCTGTAAGGCAAATCTTTTGCCTATCATCAGCATGTGAACAGGCTCAACTCAGTTCCAAGATTGGCCATCCTTTATTGTCAACGCCAAGGCTGCGGAAGTGAGTGCTGAGAAGTTCAAGCAATTGGGGGTACAAATGTCCAACCCCGACTGGGATGAACATCAGGCTTCAAGTGGCGGTAATCGTCAGAACAATCACAAGAACAAGGAGACTCTGAACATTAACCTGAAGAGTAAAGAGTCTTTGGCTGTTAATGTAGCTCCGTCTACGTCCACTTCCACTCCTTCTGCACCTCCACCGAGGGAACCTCGTCCGAAAGTAGAATATTCCTTCGACGAGAATGACACTGCAAGTATCTTTGATTGCTTACTCAAAAGCAATAAAATTTAGCTCCCAGATCCAAAGAAACCTGATGAAGTCGGTAAGATAGATCATCCTAAATATTGTGTCTACCACAGGTTCATTGGACACCCTACTCGAGCATGCTACGTGCTCAAGGGCAAAATTCAAGAGCTGGTCAATGCTGGTATTGTCACTCTACAGTAAGATGAGAAGACTGTTACCGCCAACATGGTCTCGGTCCAGTTCGGTAACTTCCCTCCGCAGATGATACAGCATGGTGTCATTCCTATTCCAAAGGCTACTCTTGAGATTGAGAATCTCCCTCCTCCACCAAATGAAGGTCTCGTCCCTCTGTCTCTTGACAATGGCGAGGTTATGTGGATCCATCCTGATCTTGCTTCAGAGTTCGAGGTTCCCTCTTCCTCCAAGAAGAAAGATTGTTCTAATGGCAAGATGAAGACTTGCAACATGGTGTCTTTTGATCCCATAGTTGACGAAGAAATTCTTTTAGGCACCAGATCAGGGAAAGCCTATCTGAAGGATTACCCTGAAACTCAAGAGAATCCCGCTTCTTCTTCTGAACCTGCTCCAGCACAGTCTGCTTCCACTGAGGATATTTCTTCTACACCTTCACCAGTTGTAGTACCTATTCCTCCCAAGCCAACGGCAGCTGACTAGGGCAAGCAACAAGTCCGCTTTGATAAACCCCTGAAGAAATCATCCCCTACAGGACTTGAAAAGCCATACAACTTTGATATATTGGCTCAACTAGCCAATACACCGGCTCGGCTGTTTATCTTTGAGCTCTTGCGTCTTTCCAAAGAGACGCGAGAAACTTTGAGTGAAGCCCTGATGTAAGCTGAAACTTGTCTTGCCCTTCTCAAAAAGCCAGAATCAGAACCGGTCTCTTGCCGTCACTGTCATAGTGTCCTGGAGTTGATTCCAAACATCACTTTCACTCAAGACGATATGTTGTTGGAAGATAACAGACATGATCGTCCTCTCTACTATACAGGATATGTCGACTCGATGAAAGTCGATCGTATTCTGATAGATCCAGGGTCAGCTCCCAGCATCATGCCAAAGACGATGCTGGACGTATTAAAGATACCGGTACATAGTCTTTCAAGCACAATCACTACTATCTTGGGATTCAACCAAGGAAGGAGTGAACCTTTGGGTAAGATTCGTCTAAAACTCCAAATAGGCAATCTTCGCACAAAGGTGACATTCTATATCATCGATAATCATGGTTGTTCTTATAACGCTCTTCTGGGAAGACCCTTCCTCCATGAACACAATGTTGTTCCATCAACTCTTCATCAATGCTTTAAATATGTTGATGACAAAGGAGGAGTTCACAAGGAAGTTGCAGATCTTTATCCTTTCAAGGGTGTCGAAGCATACTGCAACGACGCTCGTATGTACAAGGAAGAATTTATGAAAGTGGTGTTGGCCATGGATACTGAAGAAGACCAAGAAAAAGTACCCAATGACACTCTCATCATACCTGTCAAAGGGCGTGTTTCTCATCCTCAGTCTTCTAAACCACTGGCTATTCACTTGCTAGTTCAGAAGAAACCGGTTGATGGCGACCAAAATCAAAGGGAGCTCTCCTCTTCTGAGCCACTTGTTATCGATTTACGTCGGAACAAGGACAAAAAGCAGCTCACTTCTTCTGAACCATTTGTTGTTGATCTAACTCACAACAAGGAAAAAAGGGAGCTCACCTCCTCTGAGCCACTTGTTATCGACCTCCGTCGTAACAAGCCTCTTCCACGTTCTTCTTCTCCCCCTCTTATAATTAATCTGACCAAGCCTGCTAAGGCTAAAGGTTCTGCTGTAAATACGAATGTACAAATCAATAAAAAAGTATCTACTTTCCAGTATACTGATGTTATTTATCATACTAAATGCTATTTGGATATGTTAGATAGCTTCCAATCATTTACAATGGGAGTTGTACAATCTCTTCAAACAGAAGTCTCATTTGAAGACCCAGATGACTCTTACCGTATTGTCCCTGCACGAAAGAAAGGTGAAAGTCCAATACTTTTTAGTAAAGGACCAGAACAACAATTCAGCTATACGGATAATAGCAAGCTTAACGATACATGACATCTCTAACTTCGTCGTTATAGTCAACAATCAAAAGACATCATCCGTAAGATGGGTTATGACTTTAAAAATGGCCTCAACTACGGTAAGGGTAGACGAACTCCTATTCCTACGGCTGTTCCAAATGGGAAGTCTGATATGTATTACAACAAGACCAAAAGAGGTCTCGGATATACTTCTCCTCCGATGTTATCCCCAGCAGTTTCTGACTCTGATAGTGAAGAATGCTCTAACTCTTCTAATTCCAGATCATGGAATTCTGATACCAGCATTGGGAAAGTCCATCGTATGATCGTATCTTCTAATATGGTCTCCGCTGAACTTCCAGAAGGCTATGACAAGGACGTTGAGGAAAATCCTGAAACAGATCCTTGGGCTCAACAGATGGACAATCAGTGGGTACTCCGATTCGAACAACGAGAACCTCCTACTGAAGATCAATTAGTTCAAGTTGATGTAGGAGAAAGTGGGTCACCTCGTCCGATATTCATTAGCAAGAATCTTCCAGAAGCAGATAAGCAAGAGTTGATTCTTCTCATTAAAGAATTCATTGATGTCTTTGCTTGGAGTTACGAAGACATGCCAGGTTTAGATCCCAAAATTGCTACTCACAAACTAAATATTATGCCTAATGCTAAACCAATCAAACAGCAGCAACGACGTTTCAAGCCAGAAATGATGGACGCGATCGATGATGAAGTCAAGAAGCTCATCGCTTGTGGCTTTATTCGAGAAGAACAACATCCTGACTGGGTGGCTAACGTTGTTCCAGTTCTGAAGAAAACCGGCAAAGTTCGAGTCTGTATCGACTTTCGGGATCTTAATGAAGCATGTCCAAAAGATGAATTTCCTTTCCCTATCACGGACTTCATGATTGATAATACCTGTGGGTTTGAGCGAATATCTTTTATGGACGGATTCTCTGGATACAATCAGATCAAGATGAATCCTGAAGATGAAAAACACACATCTTTTTGCACTCCTCGTGGGGTTTATTGTTACACAGTGATGCCATTTGGTCTCAAGAATGCTGGTGTAACTTACCAACGGGCTATGAGTACCATCTTCAAAGATCACCTTCGTAAGAGTGTCGAGTGTTATGTTGACGATATCGCTGTCAAAAGTCGTCAGAAAGAAGATCACATCCAAGATCTGAGAACAATCTTCAATCTCATGCGCCAACATCAGCTCAAGATAAATCCCACCAAGTTATTCTTGGGTGTCTCTAGTGGCAAGTTTCTCGACTTCGTCATTACCTCTAAGGGTATACACGTGGATCCCGAGAAGATCAAAGCCATTCAAGAGATGCATCCTCCACGCAACCTAAAAGAGCTACGAGGATTCCAAGGTCGACTTGCGTATATCAGGAGATTCATTTCGAATTTGTCTGGACGCTGCAGACCCTTTACTCAACTAATGAAGAAGGGTGTATCTTTTGTTTGGATGAAAGAATGTCAACAAGCATTCGACGACATCAAGCGGTATCTCATGAACCCACCAGTTTTGGTGCCACCAATCTCAGGCATACCATTCTTAATGTATGTCCGTGCTATGGATCATTCATTGGGTGCTTTACTTGCTCAAAAGAATAAAGAAGGTCATGAACATGCCATCTACTATCTTAGTCGTACTATGATTGGTGCTGAACACCGTTATAGTCCGGTTGAAAAAGAATATCTAGCTCTTATATTCGCTGTTCAAAAGACAAGGCATTATATCATCGGTCAAACCATTCATGTCATATCTCGAGTTAACCCTCTTCGGGTACTCATGAAAAAGCCTAGTACACTCAATTCTCGGCTGGCTACATGGGCCATTCTTCTAGCCCAATATGACATAGTGTATGTTCCTCAAAAGTCTGTCAAAGGTTAAACGTTGGCAGATTTCTTGGCGGCTCATCCTGTGCCAGAAACATCCAAGCTTTATGACGAAATTCCAGACGAGACATTGGAAGTCAACATGATCTCTGAAGAATTGCCAACCTGGCGTCTGTTCTTTGACGGTGCATCCAGAATTGGACCAAATGGTGCCATTGTAGCAGGAGTTGGAGTTGTCCTCGTGTCTCCAGACGGATCGACTATCCAAAGAGCTTACTCTCTAGACGAACCCTGTTCTAACAATGTAGCGGAGTACAATGCTCTACTTATCGGCCTTCAGTTAGTCAAACAACTGGACGTCGAATATCTCGAAGTCTACGGTGATTCTAAGTTGGTTGTCAACCAGGTTAGAGGAACCTATGAAGTTCGCCATCAAGATCTGGTGCCTTATCATGAAGTAGCGATCAACATGGCTACATCATTCAAAGCTTTCTTCATCGACTATGTTCGTCGAGCTTGCAATACCAAAGCAGACGCCTTAGCCAACCTTGCAGCTGTCTTAGCCATCCCTATTAAAAGACAGCAGGTAGTGGTTATCTCTAACCGAGAATTGTTCTGCATTGAAAACAATTGTAATATTGAGTTTAGCAACTTTGTTGAAGTCAACGTTATCGATGAAGACTGGAGAACTCCTTTCATCGACTTCGTGGTTCATGACATACTCCCCGAAGATCCTAAGGAGGCTACGAGTGTTCGACGACGATCTCTTCGATGCTACTACAATCAAACTACCAAGACTCTTTATCGGCGAACTTGTGACGGTCTTCTCTTGCGCTGTCTCGCTGGTGATGAAGCCAAGCAAGTGTTGCGCGAAGCTCACGATGGTGTCTGTGGAGCACATCAACCCGGTCCTAAACTGCAGGATCGCATCCGGCGCATGGGTTACTACTGGCCCTCTATGGTATCAGATGCTATTGAATATGCAAGGAAATGTCGTATTTGTCAAATCCATGCAGATTTCATACATCAACCTTCGAAATTCTTTCATCCGACTGCTGCTTCCTGGCCTTTTGAAGCTTGGGGCATGGATGTCATAGGTCCTATCAATCTTCCTTCTTCTAGAGGATATCGATTCATATTAGCAATAACGGATTACTTCTCCAAGTGGGCTAAAGCTATACCTCTGGCTGAAGTCAAGACCAGTAGCGTCATCAACTTCGTTAAACACCATGTCATCTACAGATTTGGTGTACCTCGAAGGATCATTCATGACAATGGACCTCAATTCATCAGCCAGAAGTTCACCAGATTCTGCGATGATCATCGAATTGACAATGTCGCTTCAACGGCCTATAATCCTACTGCTAATGGATTAGCTGAAGCTTTCAACAAAACTATTATCAAGCTTCTCAAGAAGTTTGTATCTACTAACAAACGAAACTGGAGTGAAAAGCTTGGTGAATGTCTTTGGGCCTACCGAACTACGGTCCGCAATCCTACGGGCTTTACACCTTTCTCTTTGGTGTATGGCTGTGAAGCTGTTCTTTCTCTGGAACTTCAAATTCCTTCTTTAAGGATTGCCATTGCTAATGAGCTCACTACAGAGAATAATAATCTTCTTCGACTTCAAGAGTTGAAAGCACTTGATGAGAAGCGGTTAATGGCTCAACAACATATTGAGTTATACCAAGCTCGCATCTCGAAGACTTTTAACCGTAAAGTTAAGGTCAGAGCCTTTCAACAAGAAGAACTTGTTCTAACGGTCAGACGTCCTATGACTATGACTCACATGAGTAAAGGCAAATTTGACGCGAAGTGGGAAGGTCCCTATGTCGTAAGCAAAGTCTTCTCAAATGGAGCTTATCAACTCTCAGAGCTCGATGGACGAGTTACTATGATGCCTATCAATGGCAAATTCCTTAAGAAATATTATGTATAAATGTAAATGTTTGTAAATTAGCAGACAAGTTCAAGTTCATAAATAAAATTCAAATTTTATTTCATCAGAAATGATAGTACATGATATTAAGGAAGGTCACTATCATCCTTCTCGACATTGGGACGGGGACCACTGCCATCCTTATCAAAAACATAATCAGCAAAAGAGCTGAGGACATCTTTGCTGGAACCCACGAGGAACTTGCAAGTAGCCATCCTCATGGCCTCTTCTTCTTCAGTCTTTCCTGGTTCAAGCAAGAAGTCCAGGATATCTCGCGGTAGTTTTGGTGCAGACGAACCTTCGCCTACCTCTGCCTGCTTTGGCTGGACCAGTTCGGCCGGATGCTCTTCAGTACCTGCTTTAACTTTCGGGGCGAGTTCAGCCTTCTTGGTTGTATCTCCAGACGACATTTTTATGTTGAATGGTGGAAGTGCTCATTCCTATTAGATTTCTGCTCTATTTATAGACAGAGATTCTTAAAATAATGAAACGACATATTCATCCGATGGTTTATCCATTCATTTATTATCACCTGACGGTTCATCCGTTCATTTATTATCATCTGACGGTTCACCCGTTCATTTATTACAACCTGACGATTCATTCGTTCATATTCACCCGACGGTTCATCCGTTCATTCACAACCATCTGACGGTTCATCCGTTCATTCATTATCACTTGACGGTTCATCTGTTCATCATCATCCGACGGTTTAACCGTTCATTATGACGATTCGTTTCGTTCATAACTTTTTGACGATTCATTTTCGTTCATCCACATCAGCAACTTGTCGTTTTCGATTAAGTTGTCAATTGAAATAATAATATTCGATATATTCTGCCACGTCCATATTACCTCTGAGCAGATATAATGAATATAATTATTTTCTACAAAATCATTAAGAAATATATCATGTCTTGCACCTCTGAATATATTTTCTATCTCTATTATTTATATCTGAACAAGATATGCAACAAATAATGGAGCCACAGCAAAATGTCTTTTATTAATCAAAATATTAGACATTACAAAAACACATGTACTACAAAAGACATAAAGATACAAAATGTTCTACTAAGACGGAGGTATTATCAGATTATCAATCTGCTGCTTCAGAGTCTGCAGCCGTTCTTCACGAGTGGACATCACCCTCCTTCTGGCCTCTTCTATCCCGGTATCTTCATTGAAAACGGGCATGGTCACCGTTCGGCGAGTAATCTCGGCATCATGAGCTGCCACGTACTCATCCCTTTCTTGAATCAGAGTATTGAATTGTTGGATTGCCAGCTGATGATCAGTAACTTCATTTTCTAATTCCTCCTGGAGACGAGCAATCTCTGCTCTCAGCTCAGCAGCTCTTTGCTCTTTTCTCTCAGCCATCAAGGTCACTGATTCTAGCTTGGACTGATACTCAGCAGATTTTGCAGAATAAGCCTCCAAGAGGTTCTGGAGATTTATCCTTTCAATGTCAGCTGCTTGAGCCATTCGTTCAAACTCTGCCTGTACTAGAGGTTCCAATTCCCCTTTATTGAGCTCCTTGTAGTTCTTTATGGAGATTTCTAGCTCATTCAATATATGATCAAGGAGAGTGGCCTGAGCCTCATCACCCTGTTCCCGGATGGCCTTCACCAGGAAGGAAGTCGGACCTCTAACCATGAAAAAATCCGCATCTTCTTTATCCATCATTCTATTAACTAGAGGTCCCAAAGACTCGAAGAAACATCTGGTGAATGATTGAATTACGAGTTGATTAGTCGCCAGAGCACTAGGAGTTGCAGCTACTCCTGTTGATGACGAAGCCGCAGGATGTTCAATCTCTCGCATCTGGACAGCAGGCTCTTTGAATAGAGGAGCCAAAGTGGAGCTAGTTGCCCCTCTTGGTTGTTCCTCTGCAAAAGTAAAGATTGTCATTTTGCCTGTTGTTTGCTATTGTCTAAGAAGATTAAAGATGTAAACTGTCTTACCATGGTTGAATCCAGCAATGAGCCTATCATCTGCAGGAATAGACTCTAGCTGAGTAGAAGTAGCTTCAGCCATAACAGCTTGGCTACTGCCCACTTCAGAACCACAAGATAAATGATGACTGCTACTAACAATCACCGTCGTTACAGGCACTATGTTCGTACACGTCGGAGGTGCTAGAGGAGTCTCAAGATCTGCAAGGAATACAAATAAAGATGTTAGCTATCAATCTATTTTAAAGGAGATTGCTAATTTCATTCTATACCTTGAGGATCAGTGGCGGGAGTTTCTTTCGGAGCTTCTTCATCTGCTGCTTTTTCTGGAGATGCCTCTACCTCAACATCCTTATTAGGATCTAAGGTATCATCGGCAGCATTAGGAGATATATGCACTTCATCATCCCTTTTGGGATCTTGCATATCTTCATCAATATTCTCAGATGAAGAGCTCTCCTCATCTTCACCTTCTTTCGGTGCATTCCTGCTGGTAGTTACAGCTTGGTCAATATAGTCTTCAAGCAGGCCGTAGTCGCAATCTTCTAGAGCCGCAATCACTTTACGATCCTCCTCTTCGCGGAGGGTCCTAGGTGTAGGGGAAAGTTGATTGGTCTCCACAGCAGGCGGAGGAGATCGGGCCGTATCATATTCTTCTTCTACAATCTTGTCTCTGGGCTCGTCGGCCTCATTTCTCTGGTTCATCTCTTCCCTTTGCTCAAACTCTTCTCTTTGTTCTGGACTGTGAGTTCTATGACCAGACTCAGGAATGGGAGTGGGAGATGACATTGTGATTCCCGCTGCAGCATCTGCTACGATCGAAGACAAAACTTGACTTCTACGGACCAACCTTTTCTTTCTGTGTAGAGGTCTTTCAGGACTCTCTACATTTATTGTCTCGACTTGTCTTTGTACAGAGGTCGGTGTGGTAGCTTCTTCTTGAATTGTCTCGGCCAGTTGCCGAGATTGAGATCTAGTGGTAATCTTTTCCGAGGAATGATCTAAGATCAGTTTCTTCTTTGCTGCCGGAGCGGGAGGCTCCTCTCTTCTCCTCTTCTTGGCTGGAGATCTAGCCACCTTCAAAGAAATACGCAGTGCTGCATTTACCTCTTCAGGGAACATAATGTCCCTTGAAGCTTCTAAGGGTGCATCTACTGGTTCATGCACCTCATCATTTCCTGGGAGCGACATGATGACTCCTCCCTTCTTCAATCTTGTTGAACGCGCGAAGCTATCCGCGAGATTGAAATTCTCAGCAAAGGTGTTCGAAGATGTATAGAATACTGAGTATGTAAATAGCATCCGAGGGCCATGATTGCTATTTACTGGCATCGAGAACGTTACTTTCGTATCTCGAGCATTATAATAAGCCCAAGCTCGGGCCCCATCTATCAAGAAACCCTTTCCTTGAAGGCACGTGATAGTATTTCCCACATGGAATTGGTCGTACCCGAACTGCCGAGCAAATTGACTGGGGAGATATGGCTCTAAATAACATTCTTCTTCAAACCGATACACCAAATGGGACGGTTGAATTGTCTTCAACCACTCAAAAGCTGCACGGCTCAAAGGTTGCATCTTCGAGTCAATCATATTTGTCGGCATTTGTTCATATCCGGCGGGAGGAGGAGTGCAACAAAAGCTCCATCCTTTGCTCAGGTTCAGAGCATATCTACAATCTCTCAGAGAAGTGTACTTCCACTTACTATGAGAATATCTCCGCAAAAAGCTTCCATCGACTGGTCCCATGCCGGGGTCCATCAAAGTAGGATGGTGAAGAAGCAACCACCCGAACAGATATGTATACGGCAATTCTAGCCGAGGAAATTCTTTTTCTCCCTTAGCTTTCAACATCAGATCAACGTACAGACGGAGACTGGCATTCAACTTACAAGTCATCGCCGATAAAAGATCCATCTTATAGCCAAAGACTAATCTAACGGCGGCAAAAAGAACACCGCGATGGAAGTGGTCTACTGCACTGGATCCTGGGACTACGAACCGACGTAGCCAATATGTCAAAAATTCTGCCAGTTGGGCTTCTTTTGACATGAATCTATATCCCACTCTCAAGTAACTTTCAAGAGTGTCTCCTTTCTTTAAAGGAGGACATTGATGATCATCCTTCATCTCTTCCTCCAAATCCCCACTTTCTTCCATCAACTTCACCACTTCTGTGTTGCTTAATGGCTTAAAGAAGTCAGGATAGCATCTATCATGTTCCTTAGTCTTCTTTTCTTTGATATGATTGAGGAACAGATAAGGCAACCATTTGGATGAATAACAGGTGTTAGATGTACCACTTTGGTAATACAGAGAACAGATCTTGTAATGACATAGCAGTTCTTCGAAGACTGCTACCATGGCTGTATTTTCCTTCTGAAGTTTGTCCAACTCATCCTTAGTTAGGACAAATTCTTCATACGGAGCATCCCCCATCGGCAAGTAAGAGATGAATTGCATCTCGTGAAGTACAAACCCGATCTCTCCGCCGGGAGTCATAAAAGTCCATGTTCTGTAATTGTATCTTTCTGCTAGAGCTAGGAACAGATGCGAGTTCGGGGCGAAACCATAAACAGTAGCATGCACTTCTTGGTACAAATTGATCTGCTGAAGTTTGTTTTCAAACTTGGTCAAAATCCAGTTTGCTATGCAGTTCCATCTCTTAAAATCTGGATTCACCAGTCCAGTTAATCTGAGGTCCTACTCTGGGTACTTCCCTTCGACCTTCGCAAACTCGTTCGCGAATATTGGAGTTCTGACGGGCAATAACAAGGAAGAATTCTCTGGCGGAATACAATCGGGTTTCAAACCTCTTAACAAGACACTGTATCGTTCTGAGGAACTGTAGAACATGTCCTTCTTATTCGGCTCCTTTTTCACAAAAATCTTTCCTGGACGGGCATCTTTGAAAGGTGTAAGGTTCCATTCCATCTTCCTCGGATAGGAACATACCGGGATAAGGGGAGGCAGCGGGAAACATCTGGTATCGAGAATGTCCTATCCTTCTGATGGACAATCCGTTCTTCCATCCGTGGCCTCGGTTGAGAGCTTTTCTCAAAAGCATCACCGAACAGAAATAATGGCTTCTTGTGAATGACAGCGTCTGCTGACTCCAGAGGTTATCTATTTATCAAACATAGCAGAGTCTCATTATCTTGGGATATCAAAATAGCCTGACGGGAGGTTGGCAGATCATATTGAGGATAGTGCACATGGGATAGGTCCTCTTTGTATTCTAACTCTGAAAGAGTCCCTACAAAGTCCTCATATCCAGGATCTTCTCTCGTATTTAACTGCATCAGACAGAAAAAACAAAAATTCAGTACAAGTTAAGTCAAAGATTCTATCATCAGTTTGCGCAAACATCAGACTGCGCAACAACAGTTTGCGCAAACATCAGACTGCGCAAAACAAACAGTCATTAGTTTGCGCTGACAGTCTCGCGCAAATCATCAAATTACGCTGACTTTTGTCAGCGCAGTTCAACCGATTGCGCAGGAAGTCATCCTTCATAAAAATGAATAACGAACTAATTCGTGCAACCAGAACCCTAAAAAGGGGTGGCGCAGTATGATCACTTCTCTAAAAAGAGATGGATTCTGAAGAACAGTGAGATCAAAACCCTAAAAAGAGTTTTGATTAAGCCATCTACCTAACAGTGCGGGATACGCAGATTCGTGACGAGAGGGTCGAGGCACAACCCTAGCCGATGACTCGGCGGGGGCTTTGTCCTTAGCAGCGGCGGAGGATCGTCTAGGCGCCATGGAGATCGTCGGAGAAGAAAGGAAGAAAGGGCTCAGAATTTCTCTCTCAAGTGCACGAAGAAAGCAAGTAAAGAATGAATCGAAGGAAATAAAGAGCTATTTATAGTTTTTCAAATCGAAACGGTCGCCTCAGATTGCGCCTAAAAAATAGGGCTAATCCCTCAGATTGCGCAGACAGCTCACTACATGCGCAAATTGATTGCAATTTCAAAAATTCAAAGTATTTCAAAATTTTGAATAAGTTCACATTTCGAAAACTTTGAAGGGGGTCTTGTAGGTCCAAAAAAATCAAGTTGCACACATCAACAAAGTCAGAAAATCAAGAAATACAACTTTCAAATGAGCTGCGCAGACATCAGATTGTGCATCCTTCAGATTGCGCACACTAGACTGCGCATACTCTCAAGCGCGCAGGCTGACGTAGCAATGTCATCATTACCTGACACAATCAAATCTTCCTGACAGCTGAAAACATGAAGAACGAGGAGACTGTTCGTTTATTGTGCCGCACAGCGCTCGAGAATGGCTGATAGCAGGCAGCACAATCGGTCAGCCATTCTGTTGCGCAGTCCAGGCTTGCGCAATCCAATGCCAGCGCAGTTCAGGTTGCGCATTTCATCAACACAACTGACAAAATACACGTGGCACTCATGCCATCAATTGCTCATTACGTGGCAACCGTCTATGCACGATCATGCGCATTTCGATCAAATGATACCATGTGTCCAAGACAGTTGGCCCACGATCCAACAACTGCCTGCACAGTTCACTGTTGCGCAATCTATCATACGCAGTCCAGAATAACTAAAAGTTAGTTATTTTTAGAACTCTATAAATAGAGTTTCAAGTCTCCATTTAAGGGGATCAGAGATCAGATTTTAAAGTTCAGAGGGTCCAGGAGTTCTTGCCCAAGTGCTGCTACATTCTTCCGAGGCTTTTGCCTTCAACTTTCGAGGCCTTTGCCTTCAATTCCAGAGTTGTTTTCAACTTCAGAGGCTCCGTCTTCAGAGTTCACATCGTCCAAAGGATAAAGCAATCGTCATCTAGATTGGATTTCTAAAGTTATACCTTTCCCAGAATTCTTGTAATCTTATTACAAAGTTTGTATCAATAAAGTTCAACACTTTTGTTTTTGCAAACAGAAATGTAATGTATAGGAATGAAACTATAATCCTGCAGTACCAGACAGTTCTCTATATTAATATTGCTATGCTTGTATCATATTGGTTTGTTTGTTTAACATGTACTTGTAGACATACAATAAGCATGATCAAGTTTTGTCAAACCAGGACATATGTAATGGAGAATTATTAGTGGGCCAAAGACGGTGTGGGCGAAGCCACCGAAAGGTATTCAAATTTTTAGATCTGTTTATCTTTGGACGACCGCCGTCAAGTGAAAAAGGCGTCTTCAAGTCTGCTCAAATATTTGAAGAAAGGCATCATTAAAGGGCTCTTGGTTTTTCTATTTTATCAATATAATTTTTTATATTTATTGAGTCTAGGAATACGATTTACACTACATCATACTGGCAAATAGGCTACCCAAGAAATATTTTCAAAATACCCTTTTATTTTGAAAACAAGCCCACTTACAAAAGTCCAAACTACTTCATAACTGTTTGACTTTCAAAAAGCCCAAAACCAATTTGCAAAAATCCTGACAGAACTCCAACAAAACTCGGCCAGAGTTTGGTTAGTGGACGTTGGATTTTAAACTTGGTCCTCCTGTAGTTACTGATCTTGTCGAAATTTTCTCATAGAGTTCTGTCCGAATTCTGCCAGAATTCTGCCTTTGGAAAAACTATAAATAGAGAAGGATTTCGATCATTTCATTTCACTCACATACCAATTCACTTTCATATCTCTTCTCTATAAGCCTACTACTTCTTCCAAAGTGTTCTGAGCTATTCATTTTCAAATCCCAAGCCAGTTACATTCCTCTAGTCGATTTGCCAGTGCGGTACGGTCTGGAAGTTTTGGAGTGATTGTAATCAGAGGCTTGATTAAAGATAGACACTTCACAATTGAAGTTGGTCGAGTACTTCGGATGAAAACTTGTGGTAATTTTTTATAGTGGATTCAACTGGAAGCTAGAGTTCTTCCGACTGGACTAGTCCTCACAAGAGAAAAACCAGTATACATCCTTGTGTTTGCGTTTGCTCTCTGCTCTCTATTTTTTATT
This sequence comes from Iris pallida, assembly GCA_029216955.1. Lineage (NCBI taxonomy): Eukaryota > Viridiplantae > Streptophyta > Magnoliopsida > Asparagales > Iridaceae > Iris > Iris pallida. Next base: position 491,499 of record JANAVB010033818.1, read on the forward strand.
TACATATCTGTGATATATATTATGTGATCTTGTTACTAACATTTTTAAATAGTTAATTTCTGTTGCCTACTCTATTCACCCCCCTCTAGAGTATTACGCTTTACAACTCGTTTCTACAATCGGTCCTACAATTGGTATCAGAGCAGGTGCTCCTTCTAGAGATATTATTGCAGGTGCTCCTTATAGAGATATTATTGCAGGTGCTCCTTATAGAGATATTATTGCTTATACCAATTGCTCCTTCAATTGGTATCAGAGCGAAATATACAGATAAAGCGAGGTAATACTGCTATTATATTCTTATTTATTATAGCTGTTACATAGATCACAGTATCACATATGGCAAGTATGTACTTCACAACTGAAGAGCAATCCTCAAATAGACTCCTACTATTTGATGGAATAAACTATAGTTATTGAAAGACACGAATGAGCTTCTACCTGAAGTCTCTAGATTTTGACATATGGTCAATTGTTGTCAATGGCTACAAAAAGCCTACTATTACTTCTATTCTCACATCCTTTATAATCAACAAGCCTTATTATAGTTACACGGAAAAAGAGAAGAAGTTAGCTAGCCTTGATGTAAAAGCTATGCATATCTTTTATTCTGCTGTAGACATAAATGTATTCAATCTTATTACTACTTGCACAACATCTCATAAAATTTGGAAAGTTTTTGAAGCTACTTGTGAGTGCAGGTATGAAAGCAAAGCTAGCAACTCCAGAGAGAAGGATAGTCTTCATAATGATGCAAATATATGCATGATGGAATTGGGATTTAAGGTACAACACAATCCCTTATATGAAGAAGAGCATGTATGTGACAATTGCAAGAAAATATGCCACATCCAAGAAGATTGTACTACTGCTAGAAAGGAGAGTCACTATGAACAATTAAATGAAGGTAGATCATCGTCTCACAACTACACTAGCACGAGCATATGGTGTGAAAGCGAAGCAACAGATTCTGAAGAAGAAGAGAGACCTCATCAAGCTGCAAATTTATGCTCAATGACATTATCTAACGAGGTACAAAATAATTCTTTTTATGAAGAGAGTGAATTTTATCATGATAAATTATCTGATGCTTTCAGTGATCTGTTAGAAGAACACAAGAAAGTATTAGATAAGTATAAGCAAGCTAGAAATGATATTCTATCCTATAAGCGGGAGAATGAAAATCTTACTTGCTTATTGATTAATGCTAGAAATAGTTCTCCTTCTGATAATTCTACTGAGATTTCCACACTGAAGTTTAGATTGCATGAGGCACTTGATTGCATTGAGAAAAGCACTCAAGAAAATGCTAAACTTAAGGAGGAATTAGAATCAGAAAAGAAAAAGTATTCTATTGCTTCATGTAGAATTGATGCTCTTTCTACTAAATATGATGAGATCTGTGCTAACTCTAAAAAGTTAGAGATTAGATTGGGAAAGCAGGTAGTACAACCTACGACTTAGTCTAACACAAGACACTTAGCACATCACAAAGTCATACACGACAGATCATCTAGAAAGGAAGCAAGCAAAGCTAAAGCTTCACACAACCATGCTTTCTATTACAAGTATCCACGCACATCATATCACACTACTGCACGTTCTCATACTGCTGCACATAGTAGTAATGTTAATTCTTTCTGTCATTATTGTGGTATAAATGGACATGTTTCTAATCATTGTCAGATTAGAAAACTTGTTGATATGAACTTGTGCAAATGGGTTCCCAAAGCTAACAAATGTGGATCCAAGTATTGGATACCAAAGTCTTCACCTAATATTGCAGGTGAAGCTTCTCATATCAAATAGAACCATGGAACATGTTGGTGATTGCAAAGTTTCGAAGGTCATCTTCCATGCAATTGCACCAACAGAAGTGTGGTCACTAAAACCACTTTGGTAACATGCTTCCTAAATAGTTTTTAGTATCTAGCATGTTCTTATTGACTTCTTACTATTAGCTCTCATTGATTTCTTCTAATTGTTTATTGCTTGAATCAATGTGAGATATAATCTTAGCATGACTCAAATGATTAGTTCGCACTAAATAGTCTTTTACTCACTTTCCATTAGTGTGACACATTTATCTATGTATGTTCTTTATTTTAGTTTTATCCTTGAAGCATGCATACCACTCTAGTCCATAGAAGCTTTTGTTTTTGGTTTATGCTTTTGACTCTTCGTCTTTAATATTTTTTAATGGCCACTTCTTACTGATTTGTCTTTAACATGTCGTATTTACTTTGATCGGTATTTTGTAAGTATGTATGTTTAGCACAAGTCTTCTATTTACTTGAAAAGTATATTCATATATTTTTATGTTAACCTTGTGCTTGCATAATATACTTCACTATTAATTCTCATATTTTATTTTGATTAATTTCTTATGAATCAATTACATCTTTGTCTGATAAAGTTTATTTATGCATGTTTTTTATTTTGTGATTTTTTATGCTTATTAAGGATACATAATTCGTTTTCATTTATATATTGCTCATATGTTTATTATATTTTTGTATAAATATCTTAATGGGGATATATGCGTTAAGTTCAAGTTCTATATTATTTTAAAAAGTAGTTTCAAACTTGTGCTTATCTCATACTTTAGCTATTGATTACTTTGGACAAATTTATGTTATTCTATTTATTAGCTTCTTCCTCAAAGCCTCTTTTAATGATGTATATTTTTTTTGGCTTTTTGGTTGATATTTTAGATACATGACTCTTATTGAAATTTTTTTTTTAATATCTTGATCTTGATAAACCATTCCTTGGGTATTTACTTTTAGGGATCCTAGATTTGGACGATGTTCGATGATACTGCATATATTCCTTTTAATCTAAGTTCTTAAGAGTAGAAATCATTTTGGGAACAAGCCGAAATGGTCCTTCTGTCATACAGGTGTAAATAGCTTGAAGCGACACGGTGTACTAGTCTTCGAACTACCGCTAGCTGGGAACCGGCCCCTACAGCTAACCCGAAGTGATCAATACTTTATAGACTTAAGATTTATTAAGGTCTAAATGCAACTATTATCTAGTTCTGGATCCAAGGTACTGAACCCAGTCCCCTAGGTTCTAAAATATATCAACGTATCTAGGTCCCATATATTGTTTTACAAATGCTATATATTTTATTGTTACCCAATAATTTTGTCGCACATATGGATAAATGTAATTGATACATCTTATACCGTATGCTATATTGTTCTAAGATTTTTTAAGTCCATAGAATATAATTTTTTTATATTGCACTAATTTTTTTTAAATCCTCGGTATTAAAGAAGAGATTTATTTTGGGTACAAGCCTACAAAGGGTCTGTCTGTCACCACGACTACGGTCGAAGCAAAGCGGTACTTAAGTGTTTTTTGGTGAACCTCCATTAGCTGGGACAGTACCCCTACAGCTAACCCAAGATTGATCAACACTTTATAAACTAAAGATTTATTGAGATCTAGTTGCAATTATTTTCTGATAGTTTTTGGATTTTAGCTTTGATGAATAATATTATTTAATTTTACAAAAGGTAACATACATTGATCTTCATAGGTTAAGATTTGTCATCTTTTGATATATTTATTTTTCTGTCACTATATTTTATTTTTAAACTTGATGATCTTGTGACTACTCATTGAATATTATAGTCTTGTGATTTCGTCTTTAACTTGTGTAATATTCAATGATTTTGAGCTTTATATTATTATCTTCTTATTCAAGTTACTTACTGTCTACAACAGTAATTCTTTGCAGGGGAGAAGTCATGCATATTGAATTGAATCTCTCTCTCAAAGCGTTTCTTTTCTTTAACCTTACGGTTGTCAGATGGACACCGTGCTAAGGCTTTAAAAGGGAAGAAATGAACTTTGATAAGAATACCTAATATTTTTGAATTAGTTTTCTACTTCTGAAAATATGTCTCTGAATTTTATTTTAAAATTTTGTCAATATTATTATTTTTGGATATAGCCATGTAAAGGTGGAGCAATTAATTGTTTCAAGTCAATTATCCCCTTGACATGCCATATATCTAGAATACACTTTTCTTTGGACATTTATCTAGTTATATTTATTTGTTCAAATAGATTTATTTATAATTTATATTGAAATTGTTTTCGTGATTCGAATCGCCAGCTTTCAGTCTGAGGACTAAATGAACGTATTCAAACATTTACTAAAACAATTTTTCGTAATAAATTCCACATTTTTGAAAAGCCTTTTTTAATTTCTTTTTGATTTATTGAATCTGTTTGGTACTCAATTGTTATTATTAAAGACAGTTTTCAAAATCTTTTAATGTCTTAAAATATTTCTTTTATATATATATTGGAGATATATTTTGTTTGTTCATCTTTAAGCATTTATTCATTGGATATTTTTTTTCTTGCCTAAAGATGATATTTGTTTTAAGTTTGGAATTTTATATACATTTGATCAAAGAAAAGAAAAGATGCATATCTTGGATATCCCTTAGATCTTGTGATTATTTATTTTATCTATTTTACGCATATAAATTATTTTTGAACTATATACGCATATTTTAAGGGGGAGAAAATTAATTGTTTCAATTATTTTATGCCCTTAATATGTGGTATCCCTAGTTCACCATGGACTTATATTGTCTTAGTTAAATATCTTGCTGAGTTATTCATGATATTTGGATTTGTATTAGTTGAGAGAATATATGATTATTATTATTAATTTTAATTATCTCATTTTATTTGAGTTCCTAAAAGTTATCTTGCCAAATATGTTTAATCATCCTTATTTGATTATTCCTTGAGTTTATATTAATTTTGGCATTTCTTATTGAGATTTTAACTCAAAGTTCATAATTATCTATATTTAGACTGATCATACTTTGCGGGAGAGCATTCAAGTCGACTGAATTTTTCCTTCTCAAGTATTTTGTCTTCATTGCCGTCATGTTTATCTAATCGATATACATATATCATGCTATGGTAATTGAATTCAAGTGCATGAACTTTGGTATAGATTTTGCATAGTTTCTAGTTTATTTTGATTTCTTTTTCGATGATTATACTCTTTATGGAATTGATTCACTAATTTGTATGGACAAATTATGAATCATATTTTTTGTGTGATCATTGTTAAAAGTCTCATTATATTTTTATTTTTTGTATATACTAGATCTGCAATTTTTTTCATGAGTTATTTATGACCAATAATAGGATTCTACGTTATTGATATCTACTTATTAAAGTCTATTTCAAAACTACAGTTATATTTATTCATCATATTGAGTTTTGAATGTCATTTTTGGATTTCTAGTTGGTAAACTATGTATTGATTGATTTAAATGTTTTTAAGTTCAACCAACTATTTTTGACAAGTTTTTTTACTATAATACAATTTTCTAAACTTGTCGTTACACTATTCTCCTAATCCTTGATCATGATTATTTTTGCTTTCCTCCTTTACTTATGCTTGAGTTCATTTTAGCTCTAATCACGGGAGAGCTTATTTTTGATCATGTCAAAGGTGGAAAAATAAGTTTAAGTTAGCACACAATATTCTAGTATTATGTGTTTATTAGTGATACATGCATCTATTGTATATATATTAAACTTAAAGGATTTGTCATAATCAAAAGGGGGGAGATTGTTAGCCCAATGATTATATCATATTTTTGAATATGGCTAATCAATTAAGTTTACCATAATGACATCACTAATATTCATGTAATCACTATCATGTTGCTACTTAAACTTAGCATTGTCATAAATGTTCTCTATATTAATATTGCTATGCTTTTATCATATTGGTTTGTTTGTCTAACATGTACTTGTAGACATGCAATAAGCATGATCAAGTTTTGTCAAACCAGGACATATGTAATGGAGAATTATTAATGAGTCAAAGATAGCGTGGGCGAAGCCACCGAAAGGTATTCAAATTTTCAGATCTGTTTATCTTTGGACGATCGCCGTCAAGTAAAAAGGCGTCTTTAAGTCTGCTCAAATAAAGAAAGGCGTCATCAAAGGGCTCTTGGTTTTTCTATTTTATCAATGTAATTTTTTATATTTATTAAGTCTAGGAATACGATGTACACTATATCGTACTGGCAAATAGGCTACCCAAGAAACGTTTTCAAAATACCTTTTGGTTTTGAAAACAAGTCCACTTACAAAAGCCCAAACTACTTCCTAACAGTTTGACTTTTCAAAAAGCCCAAAACCAATTTATAAAAATTCTGACAGAACTCCAACAGAACTCGGCCAGAGTTCGGCTAGAGTTCGGCCATAGTTTGGTTAGTAGACGTTGGATTTTGAACTTGATCCTCCTGCAGTTACGGATCTTTCCAAGATTTTCTCATCGAGTTCTGTCCGAATTCTGCCCAAATTCTGCCTTTGAAAAAACTATAAATAGAGAAGGATTTTGATCATTTCATTTCACTCACATACTAATTCACTTTCATATCTCTTCTCTATAAGCCTACTTCTTCCAAAGTGTTCTGAGCTATTCATTTTCAAATCCCAAGCCAGTTACAATCCTCTAGTCAATTTGTCAGTGCGGTACGGTCTAGAAGTTTTGGAGTGATTGTAATCGGAGGCTTGATTGAAGATAGACACTTCATAATTGAAATTGGTCGAGTACTTCGGATCAAAGCTCGCGTTGTAGAAGTTGCAAGAACTTCAGATGAAAACTTGTGGTGATTTTCCATAGTGGATTCAACTGGAATCTAGAGTTCTTTCGACTGGACTAGTCCTCACAAAAGAAAAATCAGTATACATCCTTGTGTTTGCGTTTGCTCTATGCTCTCTATTTTTTATTTACATATCTGTGATATATATATTATGTAATCTTGTAACTAATATTTTTAAATAGTTAATTTTTGCTGCCTACTCTATTCACCCCCCTCTAGAGTATTGCGCTTTACAACTCGTTCCTACAATCGGTCCTACAAGGAGGAGGAGCGAAGAACAAGGGGAACAAGGGACGTGGAAGAGGGGGGAAGGAGGAACCGGGGAGGGTACGTCGAAGAGGAGTAGTGACGAAGTTAAGAGACGAAGAAGAAAAGGAGAGGAGGGACGCAGCGGAGGTGGGAAGGAGGGAAGCAGCGGAGGTGGAAAAGATGGACGCACCGCCGGAGGAACGGAGAAGGAGGCCGACGGAGGAACTGGGAAGGAGGGATGCACCATCGGAGTAACGGGGAAGGAGTTCGACGGAGGAACGGGAAAGGAAGAGGGACGCCTACTTCCACATCTTCTTCATCATCTTGGCGGCTTAAGGAGTGTGAAAGTGAAAGTGTAAGGGCCTGTTTGGTATGAAGGAGGTGAAGTGAAAGTGTGATAAAATTATAAAATTATAAAATTATAAAAAATAAAAAGAAATAAAAAATATAGAAAAAAAGAAATAAAGGAATAAGCAAAAAAAAAAAAAAAAAGAAAGTAAAATTATAAAAAAAATAAAAAAATAAAAAAAGAAATAAAAACAAATAAAGAAATAAAAAGAAATAAATAAAAAATAAAAAAATGAAAGTGGTATTTATATTACTGTGAAGTTATATTTATGTTAGCAGGTATACCAAATAACCTCAAACAATATCTTCTCCTCCTCTTCGACGCCCCCTTACCGCCCTCCCAGCTACTACTCTGGCTTTATGAACTGGTTGAACTGGGTTTCGAAGGGCTTAAGAAAGGAGTCTTTTAACATTTTCATCGGCGTCGTGCTGCTTGTGTGCGAGCTAATCTTTAATATGCTTTTAGAAAAGAATCAGAGCTGTTGACTGACCTAGATAAAAACTGTGGACACATTAAGAAGGAGCTTGCTAAAGTACATCAAAACTATGGGCACATGAAGAAGGAGTTTGCTGAAGTATATAAAAACTGTGGGCACATGAAGAAGGAGCTTGCTAAAGTACATCAAAACTGTAGACACATTAAGAAGCGCCAGTGATGTGTTACTGATGGAGCTCTCCGCTCTCGAATGAACCGTTGGAGAATTGACCATGTTAACATGTACAGATTAAAAGATGTTGATCAAAATTGTCTCCAAGTAATCGAGAAGAAAAATGGATTCAAATAGTTTTCTACTATTATTTATTACAACCTACTCACAGTTTTTATCTAGGTACTTCATCAAGCTCCTTCATGTGCCCACAGTTTTGATGTACTTCAGCAAACTCCTTTTTCATGTGCCCACAGTTTTTATTTAGGTCAACCACAGCTCTTCATGATCCTTTTCTAAAAGCATATTAAAGATTAGCTTGCACACAAGCAGCACGACGCTGATGATTCAATGAAGACGTTGAAAGACTCCTTTTTTAAGCCCTTTAAAAACCAGTTCAACCAGTTCACAAAGCGAGAGTAGTAGCTGGGAGGACGGGGACGGGGCGTCGAAGAGGAGGAGGAGCGGGGAACAAGGGACGTGGAAGAGGAGGGAAGGAGGGACCGGGGTGGGTACGTCGAAGAGGAGTAGCGACGAAGAAGGGACGAGGAAGAAAAAGTAAGGAGGGACGCATCGAAGGTGGAAAGGAGGGAAGTAGCGGAGGTGGGAAAGAGGGACGCACCGCCGGAGGAACGGGAAAGGAGGCCGACAGAGGAACTGGGAAGAAGGGATTCACCGCCGGAGGAACGGGCAAAGAGGTTCGACGGAGGAACGTGAAAGGAAGAGGGTCGCCTACTTCCACGTCTTCTTCAACATCTTGGCGGCTGAAGGAGTGTTAAAGTGAAAGTGTAAGGGCCTGTTTGGTATGAAGGAGGTGAAGTGAAATTGTGATAAAAACCAGAGTTTTTGTCACTGTTCACTGTAGGTGAATCCAGTTACTCCGTTTGAATGACCATCAAAACTATTAAGGGGGTGGGAAGCTCTGACACAGTAGAGTTACTGTCCCCCTATTTTTCTTTCCACTTCACCTACTTCAAATTTGAGCTGCAACTCTCCCGTAAGTGAAGATCCGTGTTGGTAACGGTGGAGGGGGCGTCGAAGATGAGGAGAAGCGGGGAACAAAGGGAACAAGGGACGTGCAAGAGGGGGGAAAAGAGGAATCGGGGAGGGTATGTCAAAGAGAAGCAGCGGCGAAGAAGGGAAAACAAAAAAAGGGGAATGAGGGACGTAGCGAGGTGAGAAGGAGGGAAGCAGCGGAGGTGGGAAAGAGGGACGCACCACCGGAGGAACGGGGAAGGAGGCCGACGGAGGAACGGGGAAGGAGGGATGTACCGTCGGAGTAACGAGGAAGGAGTTCGACGGAGGAACGGGAAAGGAAGAGGGACGCCTACTTCCACGTTTTCATCATCATCTTGGCGGCTTAAGGAGTGTGAAAGTGAAAGTGTAAGGGCCTGTTTGGTATGAAGGAGGTGAAATGAAAGTGTGATAAAATTATAAAATTATAAAAAATAAAAATAAATAAAAATAAAGAAATAAAAAATAGAGAAATAAAAATAAATAAAGAAATAAGTAAAAAAATAAAAAAATAAGGGGAACAAGCAGCACGACGTCGATGATTAGCTCGCACACAAGAAGCACGACGCCGATGATTCGATGAAGGCATTGAAAGACTCCTTTTTTAAACCCTTCGAAAACCAGTTCAACCAGTTCACAAAGTGAGAGTAGTAGCTGGGAGGACGGGGAGGGGGCATCGAAGAGGAGGAGGAGCGGGGAACAAGGGGAACAAGGGACGTAGAAGAGGAGGAAAGGAGGGACCAGGGAGGGTACGTCGAAGAGGAGCAGCGACGAAGAAGGGACGAGGAAGAAAAGGGAAGAAGGGATGCAGCGGAGGTGGGAAGGAGGGAAGGAGTGGAGGTGGGAAAGAGGGACGCACCGCCGGAGGAACGGAAAAGGAGGCCGACGGAGGAACTGGGAAGGAGGGATGCACCGCCGAAGAAACGGGGAAGGAGGTCAACGGAGGAACGGGAAAGGAAAAGGGACGCCTGCTTCCACGTCTTCTTCATCATCTTGGCGGTTGAAGGCGTGTTAAAGTGAAAGTGTAAGGGCCTGTTTGCTATGAAGGAGGTGAAGTGAAAGTGTGAAAAAAACCAGAGTTTTTGTTACCGTTTACTGGAGGTGAATGCAGTTACTCCGTTTGGATGACCATTAAAACTGTTAAGGGGGTGGGAAGCTCTGATACAGTAGAGTTACTATCCCCCTATTTTTCTTTCCACGTCTCTTCCTTCAAATTTGAGCTGCAACTCTCTCGTAAGTGAAGATCCGTGTTGGTAACGGTGGAGGGGGCGTTGAAGAGGAGGAACGGGGAACAAGGGAGGTGGAAGAGGGGGGAATGAGGGACTGGGGAGTGTACATCGAAGAGGAGTAGCGGCGAAGAAGGGACGAGGAAGAAAAGGGAAGGAGGGACGCAGCGGAGGTGGGAAGGAGGGAAGCAGCGGAGGTGGGAAAGAGGGACGCACCACCGGAGGAACAGAGAAGGAGGCCGACGGAGGAACTGGGAAGGAGGGATGCACCACCGGAGTAACGGGAAAGGAGTTCGACGAAGTAACGGGAAAGGAAGAGGGACGCCTACTTTCACGTCTTCTTCATCATCTTGGCAGCTTAAGGAGTGTGAAAGGGAAAGTGTAAGGGTCTGTTTGGTATGAAGGAGGTGAAGTAAAAGTGTGGTGAAATTATAAAATTATAAAAATAAAAAGAAATAAAAAAATAGAGAAATAAAAATAAATAAAAAGAAATAAGTAAAAAACAAAAAAAATAAGAAAATAAAATTATCAAAAAATAAAAAGACATAATAAAAAAAAGAAATGCAAAGAAATAAAAATAAATAAAAAGAAATAAAGAGAAATAAATAATAAAAATAAAAAATAAAGGTGGTATTTATATTACTGTGAAGTTATATTTATGTTAGCAGTTATACCAAACAACCTCAAACAATATCTCCTCCTCCTATTCGATGCCCCCTTGCCGCCCTTCCAGCTAATACTCTGTTTTGTGAACTGGTTGAACTGGTTTTTCGAAGGGCTTAAGAAAAGAGTCTTTTGACGTTTTGATCGGCGTCGTGCTGCTTGTGTGCGAGCTAATGTTTATTATGCTTTTAGAAAAGGATGGGAAAGGAGGCCGACGGAGGAACTTGGTATTTATAAAAACTAGAGGAAGGGACGAGTAAGAAAAGGGAAGGAGGGACGTAGCGGAGGTGGGAAGGAGGGAAGGAGCGTAGGTGGGAAAGAGGGACGCACCGTCGGAGGAACAGAGAAGGAGGCCGACGGAGGAACTGGGAAGGAGGGATGCACCGCCGGAGGAACGGGGAAGGAGGTCGACGGAGGAACGGGGAAGGAATAGGGACGTCTACTTCCACGTCTTCTTCATCATCTTGGCGGCTGAAGGAGTGTGAAAATGAAAGTGTAAGAACCTGTTTGGTATGAAGGAGGTTAAGTGAAAGTGTGATAAAAACCATAGTTATATTTATAAAAACCAGAGTTATAAAAAATAAAAAGAAATAAAAAAATAAAGAAATAAAAAGACAAAGAAATAAAAAGAAATAAAAAGAAATAAACAGAAATAAAAAGAAATAAAAAGAAATAAATAAAAAAATAAAAAATAAAAGTTTATTAAATTATTGTGAAGTTATATTTATGTTAGCAGGTATACCAAACAACCTCAAACAAGGGACGTGGAAGTGGAGGGAAGGAGGGACCGAGGAGGGGGCGTCGAAGAGGAGGAGGAGCGGGCAGCAAGGGGAACAAGGGACGTGAAAGAGGAGGGAAGGAGGGACCGGGGTGGGTACGTCAAAGAGTAGCAGCGACGAAGAAGGAACGAGGAAGAAGGGAAGGAGCGGAGGTGGAAAAGAGGGACGCACCATCGGAGGAATGGGGAAGGAGGCTGATGGAGGAACTGGGAAGGAGGGATGCACCGCCAGAGGAACGAGGAAGGAAGAGGGACGCCTACTTCCACGTCTTCTTCATTATCTTGGCGGCTAAAGGAGTGTGAAAATGAAAGTGTAAGGGCCTGTTTGGTATGAAGGAGGTGAAGTGAAAGTGTGATAAAAACCATAGTTATATTTATAAAAACCAGAGTTATAAAAAATAAAAAGAAATAAAAAAATAAAGAAATAAAAAAATAAAAAGAAATAAAAAGAAATAAAGAAATAAAAAGAAAAAAATAAATAGAAATAAAAAGAACTAAATAAAAAAAAAATAAAAGTTTACTTACATTATTGTGAAGTTATATTTAAGTTAGCAGGTATACCAAACAACCTCAAACAAGAGACGTGGAAGAGGAGGGAAGGAGGGACCGAGGAGGGGGCGTCGAAGAGGAGGAGGAGCGGGGATCAAGGGGAACAAGGGACGTGGAAGAGGAGGGAAGGAGGGACCGGGGTGGGTACGAAGAGGAGTAGCGACGAAGAAGGGACGAGGAAGAAAAATGAAGGAGGGACGCAGCGAAGGTGGAAAGGAGTGAAGGAGCAGAGGTGGGAAAGAGGGACTCACCGCCGGAGGAACGGGAAAGGAGGCCGACAGAGGAACTGGGAAGGAGGGATGTACTGCCGGAGGAACGGGCAAAGAGGTCGACGGAGGAACGGGAAAGGAAGAGGGACGCCTACTTCCACGTCTTCTTCAACATCTTGGCGGCTGAAGGAGTGTTAAAGTGAAAGTGTAAGGGCCTGTTTGGTATGAAGGAGGTGAAGTAAAATTGTGATAAAAACCAGAGTTTTTGTCACTGTTCGCTGTAGGTGAATCCAGTTACTCCGTTTGGTTGACCATCAAAACTGTTAAGGGGGTAGGAAGCTCTGACACAGTAGAGTTACTGTCCCCCTATTTTTTCTTCCACTTCACCTATTTCAAATTTGAGCTGCAACTCTCCCGTAAGTGAAGATCCGTGTTGGTAACGGTGGAGGGGGCGTCGAAGAGGAGGAGTTGGGAATAAAGGGAACAAGGGACGTGGAAGAGAAAGAAAAGAGGGATCGGGGAGGGTATGTCAAAAAGAAGCAGCGGCAAAGAAGGGACGAGTAAGAAAAGGGAATGAGAGACGTAGCGGAGGTGGGAAGGAGGGAAGCAGCGGAGGTGGGAAAGAGGGACGCACCGTCGGAGGAACGGGGAAGGAGGCCGATGGAGGAACTGGGAAGGAGGGATGCACCTCTGGAGTAACGAGAAAGGAGTTCGACGGAGGAACGGGAAAGGAAGAGGGACGCACCGCTGGAGGAACGGGAAAGGAGGCCGACGGAGGAACTGGGAAGGAGGGATGCACCGCCGTAGGAACGGGCAAAGAGGTCGACGGAGGATCGGGAAAGGAAGAGGGACGCCTACTTCCACGTCTTCTTCAACATCTTGGCGGCTGAAGGAGTGTTAAAGTGAAAGTGTAAGGGCCTGTTTGGTATGTAGGAGGTGAAGTGAAATTGTGATAAAAACCAGAGTTTTTGTCACTGTTCGCTATAGGTTAATCCAGTTACTCCGTTTGGCTGACCATCAAAACTGTTAAGGGGGTGGAAAGCTCTGACACAGTAGAGTTACTGTCCCCCTATTTTTCCTTCTACTTCACCTACTTCAAATTTGAGCTGCAACTCTCCCTTAAATGAATATCCGTGTTGGTAATGGTGGAGGGGGCGTCGAAGAGGAAGAGGAGCGGGGAACAAGGGACGTGGAAGAGGGGGAAAAGAGGGATCGGGGAGGGTATGTCAAAGAGAAGCAGCGGCGAAGAAGGGACGAGTAAGAAAAGGGAATGAGGGACGTAGCAGAGGTGGGAAGGAGGGAAGCAGCGGAGGTGGGAAAGAGGGACGCACCGCCGGAGGAACAAGGAAGGAGGCCGACGGAGGAACTGGGAAGGAGGGATGCACCTCTGGAGTGACGAGGAAGGAGTTCGACGGATGAATGGAAAAGGAAGAGGGACGCCTACTTCCACGTCTTCTTCATCATCTTGGCGGCTTAAGGAGTGTGAAAGTGAAAGTGTAAGGGCCTGTTTGGTTTGAAGGAGGTGAAGTGAAAGTGTGATAAAATTATAAAATTATAAAAAATAAAAATAAATAAAAATAAAGAAATAAAATATAGAGAAATAAAAATAGATAAAGAAATAAGTAAAAAAATAAAAATAAGGGGAACAAGCTAAAGAGAGTGATACTGGTTGCCTGCTGGAAGGGTGGGGGAATAGAAACAGTAAGGACAGGAGGAATCCAGGTGGATATTGTAGTGGAAGTGGGACGTGGGAGAGTTGTATGCAGTGAGGTGTATGGAAAGACTGATTCAACAAATTGAACATGGCGAGAAACATAGATTTTTGAGGTAGATGGTTCAAGACAGAGATAGGCACTTTGAGATAATGAGTACCCAAGAAACACACACGGTTTGGATCGGTGATTAAGTTTGTGGGAGGTATATGGACGAAGCCAAGGATAACACAAACATCCGAAAACTTTTAGTTTAGAGTAATTGGGACTTTTGTAGAAAATTAATTCATAGGGGGAGGACATATTTAGAGTGGTGGTTGGAAGCCTGTTGATGAGGTAGACAGCAGTAGCAAAGGTAGAAGGCCAGAAGGTGATTGGAAGTGAAGCATGAGAGAGTAAGGTAAGGCCGGTTTCAACGATATGGCGGTGTCTTCTTTCAGAGTAGCCATTGTGTTCAGGTGTATGTGGTGGAGTGGTTAAGTGGGAAATGCCGTGGAGGGAGAGGTAATCTTTGAGTGCCATATATTCGCCCCCGTTATCAGAGTAAAGAGTGATAATTTTTTCGGAGAAATAATTTTCCACAATGGCTTTGTAACGTTTAAAGACCTTTTGAACTTCAGATTTTCTTTTGAGGGGGTAGAACCATATGTATTTTGTGAAATGATCAACAAAAATAACATAGTATTTGAAACCATCTTGTGACAAAGTAGGCGAAGTCCACACATCAGAAAAAATTATTTCAAGAGGGTGTGTTGAGTGAAGAGATGAGGTGGAGAAAGGTAGCTTATGACTTTTGTTGCTAAGACAAGCATTACATGAGAATTCTTTTGGTAAAGGTGAAGAGAAATCTAACTGATAATTGGAAATAATATGTTTTAAAATGGGAGAAGCTGGATGCCCTAGGCGATGATGCCAATTTGATGATGTGGTTTTGACATGAGAGAACGCCAGAATTGGGGAAGATCCAGGTTGTGCGCCTGGCCACTCGTACACTCCATCCTCAGTGTTGCCCGTCAAAAGAATTGTCCCCGTATGAAGATCCTTCACATGAAAGGAAAATGGTAAAAATTCAACAGAAACATTATTAGCGATGCAAAATTGAGAGATAGAAATTAAGTTCTTTTTCATAGTTGGTACACAAAGAACATCATTCAAGGTAAAGGTAGTGGTTGATGTTGGAAGAGAAGTAGATCCGATATGAGATATGGATAAACCTGTACCATCGCCAATCATAACATCATCTGATCCAGTGTATGGTGCATGAAGAGATAGGTTGCTTAAGTCTGCAGTGATATGATGAGAGGCTCCAGTATCTAGCAGCCATGATGGATTATTGTTGGTAGTATTTGTAGCATAGTGAGCCCGTGGCTGCCAAGGTGTGGTAGAGTTTGCTGGAGGTGGAGCACTTGCACTGGATGATTGGATTGGTACAAGTTTAAAAGATGGACAGTGCTTGGCGGTGTGACCTTGAATGCTACAGATTTGGCAAAATCCCTGGTATGGACGAAGTGAAGGATGATTGTTGCGAGCTGGAGTACCTGAGTTGGTGGCTATGGGAGGTCGGCCAGAGTAGGTTGTAAGTGGACGCCAGCCTGTGTTGCCGGTAGAGTGTGAGCGGTTGGGACGCCAGTTGGTGTTGGTCCTGTGTGGCCGCCAATTGGTGTTCATGGGAGTGGTCCTGTTGGTAGGATTGGCAGTAATAGGAAGATGTACCTCAGATTTGGTGTTGGCTGAGAGAGAGGCTTCAAAGGATAAGAGTTTCTCATGGAGTTCGTCAAATGATATGGAGGTGTCACGGGCTTGAACAGCACGAACAAGTTCTTTGTAGTCATCTCCTAGTCCATCCAAGATCTTCTCTGTTAGATCTTCTTCCTCTATTGGGGCGTCGAGTATGGCCAATTCATCTGCACGGGCTTTGACAGAGTGAAGAAAATCAGTGACTGTCATAGTACCTTTAGTGGGATTTTTGAGAAGGTTCTTGACTTGTTTGATGCGACCACGGGATGGCTTGGCATAAGTATTTGCTAGAACACTCCATGCTTCATGGGAGGTGTTGGCATGAGCGATAAAGGGAATGATTGTTGGTGAGAGAGAACCAATGAGCGCATTGAGGATTAATTTGTCCTGGCGAGTCCAGAGGGTATAGGCAGGATTTGGTGTGGTAACATTGTTTGTGGTCAGAGTTTTGGGTGGACATGGTTTGGATCCATCAATGTATCCAAGAAGATCATGGCCAATGAAAAGTGTTTCAAATTGAATTTTCCATGAGAGATAGTTGGAGGAGGTAAGTTTGAGAGGAGCTTGTGCAGCTGTGTTAAAGGAGAGGAGTTGAGATTCATTGGTGGTTGGGATGATGAGTGTATCGCTTGTAGTATTCATCACTGGATGTGAAGGGAGAGAAAAAAAAAACTAAAAACAGAGAGAGGGGGGGTGCTCTGATACCATAAAGAGAGTGATACTTGGATGAACTCAGCATTCTTTTCATTAGAATCGACTCATATAAATAGTACAATGAATCAGAACTTAAGTAATAACTACTTCCTATATTTCAGCAATAAGAAGTTTAGCTATTCTTAAGGAATACTAACAGAAAATTATTTGACTGATTACATTCAAAAAACTAATTCAGTTTGAACTGTGAAGACTGTTAGACACACCAAAATGTGTAACAGCTTCTATACAAGCAGCATGACATCGATGATTAGCTTGCACACAAGCAGCACGACGCCGATGATTCGAAGAAGACGTTGAAAGACTCCTTTTATAAACCCTTCGAAAACCAGTTCAACCAGTTCACAAAGCGAGAGTAGTAACTGGGAGGACGGGGAGGGGGCATCGAAGAGGAGGAGGAGCGGGGAACAAGGGGAACAAGGGACGTAGAAGAGGAGGAAAGGAGGGACCAGGGAGGGTACGTCGAAGAGGAGTAGCGACGAAGAAGGGACGAGGAAGAAAAGGGAAGAAGGGACGCAGCGGAGGTGGGAAGGAGGGAAGGAGCGGAGGTGGAAAAGAGGGACGCACCGCCGGAGGAACGGGAAAGGAGGCCGACGGAGGAACTGGGAAGGAGGGATGCACCGCCGGAGGAACGAAAAAGGAGGTCAACGGAGGAACGAGAAAGGAAGAGGGATACCTACTTCCACGTCTTCTTCATCATCTTGGCGGCTGAAGGCGTGTTAAAGTAAAAGTCTAAGGGCCTGTTTGGTATGAAGGAGGTGAAGTGAAAGTGTGATAAAAACCAGAGTTTTTGTTACAGTTTACTGGAGGTGAATCCAGTTACTCCGTTTGGATGACCATCAAAACTGTTAAGGGGTGGGAAGCTCTGACACAGTAGAGTTACTGTCCCCCTATTTTTCTTTCCACGTTATCTTCTTCAAATTTGAGCTGCAACTCTCCCGTAAGTGAAGATCCGTGTTGGTAACGGTGGAGGGGGCGTTGAAGAGGAGGAGGAGCGGGGAACAAGGGAGGTGGCAGAGGGGGGAATGAGGGACCGGGGAGGGTACGTCGAAGAGGAGTAGCGGCGAAGAAGGGACGAGGAAGAAAAGGGAAGGAGGGACGCAGCGGAGGTGGGAAGGAGGGAAGCAGCGGAGGTGGGAAAGAGGGACGCACCGTCGGAGGAACAGGGAAGGAGGCCGACGGAGGAACTGGGAAGGAGGAATGCACCACCGGAGTAACAGAAAAGGAGTTCGACGGAGGAACGGGAAAGGAAGAGGACGCCTACTTTCACGTCTTCTTCATCATCTTGACAGCTTAAGGAGTGTGAAAGTGAATGTGTAAGGGTCTGTTTGGTATGAAGGAGGTGAAGTAAAAGTGTGATAAAATTATAAAATTATAAAAAATAAAAAAAAATAAAAAATAGAGAAATAAAATAAAAATAAAAAGAAATAAGTAAAAAACAAAAAAATAAGAAAATAAAATTTTCAAAAAATAAAAAGACATAAAAAAATAAAGAAATACAAAGAAATAAAAAGAAATAAAAAAACAAAAAGAAATAAAAAGAAATAAAGAGAAATAAATAATAAAAATAAAAAATAAAGGTGGTATTTATATTACTGTGTAGTTATATTTATGTTAGCAGGTATACCAAATAAACTCAAACAATATCTCCTCCTCCTCTTCGATGCCCCCTTACCGCCCTTCCAGCTACTACTCTGGCTTTGTGAACTGGTTAAACTGGTTTTTCGAAGGGCTTAGGAAAAGACTTTTGACGTTTTCATCGGCGTCGTGCTGCTTGTGTGCGAGCTAATGTTTAATATGCTTTTAGAAAAGGATGGGAAAGGAGGCCGACGGAGGAACTTGGTATTTATAAAAACTAGAGGAAGGGACGAGGAAGAAAAGGGAAGGAGGGACGCAGCGGAGGTGGCCGACGGAGGAACTGGGAAGGAGGGATGCACTGCCGGAGGAACGGGGAAGGAGGTCGACGGAGGAACGGGGAAGGAAGAGGGATGTCTATTTCCACGTCTTCTTCATCATCTTGGCGGCTGAAGGAGTGTGAAAATGAAGGTGTAAGGACCTGTTTGGTATGAAGGAGGTGAAGTGAAAGTGTGATAAAAACCATAGTTATATTTATAAAAACCAGAGTTATAAAAAATAAAAAGAAATTAAAAAATAAAGAAATAAAAAGAAATAAAAAGAAATAAAAAGAAATAAAAAGAAATAAAAAGAAATAAAAAGAAATAAATAAAAAAATTAAAAAAATAAAAGTTTATTTACATTATTGTGAAGTTATATTTATGTTAGCAGGTATACAAACAACCTCAAACAAGGGACGTGGAAGTGGAGGGAAGGAGGGACCGAGGAGGGGGCGTCGAAGAGGAGGAGGAGCGGGGAGCAAGGGGAACAAAGGACGTGGAAGAGGAGGGAAGGGAAGGAGCGGAGGTGGGAAAGAGGGACGCACCATCGGAGGAACGGGGAAGGAGGCCGACGGAGGAACTGGGAAGGAGGGATGCACCGCCGGAGGAACGGGGAAGGAGGTCGACGGAGGAACGGGGAAGGAAGAGGGATGCCTACTTCCACGTCTTCTTCATCATCTTGGCGGCTGAAGGAGTGTAAAAATGAAAGTGTAAGAGCCTGTTTGGTATGAAGGAGGTGAAGTGAAAGTGTGATAAAAACCATAGTTATATTTATAAAAACCAGAGTTACAAAAAATAAAAAGAAATAAAAAAAATAAAGAAAAAAAAGAAATAAAGAAATAAAAAGAAATAAAAATAAATAAAAAGAAAAAAAAGTTTATTTACATTATTGTGAAGTTATATTTATGTTAGCCGGTATACCAAACAACCTCAAACAAGGGACGTGGAGGAGGAGGAGGAAAGGAGGGACCGAGGAGAGGGCGTCGAAGAGTAGGAGGAGCGGGAAGCAAGGGTAACAGGGACGTGAAAGAGGAGGGAAGGAGGGACCGGGAGGGTACGTCAAAGAGGAGCAGCGACGAAGAAGGAACGAGGAAGAAGGGAATGAGCGGAGGTGGGAAAGAGGGACGCACCGTCGGAGGAACGTGGAAGGAGGCCGACGGAGGAACTGGAAAGGAGGGATGCACCGCCGGAGGAACGGGGAAGAAGGTCGACGGAGGAACGGGGAAGGAAGAGGGACGCCTACTTCCACGTCTTCTTCATCATCTTGGCGGCCGAAGAAGTATGAAAATGAAAGTGTAAGGGCTTGTTTGGTATGAAGGAGGTGAAGTGAAAGTATGATAAAAACCATAGTTATATTTATAAAAACCAGAGTTATAAAAAATAAAAAAAAATAAAAAAATAAAGAAATAAAAAGAAATAAAGAAATAAACAGAAATAAACAGAAATAAAAAAAATAAAAAGAAATAAATAAAAAAAATAAAAATAAAAGTTTATTTACATTATTGTGAAGTTATATTTATGTTAGCAGGTATACCAAACAACCTCAAACAATGGACGTGGAAGAGGAGGGAAGGAGGGACCGAGGAGGGGGCGTCGAAGAGGAGGAGGAGGAGCGGGGAGCAAGGGGAACAAAGGACGTGGAAGAGGAGGGAAGGAGGGACCGGGAAGGGTACGCTAAAGAGGAGCAGCGACGAAGAAGGAACGAGTAAGAAGGGAAGGAACGGAGGTGGGAAAGAGGGACGCACTGTTGGAGGAACGGGGAAGGAGGCCGACGGAGGAACTGGGAAGGAGGGATGCACCGCCGGAGGTCGACGGAGGAACGAGGAAGGAAGAGGGACGCCTACTTCCACGTCTTCTTCATCATCTTGGCGGCTGAAGGAGTGTGAAAATGAAAGTGTAAGAGCCTGTTTGGTATGAAGGAGGTGAAGTGAAAGTATAATAAAAACCATATTTATATTTATAAAAACCAGAGTTATAAAAAATAAAGAAATAAAAAGAAATAAAGAAATAAAAAGAAATAAATAGAAATAAATAGAAATAAAAAGAAATAAATAAAAAATAAAAAATAAAAAGTTTATTTACGTTATTTTGAAGTTATATTTATGTTAGCAGGTATACCAAACAACCTTAAACAAGGGACGTGGAAGAGGAGGGAAGAAGAAACCGAGGAGGGGGCGTCGAAGAGGAGGAGGAGCGGGGAGCAAGGGGAACAAGGAACATGGAAGAGGAGGGAAGGAGGGACCGGGGAGGGTACGTCAAAGAGGAGCAGCGACAAAGAAGGAACGAGAAAGAAGGGACGGAGCGGATGTAGGTAAGGGGGACGCACCGTCGGAGGAACGGGGAAGGAGGCCGACAGAGGAACTGGGAAGGAGGGATGCACCGCCGGAGGAACGGGTAAAAAGTGCTTCACAGAAAGAGTCAAAGTGGTAGATCATTTCACTCAAATTGATCCCCTTTACGCCACAAAGAGGCTAATCACTTTACGCCTAAATAGGTTGATCGTTTTACGCTCGGGTCAAGACAATGATTTTACGCCTATGACAGGCTAACTACTCTTTTACGCTGGACAAAGCTGTCAAGTCTTGCATTTAATGCAAAGTCTGACATGAAGATATTAATGATGACATATACCACATAATTCGAAGGGATTTGTTTTACACAGAGACCAATGTTGTCGTTTAGTATGTGGACTGAGCTACTTTACGCTCACAGTTTGCTTCTTTTACGCATGGAGACTATACGAGTTTTTACGCTCAAAAGTTGACATGTGCGTAAAGTCTATTTGGGCTACTTTTACGCTCAAGGTTATTTAACAACCACTTTACGCGGAAAGTCTATGTCAGGGCTATTTTACGCCTACTCTACTACTTTACGCTCAGAGTACATTGAGGCTATTTTTATGCCCTATTCTTTCTGACCAGCTTGGAACGTGGTTTGCCTACATGGCTTTCATGCCACACATCCCGAAGAACGTGTGTACATGTATCATATTCTTAATGAAATGATGGGACACATGTCAACGTATACAGAGGATGACTTTGGTCGTGGGTGGCGGTTGTTAGCGTAAAGACGGAACTTTCGCTGAGTTTTTACGCACAGAAGCCTAAGTCTATAAATAGACTTATTTCAGACACACGAGGAAAAAAGAGAGAGATCAGAACTTAGAGATTTTTGATTCTCCAGAGCATTCTTCTTCAACTTTTCTTTCAGAATAGAGTGAAGCAAAGCAGGAAAGCATTCGGCCTCGCCATCAGTGCCCAAGTGCGTCGATACCTTTCTGGTGACTTAGTTCTTCCAGTTGTTCTACTTCAAGCAGTTATCTTCATCACCATCATATGGTCCAAGGAACAAACTGATCATTTACATATCAGACTTCCATAGCAATACTTTTCCAGAATCAAATTTGTACTTCTTGTACTTTTTCTCATTTTATTTTCAAAAGCCAATTTCTCCTGGCATTTTGTTAAGTGAAACAAAATGGCAACTCTGCTGGGGATGAATGACAAGAATAAAGAATTTCTTCTTATTTATACAATTAAATCAACTCTTCACATTCCTCGTTGGAAACTGCTCATTATTAATGCAAACTCGGGAAGATGAGGAAGCATTCGAAAGTTTCGAGAAAGAAATTCATTGTGACGGTTAAGTGTTGACCGACACTATTTTTCTTGAAAATTACGTCGACTGTTGGATATCCCCGCTTTTACGCGGATGACTGTTGTGTATCCCGAATTTTACGCTGACTGGTCAAATCTCAACTTTTACGCTTCTGTTCAAAGTATTTCAAAATTTTAGAGATATTTGAAAACTTTGAAGGGGGTCTTGTAGGAGCGTAAAAAGTGCTTCACAGAAAGAGTCAAAGTGGTAGATCATTTCACTCAAATTGATCCCCTTTACGCCACAAAGAGGCTAATCACTTTACGTCTAAACAGGTTGATCGTTTTACGCTCGGGTCAAGACAATGATTTTACGCCTATGACAGGCTAACTACTCTTTTACGCTGGACAAAGCTGTCAAGTCTTGCATTTAATGCAAAGTCTGACATGAAGATATTAATGATGGCATATACCACAGAATTCGAAGGAATTTGTTTTACACAGAGACCAATGTTGTCGTTTAGTATGTGGACTGAGCTACTTTACGCTCACAGTTTGGCTTCTTTTACGCATGGAGACTATACGAGTTTTTATGCTCAAAAGTTGACATGTGCGTAAAGTCTATTTGGGCTACTTTTACGCTCAAGGTTATTTAACAACCACTTTACGCGGAAAGTCTATGTCAGGGCTATTTTACGCCTAGTCTACTGCTTTACGCTCAGAGTACATTGGGGCTATTTTTACGTCCTATTCTTTCTGACCAGCTTGGAACGTGGTTTGCCTACATGGCTTTCATGCCACACATCCCGAAGAACGTGTGTACATGCATCCTATTCTTAATAAAATGATGGGACACGTGTCATCCTCTGTATACATTGATAATGAGCAGTTTCCAACGAGGAATGTGAAGAGTTGATTTAATTGTATAAATAAGAAGAAATTCTTCATTCTTGTCATTCATCCTCATAGTGACATGGCGCCAACCTTGTAGAGTACTTTGGATTGACTCCAGCAGTCTTCAGTCGCATTGATGGTGGTCCCTCAACTGCATATGAGGGATCAGGAGATGCAGAAGCATTTTTAAATCTGATACGTCGCTCTGGGATTCGCAACATGCGCGAGTTAGGTGTCTCCCTTCGTCAGCCCAACGAAGGAGAGAAAAAATGATATTCCATGTATTGCGAATCTTTTATCTGTAGGGGTCCACTTCCCCCCTTTTATAAATAAAATTTTGATGTTGATCCCATCTGTTGATATACAGAATTGTTTAATCACTTCTTTTGACTGCTTCTATGGTTGTTAATTCCCAAGAAACAAACCAACACGTGGCATCTGTCTTGTGGTTACGAGAGCCTTTTAATAGGATCTTCTCCCGAAATAGACTCACACCAACAGTTTCTTCAGTCTTTATAAATAGCCGAGAATGTTTCATATATTCTCATTCTCATTCCTCTGAAGATAACTTTTTGTAATGTCGTTCTCCAACAAGTGACAAATGGCGAAGCTTTCCAACGGCGTTTCTTTGTACGCCCAGTCACCAGACGTAGATTCAACCACCATTAGAGCCAAACCATTTGACTTAAGTGGTAAGTCCGATCGTAAGCAATTATCTGTCTTCGAATTTTTTTTATTGAAAACAGCTGCTCATGAGCGTAAATTCTTGACGAGCGTAAAAAAAAACCTTGCTAATGAAGTGCATATAAAGCAACGACGTAGAAGCCTTGTTAAATGGTGGTACACCTGAGACACTGGCGTAAAAGCCTTGCTGAATAGTGATACACCTGAAGCACTGGCGTAAAAGCCTTGCTGAATAGTGATACACCTGAAGCACTGGCATAAAAGCTTTGTCATCTATTTTTAGTTAGCGTTTAATACGCATCTGATGATACTTCTGTTTAAAACACTTCTTTTTTGTTGTTTTCTGCAGAAGTTTGGCTGAAGAGCTTTTCCAGAACCGGCATTGGTGACTTTGACGCTGCGAAGAGCGTTCTTCTGACATCAACATCAGGGAGCTCATGCGCTTTTGACGCGCAAATCAGACAACTCAGAACTCTTCGTGAGATAGAAGGGTCTTCCTCTGTTGGTAGGAAGAGCTTTTATACACGGAGAGTTGGATGGTGGAGTCAACTCTATTTCGAGAAATCGGGTAGTAGAGTTCCTTTCACGACAGGACTATGAATTATATCCCAATGCTGGATACATTCCTATCTCCTTTGGAAGGCCGCCACTCCTCCACCAATTGTATTGGCAGCAACACGCCTTCGGGCTGCCATACTCTGGGGTTCTCCTCTCGTCTGAGAGAGAAGACCAGAGTTTGATTCCTACTGTTCTGGTCGCCACTGAGGCTCAGACAGCAAGGAATTGACACCAACAACGAATCCGTCAAAGAAGATCCAAAGAAGAAATAGATCTCTATTAGGTTATCGTTGTTGTATAGAATGAAAATCCAAGATGTAATAGATTTCTATTGTAAAGAAAAGTCTAAGAAATATAATAGACTTTTATGATGATATGAGAGTGGAAATGTCCAGTCTTCTATGCTCAATGATTTGTGTCTATCCAGATGTAATATGGACATGATTGATAATGAAATCTTGTTTTCTGTTTTAGAGTATACAATACTATCAGAGGTAATATGGACATGACAGAATGTAAGAACTCAAAAGAAAATTAGATAAATATCTATACAGAGGTCGAATGTAAACGATAGATAGGAAAAGTAAGTAGATTTAATATTTATCCAGAGGTAATGAAAACATGATAAATAACAAATCCTACTTTTTAATCAATTGATAAAATAGAAGATTTAAAATTCCTCTCTAAAGAGACAAGAAATCAGCTTAACCAAACCTTGGTAGCTGGGGAATAAGAAGACAGATGTTGTGAGCATATACGTCAAAACGATGGACGAACCAACGTATTTTTTGGGAAAAGAAAGGACGATTCAATTCCATAATTAAATGGATGAACCTGGTAAAAATGAACGGACAAGTCTTTTCGGAAATAAAAAGTTGTTTTCAATTTCAAAGACCAGTTCATTAATAATCCTCCTCTATAAATAGGTGAGAACTCTCTGTAATTATTTCATTCTTATTTCCACTCCTCTATTGGAAATGTCTTTCGAGGATGTACAACAAAAGAATGAAGTCCCCAGGAACATTGAGGACATCATTGAGACATGCCCCGCTGAGCCAATAGTGACAGGCCCGGCTGAAGTAGGCAACAGCTCTTCTACGCTCAAGCCACCCCAAGACATCCTTGCTTTCTTAGTAGAGACAGGAAAAACTTGTCACAACCCACTACCCAAATTGTTGGGCCAGGCCGAGTCATGCCCAGCCTACATTGAGATAAAACGTAGTAAGCTGTTCTAAAGACAACATGATAAGACTAAATGTGCTAACAGTTCTATAAGTGAAATAAAGTCATAAAATGCTCCAAACACAAAAGTCGTCGTATATATAGTAAAATGTCCAAGTACAAGTGAACTGAAATGTAAAACTGGATACATGTCCAGTTACAAAAAGATATAGTCTAATACATGTCTACTCTCAAAAGTCTAAGTAAACAAAAGACAACTAGGCGAGGTTCCCCGCAGTAACATCCTCATAAAGCAGAGCCGGGTCCTCGGCAGTAACCCCATAATATGTGTCGTAGAGTAACTCCTCCTCAGTAAGGATACCTACAACGTTATCCTGTCAGGATGGGAGCAAGTACTAAATCTAGCAAACTAGCATATGAAACATGGAAATGAACATAAGAGGAATAACTGGAAAGCATGGCATCACATAGTCTATCATGGCAAGGACACATATGTCATAGAGACAGATGTATATATAATATTTAAAACTGTAGCAAGTACGTGATCGATCAATAGATGTACAATGTGCTGGAGGGCACATAATGAAATGTACATACGTACAAGTTAACAAGCATAGGTGTACGTCCGTACAAACATGCGGGGTAATGGCCTGCGGCAAGGTATGCATATAAAATGCGACCTCGCTCGCTACTGTAGGGGGGTCGTGATCACGTACAATACTATCAGTTTCCCCATAACCCATATTCTAATCATGTGAGAGATATATGAAGACTGTTCTAAGCATGGTAGTAACTGGAAGTACAACATGTAGAGGTCTAACTTGCTACCCCAAGGATCAGCATTTAACATGGTGGGATTTGCAGTTCATTTATGTGACAATATGTAAAGTTCGTAGAAAGTACTTGCCTCTAGCAAAGCAAAACAAAACAAGCTGCGATAACAATGCTACGGATGTTCGGTAACTCGTCACTGTAGAAGTAAATACAATAACTTAGTTTTTACACTAAGTTAAAACACTAGGACACTAATTGGTGAAACACGACTTGTGATTGGGCACCTAGCCAAAATGATGATTTTGGTATAGGAGACCAATGTGGGGTAACACACTACTTTAACTAACTTTCTAGGGTCTTTACACTAGTGAGGGGTTGAGGTTTAACACGGCTAAAACTCAAAATAACACAAAAAGCTACAAGTCGTAATTAGTCAATAAATAAATCAAAAGACCATTGTGTTCTAACAATTTTAGAGATAGACAAAAAGCCTAGTTTTGTTTAAAGTAAAGTACCAAAGTGATCCTTGTTAATCATAGAAATTTATTATAATTTTTCTGGAATTTATTAACCAGTACAAATATTTTATAAAAATCAGTTTTCCTAAGTATACAGAAAATGAGTTTTGGTTTCATATGCCAAACTAGTGGAAAAACAGTAAATTAAATACTACAAAAATTATACTAAATTAGCTAACTTAACATAGTATCTAAATACTATTTTTCCATAATTTTAGCAGTACTTTAAGTATTTTTAGAAAATCAAAACAGCATTGCACACAATAATTAATTATCTGCGTATTTTGTCCATGTATATAATTTGAACCAAAGTTCAAATACAGGACCCAAGGCCATGAATCAAGTCCAATATGACTTGTACTGGTCATGAATGTGTGAAAACACATTTGAGCCCAAATACCCATGCTAGGCTTGGACACCAAATGGTTGCAGTAATTTAAATACACTAAAAATATAATTTGCTAAAAGTGCAAAAATAATATTAATATTTTAATAAGATACAAAATAAATATATACATACATATGTTGAAAGTACATATATATATGTATAAGAAAAATACTTAATTTATAAAGTATATATATATATATATATATATATATATATATATATATATATATATAAATATATTTATATATAAGAAAACTCTTAATTATAAAGTGTATATATATAATATATATACACATAAAAGTATATACATATATACAAACATATATATATATAAAATTTACTAACTATAAAATATATACATATATATAATATACTGTCAAAAATACAGTATATATATATATATATATATATATATATATATATATATATATATATATATATATATATATATATATATACTAATATATATATATATATATATATACATATATATATAAATATATATATAAAACAAAAGAAAAAGAAAAGAAAGGAAACAGGAAAAAGAAAAAGAAAGGAAAACAGAAGGGGGGCTCGAACCCAAGCCAGCGGGGGGGGGGGGGGTTTATTAATGCGCGCTGGCCAGTGGGCCAACTTGGCCCGACTGTTAGGATTAGAGTCTCGTTTATTTTATTTCGTTTAGGTTAGATTTTATATATAAAAAAATATAAATCGGTCCTGTGTCCAGACAGTTTAGGACACAGGTATCTATGTGTCCGTGCTACGCACGACACGCACGAGCTTCGATTTACGTGTCCAAGTACTGGACTGAGGTCCCCGTGTCCTGGCGAGTCTCGTGCGTGAAAACGAGACACGCACGACACGGCTGAGTCATGTTACCTACGAGTCCGGTCGTCGAAGGGGGTTTCGGGGGTCGTGGACGGCGGAGGAGACGTCGGCAAGGCGGCGCTCGGGTGGCGCTCGAGTCGTCTCGTCAAGGCGAAGCGGATGGTGGTGGTGGCTGGTGATGACGACGGCGGTGGAGCTGGTGGTGGGGTTTGGCCGGAGCTAGGGTTCCGACGAACTCGAAGTGGGGAAGACGGTGGCGGTTGTGGTCGAGGTGAGGTCGAAGTGGTGGGGGTTTATCGAGGGGGCTGCGGGGGTTTAAATAGGGGGGTTCGATGCGGTCGGGGCAGCCGGATTTGGCAGGGGCAGGGCGGCGTGGCGGTCGGGGCAGTCGGGGGTCAACGAGAGTGGGTGAGGAGAGAGAGTGTTCGGTCGGGGGGGGGGGGGTGTCTGGGTAGTTAGCAGTTAGGTCCTCTAGGTTTAGAAATTTGCACTCCACACTTAAAATAATTTAATAATTTACATAATGATATTAAAACAATTCTAATAATTGCAAAACTATATAAAAACAATTCTACTTATTACAAAACTACATTAAAACATTTCTAAAAATTACGAAATGATATTTAAACAATTTAGAAAATTATATATTGATATTTTTGGTATTAAAACTCATTTAAAAATTATTTAAAAATTCTAGAAAAATTCCTAAAATTCCTAATAATTATTTTAAGGCTGTAAACGACATTAAAAATTAATTAACACTAAATAAAAATGAATTTTGAAAACAGGGGCTTACAAAACTCCTGAAGAAGAAGCATTGAGGATGACTGTCTGCAAATTTTTCATGAGTTCAGGAAACGATGCCTTCTATGCATTGGCTGACTATGTATTCAATAAGGAAGGGAGTGGCCCTCGTCCTTAATCTTTTGTTTTGAACAAAAAAAATAATAATAAAAGAAACTTTATTTTCATTCTTTCTTTTTTTTATACATAGTATTTCTTAAGAAATTTGCCATTGATCGGCATCATGAGTAGATCTCCATTGGGCTTTGATAACCGATAGGCACCATTGGAAAACACGGACTCAATTACATAAGGACCTTCCCATTTTACTTGGAATTTCCCTTTGCTTTTATGAGTCATCACCATCGGTCTTCGAACAGCTAATACAAGTTCGCCAACCTTGAATACCCTCTCTTTAACTTTACGATTGAAAGTTCGAGATATACGGGCTTGATATAGCTCGATATGCTGTTGTGCTTGAAGACGCTTCTCATCCAATCCTTCAAGTTCTTGGAGTCGTAAGCGATCATTATTCTCTGTAGTTAGCTCGTTAGCAATGGCAATTCGAAAAGATGGAATCTGGATTTCCAATGAGAGAACAGCTCCACATCCATAAACTAATGAGAATGGTGTAAAACCAGTAGGAGTCCGGACCGTTGTTCGATAAGCCCATAAACATTCTCCAAGCTTCTCATTCCAATCTCGTTTATTAGAAGAGACAAACTTTTTGAGAAGTTTGATGATCGTCTTGTTAAAAGCTTCGGTTAAACCATTAGCAGCTGGATTATAAGCTGTAGAAGCCAAATTCTGAATTCGATTCTTATCACAGAATCGATAAAATGCCTGACTGGCAAATTGTGGACCATTGTCATGAATGATTCGTCGAGGAATCCCAAAGCGATAAATGATATGGTGCTTGATGAAGCTGATCACGTTAGATGTTTTCACTTCAGCAAGGGGAACTGCTTCTGCCCACTTAGAAAAGTAATCGATTATAGCTAATATAAACCGATGTCCCTTAACAGAAGGCGGATTAATAGGACCAATAACATCCATACCCCAAGCTTCGAAGGGCCAAGAGGCTGCTGTAGGATGTAGAAATTCAGACGGTTGATAAATAAAATCAGCATGAATCTGACATGCTTTACATCTTCTGGCATAGTCTACAACATCTGCTATCATAGAAGGCCAATAATACCCCATTCTTCGAATGCGGTCTTGTAATTTAGGACCCGGTTGATGAGCACCACAAACACCATCATAAGCTTCTCGCAGTGTTTGTTTGGCTTCACTTTTTAAGAGACAGCGCAGTAAGAGTCCGTCATATGAACGACGGTATAGCATATGTAAAGACGAATCATAATAGAATCGAAATGATCGTATCTTGATTGATGCAGCTTCTTTTGGATCTTCAGGCAAAATTCCATGAACAACATAATCAATGAATGGAGTTCTCCAATCCTTCTGCTGGGAACTTGATTCTGTAACATAACTTTGCTCAATATGCAGATTATTCTTAATACAGAACAAGTCTCGGTCCAACAAAGTAATTGTATTTTGCCTTCGAATTGGAACAGCCAAGTCTGCAGCTAAGCTAGCGAGAGCATCAGCCTCCACATTCTGAGAACGTGGTGCAAATTCAATGAAGAATCCTTTGAATGAAAGGACCAATTCAACTACCACTTGATGGTAAGGGATGAGATCAGGATTTTTGACTTCATAAGTCCCTCTAACTTGATTAACGATCAATTGAGAATCTCCATAAGCTTCTAGGAACTCAATATCCAACTGTTTTGCTACTTGGAGACCGATCAATAGAGCATTATATTCTGCTACATTATTGGAGCATGGTTCATTGAGAGAATAGGCACGGTATATGACTATTTTGTCGGGAGAAACCAAGACGATTCCTACCCCAGAGACAATATTGCCTTTAGGTCCTACTCGTGATGCTCCATCAAAATATAATTGCCATATGTCATTCTTCAAAGCCATGTTAAAATCTACGACTTCATCTGGAATGTCCTCATATAACTTCGATGTTTTCGGTATAGGTGAGCAGCTAAGAAATCAGCTAATGCTTGATCCTTCACTGATTTTTGAGGTACATAAACCATGTCATAAGGAGTGAGCAACATCGCCCAGGTGGCTAACCTGGAGTTAAGAATGCTTAGTTTTTTCATCAATACCCGAATGGGATTTATCCTGGAGATGACATGAATAGTCTACCCTGTCATATAATGTCTTGTCTTTTGGATGACAAAAACCAAAGCTAGACATTCCTTTTCCACAGGAGCATACCTGTGTTCAGCTCCGACCATCATTCTGCTCAGATAATATATTGCTTGTTCATGACCCATATCATTTTTCTGTG
Organism: Iris pallida; assembly: GCA_029216955.1. Lineage (NCBI taxonomy): Eukaryota > Viridiplantae > Streptophyta > Magnoliopsida > Asparagales > Iridaceae > Iris > Iris pallida. Next base: position 522,484 of record JANAVB010033818.1, read on the forward strand.
CAAGAAGAGCGCCAAGTGAATGATCCAAGGCTCGAACATATAGCAAAAATGGTTTTTCTACCACTGGAGGTACCAGAACAGGTGGATTTGTAAGGTATTGCTTAATATCATTAAAGGCTTTCTGACACGCTTCATCCCAAACAAATGATACACCTTTCTTTAATAGACGGTAGAAAGGTTGACATCTCCCAAAAAGATTGGATATAAATCTTCTGATATAAGCAATACGACCCTGAAAGCCACGGAGTTCTTTCAGATTACGAGGATGACGCATTTCAAGAATTGCTTTAACCTTATCAGGATCAACATGGATACCCTGAGAGGTAATGACAAATCCTAAAAACTTGCCACTGGAAACCCCTAAAAAAGACTTAGTAGGGTTCATTCTCAATTGATGCTGGCGCATCAATTCAAATACTGTCTTCAAGTCCTGAATATGATCATTCTTTGATCGACTTTTAACAGCAATGTCATCTACGTAGCATTCAACTATCTTCCGTAGATGTTCTTGAAAGATATTGCTCATAGCCCGTTGATACGTAGCACCGGTATTTTTAAGACCAAACGGCATAACTGTATAGCAATAAACCCCAAGGGGTGTACGAAAAGCAGTATGCTTCTCATCTTCTGGATGCATCTTGATCTGATTGTATCCTGAAAATCCGTCCATGAAAGACATGCGTTCAAAACCACATGTATTGTCTATCATGACATCAGTGACTGGAAGTGGAAATTCGTCCTTTGGACAAGCTGTATTAAGATCTCGATAATCTATACAAACTCGGACTTTTCCGTTCTTCTTCATAACAGGAACAATATTGGCAACCCAATCCGGATGTTGCTCTTCACGAACAAAGCCACATGTAATCAGTTTTTTGACTTCTGCTTCAATTGCATCCATCATATCTGGTCTAAAGCGTCGTTGTTGTTGTTTTACGAACTTGACATTAGGCAAAATATTGAGTTTATGAGTAGCAACTTTAGGATCTAACCCTGGCATATCCTCATAACTCCATGCAAAGATGTCAATGTAATCTTTGATAAGTTTTATCAACTCTTCATTTTCATCTTCGAAAAGATTCTTACTGATGAATATTGGTTTGGACGTAGTTCCATCTCCAACATCAATCTGGATAACCTCATCTTCTGTAGGTGGCTGTCGTTGTTCAAAATGAAGTTTCTACTGAGTATCCAACTGTTGAGCCCAAGGATCATTCTCAAATGGTTCAGATTTACCATCAATTTGAACCATATTGACTGAGAATATTGGTCCAGATTCATCATATGAGGAATGAGACATATCGGATTTGACGAATTGAATTTCCTCCGAATCTGATGATTGCGAAGAGCTAGAAGAGAATTCTTCTTGTATATCATCATTAAACATGTGGGACGGATCATATCCCAACCCATGACGAGTCTTTTGGTAAAATGGATCACCACATAATAGTAGTCGTCTACCCTTGCCTTGATTGAGACCTTGCATAGTCTTCAAATCATATCCCATGTTCTGGATAATCTTGATAGATTGTTGACTATATTTGTCAATTCGAATTCTTCCTTTATCTTTATCTTTCAACTCATCTGTCTGAGCAACAATGATCTTTCTAGCCAAACCAAACACAATTTGGCGCTTGTTTTTTTTATTGGACGGAATCACGAAATAAGATTCTTCGTGACGTCTAAAAGTTATGCAAGCTTGTGATGAAGCGGCTACAGGTAGAAGATAGGGAGAAGATGTCAGGAACCTTTGAGCGTAAGGTCCAACATCTACACGAGGAGGAAAAGAATTTTCCTTATGATCAATGTATAAAGTTTCTTCGGGTTCTATGTCGCCTTTATATTGATGACTTTGATTATCAAAAGATAAAGTCATTCTTTCAATAAACTTGACAGCCATATACTCGAAAAGGAAATCTTTATTGATATCAAAAAGTACAGAATGATCAATATTTACATCATTTACAATCTGATTGCTACGCTTCGGATTAATCAACAGTGGACCATTATCCGTCTTCTGCGTAGATTTGCCAAGATTGACAATCAATGGTGATTCTGGATCATTCGTACAAGAAGTACGCCCTTTGACCTTGATCATAAAAGGTTGAACTTGGCTCTTAGCAGGAATATTTATTGATTCCTCAGATGAAGTTTGAGTTCTTCCTTTAACCTTGATTATCAAAGGTTGATCATTAACAGATTGGGATTGGATTCGTCCCTTGACTATGATCTTCAAAGGTTGCTCTTCTGGCGGATCTTCATTAATAGACTCATCCTCAGTAGATGATTGATCTTCAGCCATGTCTGATATCTCTTTCACATGCTCTTGTTTATAAAGCCTTGAATCAGAGAAATAGGCTTTGACACCCTTGAAAGGATTAATATCAGCAAACTCAGTCTTCACAACTCCTTGGAAATCCACATACTTGAAGCATTGGTGGAGAGTTGAAGGTACAATATTGTGCTCATGAATCCACGGTCTCCCCAGAAGGATATTATAGGAGACGTCTGAGTTGATAACATAGAAAGTTACCATGGTTCGAAGATCACCAATCTGAATCTGTAGACGAATCTTCCCCAGTGGTTTACTCTTGCCAGAGTTAAAACCAACTATCGTAGTACTAGTGTAAGTTAGATCACTAGTAGGAATCCTCAGGGGTCTTAGCATACTCTGAAGAAATATGCTAATTGAGGATCCAGGATCAATGTAAATTCTGTCAATTTCAGTGGATCCAATATACCCAGTGTAGCACAAAGGCCTGTCATGCTTGTTATGCTTCAACAACATATCCTCTTGTGTAAAGGTGATGTTGGGAATTGCTTCCATCATACTATGACATTGTGGACATGACACTGGAGTATTATCAGGACTCTTGAGTTGAGCCAAGCATGAATCTGCTTGAAGTAAAGCTTCACTCAAAGTCTCTCTGCTTTCTCTGGAAAGACGAAGCAACTCAAATATAGATAGTCTAGCCAGAGTATTGGCCAACTGAGCTAGAATATCAAATTTGTAAGGTTTCATCACCACCCCCTGACTGGAAGCAGACTTCAATGGGACGTCAAAGCGTACTGCTTTCTGTTTCCCCTTTTCAACCACAGATGGTTTAGCAGGAACAGGAGAAGGTTGAGTTGGTAGTGTTTCCACTACGTCTTCTACTTCTTTGGAGGATCCCTCATAGTCTTTGTGGTACTCTTTTCCAGATCTTGTACCAGCAAAAGTTTCTTCTTCAGACTCAGGAGAAGGAAGTACCATATTACAGGATTTAATCTTCCTTTCCTTAGCCTTCTTCTTGTGAGGATTATTATGAGGAACTTCAGAACCCAATCCAACAGTGGAGTTTTGATTCTGAATTTATAAAGGAAGACGTATTCCTTTATCATAATTCAAACCTTCTGCCTTTTGAAAGTCATAACCCATCTTCTTCATGAGAAGGACAGATTGTTGACTATACAAGTGAGTGGGCAGCAGACTTTTGGCAGGTGTTTCAACAGAAGAAGGGAAAGAAATCTCTGTAACTACATGAGAATGAAGCATAGATGTCTCTGTAGTTATGGGAGGAGAAGGGTTCGGAATACGAGGAAAAATCCCTGTCGGAGCTTTTTCATAAGCAGCAAAGACTTGTTGTGCCCTGTATAAGGGAACACTATTCATGGCTAGCCACTGCTGATGAGTAAGCTTGAGCTTGGTAGGAGGAGCTAGACTTGGAGGACAGATGTTCAATCCTCTCAGTCTATCTTTTAAAGGAAGGCCATCCCATAAATGATCCAAGTCATCAGGATCTGGAATAACATGAGAAATCATGTTGCAGGTTTTGACTTGCTTACCTTTCTTGGATTTTGAAGTTTTACTTTCATTTTCCAACTCAGGTATTAAGTCAGGATACACCCACATGATTTCACCATTCTTTAGTGTGAGCGACAACAATCCTGTATTTTCTTCCTTGGCAGGCGGGATATTTACGATCTTCATTGTCGCCTTTGGGATTGGGATAATTCCATCTGGGACTTGCTGTGGAGGAAAATCTTCGAACTGAAGAGAAACCATATTGGTCGTAACCGTATGGTCATCATTGGTTAAAGCGATAGCACCACCATTTATCAGCTCTTGGATTTTCTTTTTCAAGACATAGCAAGCACTGGTACGGTGATTAATGTATCTATGATAGATACAATATTTGGGATTGTCAGTCATATTCACCTCATTAGGCCTTTTCGGCTCCGGAATCTGAAGTTTGTCATTTTTCACCAGACATTAAAATATCCCTGGGATATCACTTTCGTCAAAAGAGTATTCTTCCTTTGGCCTGGAAGATTCTTGATTATTTGGCATCGTTTTGTTCTTGGAAAGATTGACCATAAGAGTATCTTTTCCTTTCACATTACGATTGCCAGGATTATTACCAGGATTACTTTTCTTCCTTTTATCTTCTGAAGCGAAAATCATCCCATGTTTATGAGCCAACCTACCATTGGTCTCGGCAGAAACTGCTGCTATGATAAACGAAGCCCAATCTGTGAATTGGGAACCCGTGAAGACAGCAATAGATGGTCGCAGATTCATCTTGCATGTATCAATCAACGCTGAATCTGGCATACCAGGAGGCATCTTTAGAGTAGCCTGTCGGAAACGTTCGATGAACGTCCGAGTATCTTCTTTCTCCTTTTGTTTGATTTCTATCAAGGAGGACATGTTCATGTCCATACCTCCTTCATAGAAATGGGAGAGAAATATTGCCTTGAATTCGTCAAAAGACGAAATAGAATTATCGGGTAAACTACGATACCAGTCGTAAGCTGAACCCGTCAGGCACCCGATGAACACTCGAGTGAGAAGAGCATCATTTTTCCTGCAAATGCACAGTCATAATATCAAAGTAATTGATATATTGACTGGAAGATACTTTTCCATCGAACAAAACCATAGATTGTGGCTTGAATTTCGGTGGAAAGGGTACATCATTCCAATGAGGAGGATAAGGTTGCTTAATCCCTAACCTCTGGAGCTGATCTTTGTGCTTCAAAACTTCAAACTGTGCTTTGAGCTCACGCACTGCTTGAATGGCTTCACTGGTTTGAGGAAGCACATTTGATTGAATGGTTGTTGGATGTACCATAACCCCCACTGGAGGTGGTACATCTTCAGGAATGATGGGATCTAGAGACGCAGAATTTTGATTAACAGCAGGCTCTTGAATATTCAAAGGTATATCAGCCCCTTGACTATCCTGAGTCTGTGCTGCTACTGGTACCGGTGTTATTACTGCCGGCTGAGCAGTTTGCTGATTCAAAATTACCTGATACATGCTTTACACCATGTTAAGCATGTCTTTCAGTGATTGCTCCACGGCAGTGAGACGTTGTTCTGTATTAGCAGATGACGTCTCTGGTTCATCTCCAATAGCATAGGATTCAACCTCTCTTGAAGATATAGAGGGATTAGTAAAGAAGTATGAATCCATACTATCGGTTTCAGACTCAAAAGATTGAGTACCCCCAGCTTCTGAATCAGAAGTCTACAATTGTCTTTGTCTTCTTGATTGAGTATTCTGATATACTCCTTCAAAGGAATCAAGAAGTCTGTTGAACTGTTGTTGACCTAGAGTTTGGGACATATTCCGTTTCGGACGTCGTCCTCTGTTAGTATGAGATGTCATGTTGACTGACACATATGACAACTCATGTTCTTTGTCTTCAGCTCGAGGCACATTAAAACTCAATCGATCAAAAACTGACCGTTTTGAAGCTGAACAACAACAGTTAATTACAACCTGGTGATATTCACAATGATGTTTTTCTTGGGGAAATGTCACCGGAGATTGTCTGTTCTTACGCTTTTGCATTAGCAATTCACGTAAATCAGAAGGAACAGAGGGAGTATTCTTTTTTATTACATTTAGGGCAGAAAAACGTTTAGTCCCTTGTGTATAAAGAAGATTGTTGGCTGCATTCGTAGAACCAAACTGTACATTTTTACACGTTTGGAGTTGTGTGCGTAAATCTTGAGATTTTTGAGCACGAAGGACTCCATTTTCATTGCGTGTAATTTGTAAGTTTGGTACTTTGCGTAAAGCAGTATAAGAAGGTTGTTGGTGTAGGACTGAAGCTTTACCAACAACATTTTTACGCTGTATACGTTTAGGTACATTCACATTAGATGTGTGAACATCGTTGTGAATTTTATCTACGCTGTCACAGACATGAGACTTACCTTTATGCGTAGAGCGTAAAAATTGATTATCTACCACGTCACAGACGGGAGATTTTACTTTACGCGAAGAGCGTAACTTGTGTGTGTCTACCACGTCACAGACGGAAGACTTATTCTTACACTCAGTAGCATTAACATTAGAGCCTGCCGCATTACAAATGAGAGACTCATGCTTATGCCTTGAGCGTAAAACTTGGTTTTTACGCAGTGGGCGTGAAACCTGATTATCTTCACCGTGACAGACGGGAGATAAATTGCCACACTTAGAGTGCGACGCTGAAGTAAGGACTGCCTCGTTACGAACGAAAGCCCCTACGACAGGAATGGGAAGAATTCCCTTATCATCAGAAGCAACAAAGAGATCAGAAGCCACTTTGTATATAGGAATCCAAACTTTTCGTGCTTTGCGAGACTTTTGAACATTGAAGCAGCGAGAACCACCCCCTGTTCGGAGCATTTCTTCATAGGCAGACTGGTCGAAGTGCACAACCAGAGTCTTCTTGGTCGAACCGACTGAAACATCATCATATTGAGCAATTGCCTCCTCGTCAGAGGAGAAGGTCGTCCCCAGCAGAGTCGCCATTTTGTTTCACTTAACAAAATGCCAGGAGAAATTGGCTTTTGAAAATAAAACGAGAAAAAGTACAAGAAGTACAAATTTGATTCTGGAAAAGTATTGCTATGGAAGTCTAATCTGTAAATGATCACTTTATTCCTTGGACCATACGATGATGATGAAGATCACTGCTTGAAGTAGAACAACTGGAAGAACTAAGTCACCAGAAAGGTATCGGCGCACTTGGGCACTGATGGCGAGGCCGAATGCTTTTCTGCTTTGCGTCACTCTGTTTTGAAAAAAAAGTTGAAGGCGAATGCTCTGGAGAATCGAAAATCTCTAAGTTCTGATCTCTCTATTTTCTCCCGTGTGTCTGAAATAAGTCTATTTATAGACTTAGGCTTCTGTGCGTAAAAACTTAGCGAAAGTTCCGTCTTTACGCTAACAACCGCCACCCACGACCAAAGTCATCCTCTGTATACGTTGACACGTGTCCCATCATTTATTAAGAATAGGATGCATGTACACATGTTCTTCGGGATGTGTGGCATGAAAGCCATGTAGGCAAACCACGTTCCAAGCTGGTCAGAAAGAATAGGACGTAAAAATAGCCCCAATGTACTCTGAGCGTAAAGCAGTAGACTAGGCGTAAAATAGCCCTGACATAGACTTCCTGCGTAAAGTGGTTGTTAAATAACCTTGAGCGTAAAAGTAACCCAAATAGACTTTACGCACATGTCAACTTTTGAGCGTAAAAACTCGTATAGTCTCCATGCGTAAAAGAAGCCAAACTGTGAGCGTAAAGTAGCTCAGTCCACATACTAAACGACAATATTGGTCTCTGTGTAAAACAAATCCCTTCGAATTCTGTGGTATATGCCATCATTAATATCTTCATGTCAGACTTTGCATTAAATGCAAGACTTGACAGCTTTGTCCAGCGTGAAAGAGTAGTTAGCCTGTCATAGGCGTAAAATCATTGTCTTGATCCGAGCGTAAAACGATCAACCTGTTTAGGCGTAAAGTGATTAGCCTCTCTGTGGCGTAAAGGGGATCAATTTGAGTGAAATGATCTATCACTTTGACTCTTTCTGTGAAGCACTTTTTACGCTCCTACAACAGGGAAGGAGGTCGACGGAGGAACGGGGAAGGAAGAGGGATGCCTACTTCCACGTCTTCTTCATCATCTTGGCGGCTGAAGGAGTGTGAAAATGAAAGTGTAAGAGCCTGTTTGGTATGAAGGAGGTGAAGTGAAAGTGTGATAAAAACCAGAGTTTCTATCACTGTTCACTGTAGGTGAATCCAGTTACTCCATTTGGATGACCATCAAAACTGTTAAGGGGGTGGGAAGCTCTGACACAGTAGAGTTACTGTCCTCCTATTTTTCCTTCCACTTCACCTACTTCAAATTTGAGCTGCAACTCTCCCGTAAGTGAAGATCCGTGTTGGTAACGGTGGAGGGGGCGTCGAAGAGGAGGAGAAGCGAGGAACAAAGGGAACAAGGGACGTGGAAGAGGGGGGAAAGAGGAATCGGGGAGGGTATGTCAAAAAGAAGCAGCGGCGAAGAAGGGACGAGAAAGAAAAAGGAATGAGGGACGTAGTAGAGGTGAGAAGGAGGGAAGCAGCGGAGGTGGGAAAGAGGGACGCACCGTCGGAGGAACGGGGAAGGAGTTCGATGGAGGAACGGGAAAGGAAGAGGGACGCCTACTTCCACGTCTTCATCATCATCTTGGCGGCTTAAGGAGTGTGAAAGTGAAAATGTAAGGGCCTGTTTGGTATGAAGGAGGTGAAGTGAAAGTGTGATAAAATTATAAAATTATAAAAAATAAAAATAAATAAAAATAAAAAATAAAAAATAGAGAAATAAAAATAAGTAAAGAAATAAGTAAAAAAATAAAAAAAAGGAGAACAAGCAGCACGACGTCGATGATTAGCTCGTACACAAGAAGCACGACGCCGATGATTCGATGAAGACGTTGAAAGACTCCTTTTTAAACCCTTCGAAAACCAGTTCAACCAGTTCACAAAGCGAGGGTAGTAGCTGGAGGACGGGGAGGGGGCATCGAAGAGGAGGAGAAGCGGGGAACAAGGGGAACAAGGGACGTAGAAGAGGAGGGGAGGAGGGACCAGGGAGGGTACGTCGAAGAGGAGCATCGACGAAGAAGGGACGAGGAAGAAAAGGGAAGAAGGGACGCAGCGGAGGTGGGAAGGAGGGAAGGGGCGGAGGTGGGAAAGAGGGATGCACCGCCGGAGGAACGGGGAATGAGGCCGACAGAGGAACTGGAAAGGAGGGATGCACCGCCGGAGGAACGGAGAAGGAGGTCGACGGAGGAACGGGAAAGGAAGATGGATGCCTACTTCCACGTCTTCTTTATCATCTTGGCGGCTGAAGGAGTGTTAAAGTAAAAGTGTAAGGGCCTGTTTGGTAAGAAGGAGGTGAAGTAAAAGTGTGATAAAAACCAGAGTTTTTGTTACCGTTTACTGGAGGTGAATTCAGTTACTCCGTTTGGATGACCATCAAAACTGTTAAGGGGGTGGGAATTTCTGACACATTAGAGTTACTGTCCCCCTATTTTTCTTTCCACGTCACCTCCTTCAAATTTGAGCTTCAACTCTCCCGTAAGTGAAGATCCGTGTTGGTAATGGTGGAGAGAGCGTGGAAGAGGATGAGGAGCGGGGAACAAGGGACGTGAAAGAGGGGGGAATGAGGGACCGGGGAGGGTACGTCGAAGAGGAGTAGCGGTGAAGAAGGGACGAGGAAGAAAAGGAAAGGAGGGACGCATCGGAGGTGGGAAGGAGGGAAGCAGCGGAGGTGGGAAAGAGGGACGCACCGCCGGAGGAACATGGAAGGAGGCCGAAGGAGGAACAGGGAAGGAGGGATGCACCACCGGAGTAACGGGGAAGGAGTTCGACGGAGGAACGGAAAAGGAAGAGGGATGCCTACTTTCACGTCTTCTTCATCATCTTGGCAGCTTAAGGAGTGTGAAAGTGAAAGTGTAAGGGTCTGTTTGGTATGAAGGAGATGAAGTAAAAGTGTGATAAAATTATAAAATTATAAAAAATAAAAAGAAATAAAAAATAAAGAAATAAAAAATAGAAAAATAAAAAGAAATAAAGAAATAAAAATAAATAAGTAAAAAACAAAAAAAAATAAGAAAATAAAATTATAAAAATATAAAAAGACATAAAAAAATAAAGAAATACAAAAAAATAAAGAAATAAAAAAAAATAAAAATAAAAAATAAAAGTGGTATTTATATTACTGTGAAGTTATATTTATGTTAGCAGGTATACCAAACAACCTCAAACAATATCTCCTCCTCTTCGATGCCCCCTTGCCGCCCTCCCACCTACTACTCTCGTTTGTGAACTGGTTGAGGAGCGGAGGTGGGAAAGAGGGACGCACCGTCGAAGGAACGGGGAAGGAGGCCGATGGAGGAACTGGGAAGGAGGGATGGACTGCCGGAGGAACGGGGAAGAAGGTCGACGGAGGAACGGGAAAGGAAGGGTGACGCCTACTTCCACGTCTTCTTCATCATCTTGGCGGCTGAAGGAGTGAAAATGAAAGTGTAAGTGCTTGTTTGTGTTTGGTATGAAGGAGGTGAAGTGAAAGTGGGATAAAAACCATAGTTATATTTATAAAAACCAGAATTATAAAAAATAAATAGAAATAAAAAAATAAAGAAATAAAATGAAATAAAGAAATAAAATGAAATAAACAGAAATAAAAAGAAATAAAAATAAAAAAAATAAAAAAATAAAAGTTTATTTACATTATTGTGAAGTTATATTTATGTTAGCAGGTATACGAAACAACCTCAAACAAGGGACGTGGAAGAGGAGGTAAGGAGGGACCGAGGAGGGGGCGTCGAAGAGGACGAGGAGCGGGAGCAAGGGGAACAAGGGACGTGGAAGAGGAGGGAAGGAGGGACCGGGGAGGGTACGTCAAAGAGGAGCAGCGACGAAGAAGGAAAGAGGAAAAAGGAAAGGAGCGGAGGTGGGAAAGAGGGACGCACAGTCGGAGGAACGGGGAAGTAGGCCGACGGAGGAACTGGGAAGGAGGGATGCACCGCCAGAGGAACGGGGAAGGAGGTCGACGGAGGAACGGGGAAGGAAGAGGGACGCCTACTTCCACGTCTTCTTCATCATCTTGGCGGCTGAAGAAGTAAAATGAAAGTGTAAGGGCTTGTTTGGTTTGAAGGAGGTGAAGTGAAAGTGTGATAAAAACCATAGTTATATTTATAAATAGCAGAGTTATAAAAAATAGAAAGAAATAAAAAAATAAAGAAATAAAAATAAATAAATAAATAAAAAGAAATAAAAAGAAATAAACAGAAATAAAAAGAAATAAATAAAAAAATAAAAAAATAAAAGTTTATTTACATTATTGTGAAGTTATATTTATGTTAGCAGGTATACCAAACAACCTCAAACGTGGAAGAGGAGGGAAGGAGGTACCGAGGAGGCGGCGTCGAAGAGGAGGAGGGGCGGAGAGCAAGGGGAACAAGGGACGTGGAAGAGGAGGGAAGGAGGGACCGGGGAGGGTACGTCAAAGAGGAGCAGCGACGAAGAAGGAACGAGTAAGAAGGGAAGGAGCGAAGGTGTGAAAGTGGGACGCACCGTCGGAGGAACGGGGAAGGAGGCCGACGGAGGAACTGGGAAGGAGGGATGCACCGTCGGAGGAACGGGGAAGGAGGTCGACGGAGGAATGAGGAAGGAAGAGGGACGCCTACTTCGACGTCTTCTTCTTCATCATGGTGGCTGAAGGAGTGTGAAAATGAAAGTGTAAGGACCTGTTTGGTATGAAGGAGGTGAAGTGAAAGTGTAATAAAAACCATATTTATATTTATAAAAACCAGAGTTATAAAAAATAAAAAGAAATAAAAAATAAAGAAATAAAAAGAAATAAATAGAAATAAATAGAAATAAATAGAAATAAAAAGAAATAAATGAAAGTGTAAGGACCTGTTTGGTATGAAGGAGGTGAAGTGAAAGTGTAATAAAAACCATATTTATATTTATAAAAACCAGAGTTATAAAAAATAAAAAGAAATAAAAAATAAAGAAATAAAAAGAAATAAAGAAATAAAAAGAAATAAAAAGAAATAAATAGAAATAAAAGAAATAAAAAGAAATAAATAAAAAGTAAAAAAAATAAAAGTTTATTTACATTATTTTGAAGTTATATTTATTTTAGCAGGTATACCAAACAACCTCAAACAAGCGACGTGGAAGAGGAGGGAAGGAGGGACCGAGGAGGGGGCGTCGAAGAGCAGGAGGAGCGGGGAGCAAGGGGAACAAGGGACGTTGAAGAGGAGGGAAGGAGGGACCGGGGAGGGTACGTCAAAGAGGAGCAGCGACGAAGAAGGAACGAGGAAGAAGGGAAGGAGCGGAGGTGGAAAAGAGGGACGCACCGTCGGAGGAACGGGGAAGGAGGCCAACGGAGGAATTGGGAAGGAGGGATGCACCGTCGGAGGAACGGGGAAGGAGGTCGACGGAGGAATGAGAAAGGAAGAGGGACGCCTACTTCCACGTCTTCTTCATCATCTTGGCGGCTGAAGGAGTATGAAAGAGAAAGTGTAAGGGCCTGTTTGGTATGAAGGAGGTGAAGTGAAATTATGATAAAAACCAGAGTTTTTATCACTGTTCATTGTAGGTGAATCCAGTTACTCCGTTTGGATGACCATCAAAACTGTTAAGGGGGTGGGAAGCTCTTACACAGTAGAGTTACTGTCCCCCTATTTTTCCTTCCACTTCACCTACTTTAAATTTGAGCTGCAACTCTCCCGTAAGTGAAGATCCGTGTTGGTAACGGTGGAGGGGGCGTCGAAGAGGAGGAGAAACGGGGAAAAAGGGGACAAGGGACGTGGAAGAGGGGGGAAAGAGGAATCGGGGAGGGTATGTCAAAGAGAAGAAAGACCACCCCCTATTTATACTACGCATAAAAAATAATACTTTTTGGACTTGGCATAAATAAATGGCTGGAGGACTATACGTGGCTTCATTTAATGATCATATGAAAAATCCATTGATATTATCCTTGATTCTCAATTACAAACTATATATTCTGAGGAATGTACCTAACATAACAACCTCTGACATGAAGAAGAAACATAACAACCTCTGACATGAAGAAAAAACATAACAACTATATATTCGGAGGAATGTACCAAACATAACAACCTCTGACATGAAGAAGAAACATAACAACCTCTGAAAAAGGGAATGAAGGACGTAGCGGAGGTGAGAAAGAGGGAAGCAGCGGAGGTGGGAAAGAGGGACGCAACGCCGGAGGAACGGGGAAGGAAGCCGACGGAGGAACTGGGAAGGAGGGATGCACCGCCGGAGTAACGAGGAAGGAGTTCGACGGAGGAACGGAAAAGGAAGAGGGATGCCTACTTCCATGTCTTCATCATCATCTTGGCGGCTTAAGGAGTGTGAAAGTGAAAGTGTAAGGGCCTGTTTGGTATGAAGGAGGTGAAGTAAAAGTGTGATAAAATTATAAAATTATAAAAAATAAAAATAAATAAAAATAAAGAAATAAAAAATAGAGAAATAAAAACTAAATAAAGAAATAAGTAAAAAAATAAGGGGAACAAGCAGCACGACGTCGATGATTAGCTCGCACACAAGAAGCACGACGCCGATGATTCGATGAAGACGTTGAAAGACTCCTTTTTTAAACCCTTCGAAAACTAGTTCACAAAGCGAGAGTAGTAGCTGGGAGGACAGGGAGGGGGAATCGAAGAGGAGGAGAAGCGGGGAACAAGGGACGTAGTAGAGGAGGGGAGGAGGGACCAGGGAGGGTACGTCGAAGAGGAGCAACGACGAAGAAGGGACGAGGAAGAAAAGAGAAGAAGGGACGCAGCGGAGGTGGGAAGGAGGGAAGGAGCGGAGGTGGAAAAGAGGGACGCACCCGGAGGAACGGGGAAGGAGGCCGACAGAGGAACTGGGAAGGAGGGATGCACCGCCGGAGGAACGGGGAAGGAGGTCGACGGAGGAACGGGAAAGGAAGATGGACGCCTACTTCCACGTCTTCTTTATCATCTTGGCGGCTGAAGGAGTGTTAAAGTGAAAGTGTAAGGGCCTGTTTGGTAAGAAGGAGTTGAAGTAAAAGTGTGATAAAAACCAGAGTTTTTGTTACCGTTTACTGGAGGTGAATCCAGTTACTCCGTTTGGATGACCATCAAAACTGTTAAGGGGGTGGAAATCTCTGACACATTAGAGTTACTGTCCCCCTATTTTTCTTTCCACGTCACCTTCTTTAAATTTGAGCTTCAACTCTTCCGTAAGTGTAGATCCGTGTTGGTAACGGTAGAGAGAGCGTGGAAGAGGAGGAGGAGCGGGGAACAAGGGATGTAGAAGAGGGGGGAATGAGGAACCAGGGAGGGTACGTCGAAGAGGAGTAGCGGCGAAGAAGGGACGAGGAAGAAAAGGGAAGGAGGGACGCAGCGGAGGTGGGAAGGAGGGAAGCAGCGGAGGTGGGAAAGAGGGACGCTCCGCCGGAGGAACATGGAAGGAGGCCGACGGAGGAACTGGGAAGGAGGGATGCACCACCGGAGTAACGGGGAAGGAGTTCGACGGAGGAACGGGAAAGGAAGAGGGATGCCTACTTTCACGTCTTCTTCATCATCTTGGAAGCTTAAGGAGTGTGAAAGTGAAAGTATAAGGGTCTTTTTGGTATGAAGGAGGTGAAGTAAAAATGTGATGAAATTATAAAATTATAAAAAATAAAAAGAAAAAAAATAAAGAAAAAAAATAGAGAAATAAAAAGAAATAAAGAAATAAAAAGAAATAAGTAAAAAAAAAGAAAAAAGAAAAAAGAAAATAAAATTATAAAAAAATAAAAAGACATAAATAAATAAAGAAATACAAAGAAATAAAGAAATAAAAAGAAATAAAGAGAAATAAATAAATAAAAATAAAAGTGGTATTTATATTACTGTGAAGTTATATTTATGTTAGCAAGTATACCAAACAACCTCAAACAATATCTCCTCCTCCACTTCGATGCCCCCTTGCCGCCCTCCCAGCTACTACTCTGGTTTGTGAACTGGTTGAGGAGCGGAGGTGGGAAAGAGGGACGCACCTTCGAAGGAACGGGGAAGGAGGCCGATGGAGGAACTGGTAAGGAGGGATGGACTGCCGGAGGAACGGGGAAGGAGGTCGACGGAGGAACGGGGAAGGAAGGGTGACGCCTACTTCCACGTCTTCTTCATCATCTTGGCGGCTGAAGGAGTGAAAATGAAAGTGTAAGGGCCTGTTTGTGTTTGGTATGAAGGAGGTGAAGTGAAAGTGTGATAAAAACCATAGTTATATTTATAAAAACAAGAGTTATAAAAAATAAAAAAATAAAAAAATAAAGAAATAAAATGAAATAAAGAAATAAAATGAAATAAAATGAAATAAACAGAAATAAAAAGAAAAAAATAAAAAAATAAAAAAATAAAAGTTTATTTACATTATTGTGAAGTTATATTTATGTTAGCAGGTATACCAAACAACCTCAAACAAGGGACGTGGAAGAGGAGGGAAGGGGAGACCGAGGAGGGGGCATCGAAGAGGACGAGGAGCGGGGAGCAAGGGGAACAAGGGACGTGGAAGAGGAGGGAATGAGGGACCGGGGAGGGTACCTCAAAGAGGAGCAACGACGAAGAAGGAACGAGGAATTAGAAGGGAAGGAGCGGAGGTGGGAAAGAGACGCACAGTCGGAGGAACGGAGAAGGAGGCCGACGGAGGAACAGGGAAGGAGGGATGCACCGCCAGAGGAACGGGGAAGGAGGTCGACGGAGGAACGGGGAAGGAAGAGGGACGCCTACTTCCACGTCTTCTTCATCATCTTGGCGGCTGAAAAAGTGTGAAAATGAAAGTGTAAGGACTTGTTTGGTATGAAGGAGGTGAAGTGAAAGTGTGATATAGTTATATTTATAAAAACCAGAGTTATAAAAAATAGAAAGAAATAAAAAAATAAAGAAATAAAAAGAAATAAAGAAATAATAAGAAATAATAAGAAATAAAAAGAAATAAAAAGAAATAAATAAAAAAATAAAAATATAAAAGTTTATTTACATTATTGTGAAGTTATATTTATGTTAGCAGGTATACCAAAAAACCTCAAACAAGGGACGTGGAAGAGGAGGGAAGGAGGTACCGAGGAGGCGGCGTCGAAGAGGAGGAGGGGCGGGGAGCAAGGGAACAAGGGACGTGGAAGAGGAGGGAAGGAGGGACCGGGGAGGGTACGTCAAAGAGGAGCAGCGACGAAGAAGGAACGAGTAAGAAGGGAAGGAGCGGAGGTGGGAAAGAGGGACGTACCGTCGGAGGAACGGGGAAGGAGGCCGATGGAGGAACTGGGAAGGAGGGATGCACCGCCGGAGGAACGGGGAAGGAGGTCGACGGAGGAACGAGGAAGGAAGAGGGACGCCTACTTCCACGTCTTCTTCTTCATCTTGGCGGCTGAAGGAGTGTGAAAATAAAAGTGTAAGGGCCTGTTTGGTATGAAGGAGGTGAAGTGAAAGTGTAATAAAAAACATATTTATATTTATAAAAACCAGAGTTATAAAAAATAAAAAGAAATAAAAAATAAAAAAATAAAAAAAATAAAGAAATAAATATAAATAAATATAAATAAAAAGAAATAAATAAGAAAAATAAAAAAATAAAAGTTTATTTATATTATTTTGAAGTTATATTTATGTTAGCAGGTATACCAAACACCTCAAACAAGGGACGTGGGAGAGGAAGGAAGGAGGGACCGAGGAGGGGGCGTCGAAGAGGAGGAGGAGCGGGGAGCAAGGGGAACAAGGGACGTAGAAGAGGAGGGAAGGAGGGACCGGGGAGGGTACGTCAAAGAGGAGTAGCGAGGAAGAAGGAACGAGGAAGAAGGGAAGGAGCGGAGGTAGAAAAGAGGGATCCACCGTCGGAGTAACGAGGAAGGAGACCAACGGAGGAATTGGGAAGGAGGGATGCACCGTTGGAGGAACGAGGAAGGAGGTCGACGGTGGAACGAGAAAGGAAGAGGGACGCCTACTTCCACGTCTTCTTCATCATCTTGGCGGCTGAAGGAGTGTGAAAGTGAAAGTGTAAGGGCCTGTTTGGTATGAAGGAGGTGAAGTCAAATTATGATAAAATCCAGAGTTTTTATCACTGTTCACTGTAGGTGAATCCTGTTACTCCGTTTGGATGACCATCAAAACTGTTAAGGGGGTGGGAAGCTCTGAAACAGTAGAGTTACTGTCCCCCTATTTTTCCTTCCACTTCACCTACTTCAAATTTGAGCTGCAACTCTCCCGTAAGTGAAGATCCGTGTTGGTAACGGTGGAGGGGGGCATCGAAGATGAGGAGAAGCGGGGAACAAAGGGAACAAAGGACGTGGAAGAGGGGGGAAAGAGGAATCGGGGAGGGTATGTCAAAAAGAAGCAGCGGGCGAAGAAGGGAATGAGGGACGTAACGGAGGTGAGAAGGAGGGAAGCAGCGGAGGTGGGAAAGAGGGACGCACCGCCGGAGGAACGGGGAAGGAAGCCAACGGAGGAACTGGGAAGGAGGGATGCACCGCCGGAGTAACGAGGAAGGAGTTCGACGGAGGAATGGGAAAGGAAGTGGGACGCCTACTTCCACATCTTCATCATCATCTTGGCGGCTTAAGGAGTGTAAAAGTGAAAGTGTAAGGACCTGTTTGGTATGAAGGAAGTGAAGTGAAAGTGTGATAAAATTATAAAATTATAAAAAATAAAAATAAATAAAAATAAAGAAATAAAAAATAGAGAAATAAAAATAAATAAAGAAATAAGTAAAAAAATAAGGGGAACAAGCATTACGCTGGTGTAATGCCCCGCTCCGCACGACGCATTACGCTGAAACGTTGACTCAGCGAGTCGCGTTGACCCAAAGGAATGTATCGATGCAAAACGATACGAGAGTTAAGTTGTCCCGAGCAACGCATCGAACTAAGTCGATGCGAAGAGTTACGTCGACCCGAGTAATGCATCGGACTATGTCGATGCGAAGAGTTGCCTTGTCCCGAATGAATGCATCGAGTGAATCGATGCGAAGCGCCGCGTTGCCCCGAAGGATGAGTGCGTTGAATCGGCTCGAAGATTCTAAGAAATCGAATCGACCAAGGCGCAAGTCCGAATCAATGCAAGTATTGATTTTAGTTGGTTTCGTGTGCAGGTTATACTTTGACGGAAAAATATTAGAGGTCGATCTTTTGCAATATTTAGTAAGGGGTCCGCGAAATCAAATCGTCGCCTTGCGACGGGCCGAGACTTGGGCACGCTAAGGCAAATCGGACGTATGATTCAATGAAGCACGAAGTGCTCGAATGGCTAAGTCAGGAGAGTGGTCGTGCAACAAAGTTAGGGAATCGAGCCGCATCGGCTCGGCGAAACGACGAAGGCGTATCGACTCAAGGTGGGAGGATTGACTTCTTTTTACTCCTTCATGCGATAAGTCAAATATATCATTGTATGCTAAAAGTTAACCTATCGACGCCACGGGCGTGGTCCGATCGGAGATAAATCATAGTGTGTGTCGAACACTAAGTTAGAACAATCGAAATAAAACGTGCATCCTATGCACGAGTCGCTATGGAACATTGGATATCGCAAAGGCGAGCGCCTCGGTGCGCAAGCCGCAAGAACATGGAATAACTGTACTCGGCGAGTGCCTTAGCGCATGAACCATACCGTGCCTTTGATGCACGAGTTAGACGGCTAGAACATTGAAAGACAATAGGCGAGCGCCCTAGCGCGCAAGCCCCGAACATTGAATGCTAAGTTATAGAACATGGAAATACGGTCGAACGTGCCTACGTGCACGGGATAATAAAAGATGGCTTCGTTGCGAGAGAATACAGTTGTGGCATGAATGTGGCGGAACTGTCGGATATGACATGGTGCCTCGAAAGGTGTTCAAGTCCTTCGGGTCGTTCGGTTGACAAGCATTGGGTTGAGGCACGATGCCATTGAATCATTGAAACGGAGTATGAAATGTAAGAATACAGAAAGCTAACGAAAGAGATGCGAGATGATAAGTCTGAGTCTCGGACTCATGACTATGTTTGGTTGTTTGAATTGATTACTTGAATGATAGGGCGTTGTATGGTCGATTGGAATGGGCTCGAGATTAATGTGATATTAACTCGTGTATGAGTGTTTCCCCTAAACGGTTAAATGCCGGATGTGCCCCGGAACTGATTGGCCGCGGAGGGATTCGAATAATCTTTGTAGGCGCACATCAAACTAGATGGGAAAAGTCGCAAATGATGGTATACAGCGGAAATATTTCGGTTGTTTGGGATTGTGACCCAACCCGTGAAACGCCGGACAGCCCGACCAAATAGAGAGAAAAGAAGGAGAGAAAAGAAAGGAACTCCTTTAGTCCATTCCGGCGCGGATACGCCAACGGCCCTCATATAGTTAAGGAACGATGGGTTGAAAGTGTAGGCGCGTATGCGTCCTGCATAGAGATCCTGTTTAGAGATGCACATATAACATGACAGGGAAGGATTACGGCGTATTCACCTTGCGTCGGTGCAAGGGCGAGTGCGTCGACTTGGTAAGTCGCGCCACGAATCAAACACGAGATTGCTTGTTTGCTTGTCTATTCAATTTGATAACATGATGCTATGATAACATGCTTTACGCTTTCAAAGATGCCATGAAATTGACCCTAAGGAGAACATAGCAAGATCATAAGCTAAGTTGCATGATTCAACGTAAATATTAAAGATGTTGGTTTGGAAAGATGATCTTTGTTATCAGTACATGCGAGGACGAACGCACTGATCCCCCACCAGCTTCATGCAGGGTGCAGGGAATGGATTGCTCGCGGCGAAGCGTTGCTTGAATGTGTTAAGGCTTAGAATGCCGAAGCGCATTGAAGCATGCTATCGCATTGACGCTCGGACTACGCAGCTGGATTGATGCGGCCGAGATATAGAAGGCATGATGTATGGAACGGTAAAATCCTTTGTGGGCAAGAGAGAACCTGAGTGTTGTAGCCAAATCTGGCATATATTGTTAGGCTATCAAAAGCCTTTGTAATCTCAATTTCGAATATAAATAAAGAGAATTGTTTCGTATACTCTGTTTTCCTATCGTTGTAAATATCGAATCAAAAGATAACCATTTGAGAACTTGTCATCTTGCCTTGCACGAGCGCAACTCCAGGCTCGTGCGGCATCACGCCCCCTGCGAGGACGATGATTCGGGTGATTCCGGTTCGGGGCGTGACAAATTGGTATCAGAGCTCTAGGCTCAATTTCCTCAGGACGCTCGCTTCATTACAATTTGAAAAGTTGCCCACCACCACTTGATATCACTCTTGACTCTACTCGATGCTGCACTGGATGTTCCATACAATAAGTCTAATACAAATCGTGTAATTTTGCCGCATGTGTTTTGGAAATTTCATGATGTTTGCTAAGAAAGTCGCGAAGGGTATATTGCATTGAATGCAACGAGCCGTAAAAAAGTTAGTTGCTGCAGGCACAACAAATTGTGAGATACGATTTGGGATGTTGTTGTTGCAATGTAACATTTTGAATGTGGAATAAAATGATGCACGAAGTGCAACGAGTTAATGTGAATATACGTTAAAATGAAAGTGAGAAGTGATAAGCCAATACCGAATGTGTTAAACGGATTGAGCATTGACTTGGAAAGTCGAGAGTAAATCGTTGCACGAGGTGCGGTAAATGTCAGAAATAATCGTTGCACGATGTGCAACGCGTATTGAAAGTAAAATCATTACACGTGGTGCAACGCATATCAAATTAATCGTTGCACGAAGTGCAAAGGAGATTAGAAATAAATCGTTACATAAAGCGAAATGAAATGTCGGAAATAAATCGCAGCACGATGTGCAACGCATATCGGAGGTAAAATTGTTGCACGTGGTGCAATGCATGTCAACTAAATTGTTGTACGAGATGCAACGTAAGGAAAGAATTAAAATCGTAAATCGATAGAAGAATCGTTCGGTTGCACACCAAACTTATGTTGGCAAACGAGAACATTGACCGAGTTGCATCGGATTTGATAGAATCAAAGTTACGGTTGTGATCAAGCACGATCACTGCGGAAATCGTGAGTCGAAAGAGATTGTCAGTATATACTAAGTATAGTGCAAGGGAAACAGCTTGATTCCGAGTGGTATATGCTATACCACGTAGGCGATGAATGACTCGATTTCGAGTGGTATATGGTATAACACTCGTGCGATAAATGTCATCGACGCGTTGTGAAAATTGCGGAAGGTTTGTCCGCAACAGACGAGAGAATACCGAGACTCGATTGGAAATTGTGTGACGGTATGTTAATGCAAGTGTTCTTCAAAAATCGGTTGGGACGGTAAGGCGAGACTCGTATCAATGAACGATACGTCGGACGGAAGTTATAAGTTGGTCGGACGACCGAGACTAGCGAAACGATTATGCCTTGATGCAATAATCGGATCGACGGGAAGGGAAAAATCGAACTTATAAATGAGTCGCACGACTTGCGATCTCGGTAGAAATGTTGGGCGAGACGAATCGAATCGCACGACTTACAATTTTGATAGAAAATGTTTGGTGATGCAAATTGTAATTGAATCGCACGATGTGCGACTTCGGTAAGAAAGTTGGTTGACGTGAGAAATCGTGCCTAAGAAATAGTTGGTTACGTTACGGCGACACTCATTTGAGTACGACTGAAAAACACGCAAAACTTAGAGGGCGTGATCGTATAACTCGAGGGTTCGATGTTGGATAATCAGTAACTCGGTTACGCGATCAAGGCATAGCGAAATGCAATGAATCGAGAAACGATTCGAGACGTACGGGAATGTTTGTAAAGAACTTGGAAGTATGCAATGCGAGTTAAGTTGACGTTGAGACGGATTCAAAGTTGACCCTTACGTTATCGAAATTGATACGGCGTATCGAGATCGATACATAAGGAAACATAAGCACGATATGGGAATACAAAATGGAGTGCGCCTTGCGCTATCAAAGTTTTGTAAGTAACGATACGAGGAGGAACGAACTTGGTTGATCGTAAATTTTGTGATTGATCAAAGACGAGACTATAAGTCATCGACGATTGCTCGATGCGTATAGCATCTCGTGTGTCGACCCGCGAACAAGATAGACTCGAACTTGATGCGAGTCGATGTTTCGTAAATTATGAAATCATCGACGGTAGTGCATGACTTGACTCGGAGGATAGTTGCGCATCAGTTGTGCCGATAGAAATGGTTTTTGTTCGAAAGTGGGTAGTCGCATAGAATTGTCGGAACGTGATTTGGCTCCGAAATAAGATATAGCATGGTTCGTAGTAAAACTGTCCTTCGGTGATGATCCACAGTTATCGAACGTAGCTTCGGGGCAGCTGACCCTAGAAGACTTGACCGCCAAATCAAATTAAATGCTGCAGACCGTAAGATGACCCATGCGATATCACATATGGGATTGCACCGATAACAAATATAATACGGTACATGTTGACGATAAGTCTAGGCGATTGCGAGAAACGTGCTATGCACGAGAGGAAACGATAAGGTAATGGCTTACGAGTCAAGTCGTTAGATTCGGATTCACCTTACAATTGAGCTTACGTGAATCGAAATTATGTTCGATGTTGCGAGACGGATAAGTTGGGAATTTGGCTGGTGAATTCCTACTTGTTAGGAAATCGGGTGTAAGATGCGTCGTAAAGACCTTCGTGCTAAGGCGATCGTTGCCTTGAGCACCATCGCCTTGATGTAAACTTTCGTGTCGGATAGATTGTGGCCTTTGTGCAATGTCAATTTAAAGTTGCGTCGGGAGAAGTTAAGCACGGGGACTATGTAAGTAACCTAGCGGGCGTAGCCCTGAATGTTGATGCAATTTGCAAGTCAACAAAGGAAATCGTATCGAGATAAGTGCATAGCGAGACTTCGGAAATAGTTGGGTAGCGGCGTCGAACGCAAGGCGTTGCGAAAACTTGTTGTGATTGGATGCGCAACGGCTTGACGCAACGCATAGAAACGATAGTCCCGATGAAACATACGAAACGAGAAATGCGACTTTGAATCGCGTCGCGTGCAGTAACTTTATGGAATGAAATCAAGTACGTATCGAATATACGTATGCTATGAAATTTCGAGAACGGTTGCTAAGGATAAGTCCGATCGAGAGTACGAGATGGCAAGCATAGGATTGAAATTTACCTGTCAGCTTTGTTCCAATTTGCTACGACTGGACTTGGTCGAAATACACATATCTTCGGGACGCCTTGAATATAGGTATGGATCCAAATCGAGTTGTATACAAAAATTCAAATCGAGCTGCAGGGATGACTTTGAAATGTTAATGAAAAGCTTGCGAGATATTATGAAATCGAACAACATTGGTGGGATGAGATCGTGAAACGATCTATAAAACACTTAGTCGGAGTGTTGGTTTTGGTTCGAGGACGAACCTTGTTTTGAGTGGTATATTCTGTA
The DNA here is from genome assembly GCA_029216955.1 of Iris pallida. Taxonomy (NCBI): domain Eukaryota; kingdom Viridiplantae; phylum Streptophyta; class Magnoliopsida; order Asparagales; family Iridaceae; genus Iris; species Iris pallida. The sequence continues at coordinate 545,715 of JANAVB010033818.1, forward strand.
ATGCCCCGCTCCGCACGGCGCATTACGCTGAAACGTTGACTCAGCGAGTCGCGTTGACCCAAAGGAATGTATCGATGCAAAACGATACGAGAGTTAAGTTGTCCCGAGCAACGCATCGAACTAAGTCGATGCGAAGAGTTACGTCGACCCGAGTAATGCATCGGACTATGTCGATGCGAAGAGTTGCCTTGTCCCGAATGAATGCATCGAGTGAATCGATGCGAAGCGCCGCGTTGCCCCGAAGGATGAGTGCGTTGAATCGGCTCAAAGATTCTAAGAAATCAAATCGACCAAGGCGCAAGTCCGAATCGATGCAAGTATTGATTTTAGTTGGTTTCGTGTGCAGGTTATACTTTGACGGGAAAATATTAGAGGTCGATCTTTTGCAATATTTAGTAAGGGGTCCGCGAAATCAAATCGTCGCCTTGCGACGGGCCGAGACTTGGGCACGCTAAGGCAAATCGGACGTATGATTCAATGAAGCACGAAGTGCTCGAATGGCTAAGTCAGGAGAGTGGCCGTGCAACAAAGTTAGGGAATCGAGCCGCATCGGCTCGGCGAAACGATGAAGGCGTATCGACTCAAGGTGGAAGGATTGACTTCTTTTTACTCCTTCATGCGATAAGTCAAATATATCATTGTATGCTAAAAGTTAACCTATCGACGCCACGGGCGTGGTCCGATCGGAGATAAATCATAGTGTGTGTCGAACACTAAGTTAGAACAATCGAAATAAAACGTGCATCCTATGCACGAGTCGCTATGAAACATTGGATATCGCAAAGGCGAGCGCCTCGGTGCGCATGCCACAAGAACATGGGATAACTGTACTCGGTGAGTGCCTTAGCGCACGAACCATACCGTGCCTTTGATGCACGAGTTAGACAGCTAGAACATTGAAAGACAATAGGCGAGCGCCCTAGCGCGCAAGCCCCGAACATTGAATGCTAAGTTATAGAACATAAAAATACGGTCGAACGTGCCTACGTGCACGGGATAATAAAAGATGGCTTCGTTGCGAGAGAATACAGTTGTGGCAAGAATGTGGCGGAACTGTCGGATATGACATGGTGCCTCGAAAGGTGTTCAAGTCCTTCGGGTCGTTCGGTTGACGAGCATTGGGTTGAGGCACGATGCCATTGAATCATTGAAACGGAGTATGAAATGTAAGAACACAGAAAGCTAACGAAAGAGATGCGAGATGATAAGTCTGAGTCTCGGACTCATGACTATGTTTGGTTGTTTGAATTGATTACTTGAATGATAGGGCGTTGTATGGTCGATTGGAATGGGCTCGAGATTAATGTGATATTAACTCGTGCACGAGTGTTTCCCCCAAACGGTTAAATGCCGGATGCGCCCCGGAACCGATTGGCCGCGGAGGGATTCGAATAATCTTTGTAGGTGCACATCAAACTAGATGGGAAAAGCCGCAAATGATGGTATGCAGCGGGAACGTTTTGGTTGTTTGGGATTATGACCCAACCCGTGAAACGCCGGGCAGCTCGACCAAATAGAGAGAAAAGAAGGAAAGAAAAGAAAGGAACTCCTTTAGTCCATTCCGGCGCGGATACGCCAACGGCCCTCATATAGTTAAGGAACGATGGGTTGAAAGTGTAGGTGCGTATGCGTCCTGCATAGAGATCCTGCTTAGAGATGCACATATAACATGACAGGGAAGGATTACGACGTATTCACCTTACGTCGGTGCAAGGGTGAGTGCGTCGACTTGGTAAGTCGCGCCACGAATCAAACACGGGATTGCTTATTTGCTTGTCTATTCAATTTGATAACATGATGCTATGATAACATGCTTTACGCTTTCAAAGATGCCATGAAATTGACCCTAAGGAGAACATAGCAAGATCATAAGCTAAGTTGCATGATTCAACGTAAATATTAAAGATGTTGGTTTGGAAAGATGATCTTTGTTATCAGTACATGCGAGGACGAACGTACTGATCCCCCACCAGCTTCATGCAGGGTGCAGGAAATGGATTGCTTGCGGCGAAGCGTTGCTTGAACGTGTTAAGGCTTGGAATGCCGAAGCACATTGAAGCGTGCTATCGCATTGACGCTCGGACTACGCAGCTGGATTGATGCGGCCGAGATATAGAAGGCATGATGTATGGAACGGTGAAATCCTTTGTGGGCAAGAGAGAACCTGAGTGTTGTAGCCAAATCTGGCATATATTGTTAGGCTATCAAAAGCCTTTGTAATCTCAGTTTCGAATATAAATAAAGAGAATTGTTTCGTATACTCTGTTTTCCTATCGTTGTAAATATCGAATCAAAAGATAACCATTTGAGAACTTGTCATCTTGCCTTGCACGAGCGCAACTCCAGGCTCGTGCGGCATCACGCCCCCTGCGAGGACGATGATTCGGGTGATTCCGGGTCGGGGCGTGACAGTTGGGAGGATGGGAGGGGGCGGCGAAGAGGAGGAGGAGCAGGGAACAAGGGGAACAAGGGACGTGGAAGAGGGGGGAAGGAGGGACCGGGGAGGGTACGTCGATGAGGAGCAGCGATGAAGAAGGGACGAGGAAGAAAAGGAAAGGAGGGACACAGCGAAGGAGGGAAGGAACGGAGGTAGGAAAGAGGGACGCACTGCCGGAGGAACGGGGAAGGAGCCTGACGGAGGAACTGGAAAGGAGGGATACACCGCCGGAGGAACGGAGAAGAAGGTCGACGTAGGAACGGAAAAGGAAGAGGAAAGCCTACTTCCACGTCTTCTTCATCATCTTGGAGGCTGAAGGAGTGTAAAAGTGTAAGAGCCTATTTGGTATGAAGGAGGTGAAGTAAAAGTGTGATAAAAACCAGAGTTTTTGTCACTCTTCACTGGAGGTGAATCGAGTTACTCCGTTTGGATAACCATCAAAACTGTTAAGGGGGTAGGAAGCTCTGACACGGTAGAGTTACTGTCCCCTATTTTTCTTTCCACGTCACCTATTTCAAATTTGAGCTGTAACTCTCCCGTAAGTGAAGATCCGTGTTGGTAACGGTGGAGGGGACGTCGAAGAGGAGGAACGGAGAACAAGGGAAACAAGGGACGTAGAAGAGGGGAGAAGGAGGAACCGGGGAGGGTACGTCAAAGAATAGTAGCGAAGAAGGGACGAGGAGAAAAGGGAAGGAGGGGCGCCGCGCAGGTGGGAAGGAGGGAAGCAGCGAAGGTGGGAAGGAGGGACGCACCACCGGAGGAACGGGGAAGGAGGCGACGTAGGAACTGGGAAGGAGGGATGCACCGCTGGAGTAACGGGGAAGGAGTTCAACGGAGGAACGGGAAAGGAAGAGGGACGCCTACTTCCACGTCTTCTTAATCATCTTGGCGGTTTAAGGAGTGTGAAAGTGAAAGCGTAAGGGCCTGTTTGGTCTGAATGAGGTGAAGTAAAAGTGTGATAAAATTATAAAATTATAAAATTATAAAAAAATAAAAAAATAAAGAAATAAGTAAAAAAATAAGAAAATAAAATTATGAAAAAATAAAAAGAAATAAAGAAATAAAAAGAAATAAAAAGAAATAAAAAGAAATAAAAAGAAACAAATAAAAAAATAATAAAATAAAAGTGGTATTTATATTACTGTGAAGTTATATTTATGTTAGCAGGTATACAAAACAACCTCAAACAATCTCTCCTCCTCCTCTTCGGCGCCCTCTTGCCGTCCTCCTAGCTACTACTCTGGCTTTGTGAACTGGATGAACTGGTTTTCGAAGGGCTTAAAAAAGGAGTCTTTTAACGTTTTAATCGGCGTCATGCTGCTTGTGTGCGAGCTAATCTTTAATATGCTTTTAGAAAATAATCAGAGCTGTTGGCTGTCCTAGATAAAAGCTGTGGACACATTAAGAAGGAGCATGCTCAAGTACATCAAAACTGTGGGGCACATGAAGAAGGAGTTTGCTGGAGTATATCAAAACTGTGGGCACATGAAGAAGGAGCTTGCTGAAGTACATCAAAACTGTGGACACATGAAGAAGCACCAGTGATGTGTTACAGATGGAGCTCTCCGCTCTCGAATGAGCCGTTGGAGAATTAACCATGTTAACATGTACAAATTAAAAGATTTGATCAAAATTGTCTCCAAGTAATTGAGAAGAAAAATGAATTCAAATAGTTTTCTACTTTTATTTATTACAACCTACACACAGTTTTTATCTAGCTAGTTCATCAAGCTCCTTCTTCATGTGCCCACAGTTTTGATGTACTTCAGTAAGCTCCTTCTTCATGTGTCCACAGTTTTTATTTAGGTCGGCCACAGCTCTTCATGATCATTTTCTAAAAGCATATTAAAGATTAGCTCGCACTCAAGCAGCACGACGCTGATGATTCGATGAAGACGTTGAAAGACTCCTTTTTTAAGCCCTTCGAAAACCAGTTCAACCAGTTCATAAGCGAGAGTAGTAGCTGGAAGGACGAAAAGGGGGCGTCGAAGAGGTGGAGGAGCGGGGAGCAAGGGGAACAAGGGACGTAGAAGAGGAGGGAAGGGAGGACAGGGGAGGGTACATCAAAGAGGAGCAGCGACGAAGAATGGACGAGGAAGAAAAAGGAAGGAGGGACACAGCGGAGGTGGAAAGGAGGGAAGAGGGATGCACCGTCGAAGGAACGGGAAATGAGGCCGACGGAGGAACTGGAAAGGAGGGATGCACCGCCGGAGGAACGGGGAAGGAGGTCGACGGAGGAACGGGAAAGGAAGAGGGACGCCTACTTCCACGTCTTTTTTTATCATCTTGGCGGCTGAAGGAGTGTGAAAGTGAAAGTGTAAGAGCCTATTTGGTATGAAGGAGGTGAAGTGAAAGTATGATAAAAACCAGGGTTTTTGTTACTGTTCACTGGAGGTGAATCCAGTTACTCCGTTTGGATGACCATCAAAACTGTTAAGGGGGTGGGAAGCTCTGACACAGTAGAGTTACCGTCCCCCTATTTTTCTTTCCACTTTACCTCCTTCAAATTTGAGCTGCAACTCTCCCATAAGTGAAGATCCTTGTTGTTAACGGTAGAGGGGGCGTCGAAGAGGAGGAGGAGCGGGGAGAAAGGGATATGGAAAAGGGGGGAAGGAGGGATCGTGGAGGGTACGTCGAAGAGGAGCAGCGACGAAGAAGGGACGAGGAAGAAAAGGGAAGGAGGGACGCAGCGGAGGTGGGAAGGAGGGAAACAGCGGAGGTGGAAAAGAGGGACGCACCGTCGGAGGAACGGGGAAGGAGGCCGACGGAGGAACTGGAAAGGAGGGATGCACTGCCGGAGTAACAGGGAAGGAGTTCGACGGAGAAACGGGAAAGGAAGAGGGACACCTACTTCCACGTCTTCTTCATTATCTTGGTGGCTTAAGGAGTGTGAAAGTGAAAGTGAAAGTGTAAGGGCCTGTTTGGTATGAAGAAGGTAAAGTGAAAGTGTGATAAAATTATAAAATTATAAAAAATAAAAAGAAATAAAAAATAAAGAAATAAAAAATAGAGAAATAAAAAGAAATAAAGAAATATGTAAAAAAATAAAAAATAAGAAACTAAAATTATAAAAAAAATAAAAAGAAATAAAAAATAAAGAAATAAAAAGAAATAAATAAAAAAATAAAAGTGCTATTTATATTACTGTGAAGTTATATTTATGTTAGCCGGTATACCAAACAACCTTAAACAATATCTCCTCCTCCTCTTCGACGCCCCCTTGTCGCCCACCCAGCTACTAATCTGACTTTGTGAACTGGTTGAATTGGTTTTCGAAGGGCTTAAAAAAGGAGTCTTTTAACGTTTTCATCGGCGTCGTGCTGCTTGTGTGCCAGCTAATCTTTAATATGCTTTTAGAAAAGAATCAGATCTGTTGGCTGACCTAGATAAAAACTGTAGACACACTAAGAATGAGCTTGCTGAAGTACATCAAAACTGTGGGCACATGAAGAAGGAGTTTGTTGAAGTATATCAAAACTGTGGGCACAAGAAGATGGAGTTTGCTGAAGTACATCAAAACTGTGGACACATGAAGAAGCGCCAAGGATGTGTTACTGATGGAGATCTCCGCTCTCGAATGAACCGTTGGAGAATTGACCATGTTAACATGTAAAGATTAAAAGATGTTGATCAAAATTGTCTCCAAGTAATCGAAAAGAAAAATAGATTCAAATAGTTTTATACTATTATTTATTACAACCTACACACAGTTTTTATCTAGGTACTTCATCAAGCTCCTTTTTCATGTGCCCATATTTTTGATGTACTTCAGCAAGCTCCTTCTTCATGTGCCCACAGTTTTTATTTAGGTCAGCCACAGCTCTTCATGATCCTTTTCTAAAAGCATATTAAAGATTAGCTCGCACACAAGCAGCACGACGCCGATGATTCGATGAAGACGTTAAAAGACTCTTTTTTTAAGCCCTTCGAAAACCAGTTCAACCAGTTCATAAAGCGAGAGTAGTAGCTGGGAGGACGGGGAGGGGGTGTCGAAGAGGTGGAGGAGCGAGGAACAAGGGACGTGGAAGAGGAGGGAATGAGGGACCGGGGAGGGTATGTTGAAGAGGAGCTACGGCGAAGAAGGGACGAGGAAGAAAAGGGAAGGAGGGACGCAGTGGAGGTGGGATGGAGGGAAGCAGCGGAGGTAGAAAAGAGGGACGCACCGCCGGAGGAACATGGAAGGAGGCCGACGGAGAAACTGGGAAGGAGGGATGCACCGTCGGAGGAACGGGGAAGGAGGTCGGCGGAGGAACGGGAAAGGAAGAGGGACGCCTACTTCCACGTCTTCTTCATCATCTTGGCGGCTGAAGGAGTGTGAAAGTGAAAGGGTAAGGGCCTGTTTGGTATGAAGGAGGTGAAGTGAAAGTGTGATAAAAACCAGAGTTTTTGTCACTGTTCACTGGAGGTGAATCCAGTTACTCCGTTTGGATTACCATCAAAACTGTTAAGGGGGTGGGAAGCTCTGACACAGTAGACTTACTGTCCCCTATTTTGCTTTCCATTTCATCTCCTTCAAATTTGAGCTGCAACTCTCCCGCAAGTGAAGATCCGTGTTGGTAACGGTGGAGGGGGCGTCGAAGAGGAGGAGGAGCGGGAAACAAGGGACGTGGAAGAGGGGAGGGTACGTCGAAGATGAGCAGCAGAGGTGGGAAGGAGGGAAGCAGCGAAGGTAGAAAAGAGGGACTGTAAGCCCCCTAAATTTTCGAGAATTATTTTTGAATTTTCTAAATGAATTATTTCGATAATTTATTTTTATTTAATTAATTTTGATCATTAAATGCTCTTTACTGTGACTTTGATTTCTAGAGCATCAGTGATGCCAGTCTCTGGAAACTTTCTTTTTGAAGTTTGTAGTAGACAAGATTATCTTTAATTTGATATATCATGTCCTACTCAAACTTGTTCCCTTGTGCTCCATTTGCTTCGCGTAACTTTTGAGTCAATTTAGACCAATTTATCATCTGTCGTAATTTGTGATTTAACTTTTAATTTAATTTTTTGGCCCGACATCGGTCCAATCTGCTCGACCCAATATATGGTTCTGGCCTGTTTTGAGCCTACTGTGCACGTGCCACTTGCGTGCCACCAAATTGATCTTCCTTGTGCTCCCATTTCATCCATGATTTTAATTTGTTTTAATTTGTTATTTTAATTAAATCTTGGCCCCAAGCTTGTCCAAACTTGACCCAACAACCAACCCAAAATGGTATAAACCTACCATGTCTACCTATACACTCCACTGATATTTTCCCCTTTTTCCCCTACTAAAAAAATATCCTCCTCTTTACAAATATCTATTTCTCTCTCCATTTCAAATATATATATATATATATATATATATATATATATATATATATATATATATATATATATATATATATATATATATATATATATATATATATTTATTTATTTATTTATTTATTTATTTATTTATTATTTTTTAAATATATATATATATATATATATATATATATATATATATATATATATATATATATATATATATATATATATTTATATATATATATATATAAATATATATATATATATATATATATATATATATATATATATATATATATATATATCAATATATCTCTCTTCCTCACCCTCTCACATCAGTAGCCCCCCCTCATGTACACAAGTAGTAGCCCCCCTCTTTATTCTCTCTCTAAATATCTCTTTCTTTCTCTCTCTCTCTCTCTCTTTATATAATATATACACATACACATATCTCTCTCTCCTTCTCTCTCTATCACTCATCTCTCCTCCCCCTCTTCTTCTTTTTTCACAGACCACCACCACCATCAACCGCCACCACCATCACCATTCTCCACCACCAGTACCACGAGCTCTACCCCCACCTTTTCTTCTTCTCCACCACCCTTCCTTCTCTCCTCTCCTCCTTCCTCCCCTTGGGATGTCGCCGTCGTTGCCATTGGCTGGCCGCACCGCAGCACGTAGCAGCAGCAACGAGTAGCAGCAGTTGCAGCAAGCTGCGGCAGCAGCAGCTGCCACAACAGCTGTGCGACGGAGCCGGCGGCCACCACGCGCCCCCGTGGCCGGCCCCCTGGCTCCGTGCGACCCCGACAAACCCCCCCGGGCAGCACCCTCCTCTCCGACGCGATACATAGTCGATTTGTGCGTTTTGCACGGAATCCCGTCGACGCGCGCCGCGAACGAAATTCAGAACGTGCGCCTCGTCGCAGTGACTTCGCACGCAGTTTTTTAAAAAATCTGACCATTGGATCGACAAACTCTTTGCTCCATCAAAATCTCGGTATATCCCTCTACCTCTCCCTCAAGTTCGTCAGTTAATTTTGTTGTTTGATACATCAAAACCGGCCACCAACCGTTTAAATTGTACTATTTTTGGACAATTTTGTGGAGCCAACTTCGTCGGCTCGTATCTCCTCCATTGCAGCTCCGTTTGGTGTGCTACCAGTTCCTGTGCACAGCTGGTATAATCCCCTTCCTGCCATTTCAGTTTTGTTTTATTTTGAGCTTGTTTGGTTGGTTGAATTCGACGCCAAATTTGGTCGTCCGAATTTGTAAATTCCAAATTGTAAAATCCCAATTTTGAACCCGGGATTCCGGATTCAATTTCTGACACCACCAGTAGACTTGTGGTATCGTTCTGGCACATTTTCATATAAAGTTGCTAGATTTGGAGTTTATGGGCCCCGACACGCATTTTGGTGCAATGCGGGCCCCATAGTCCGACTCAACGGGTCTTTTTGACTTCAGCTCATCGAAATTCAATTTCGGATATACCGTTGAGTTCGTATCGTCATTCTAAATTCGTGGATATATATTTTGCTAGGTTTTTAGGACTTTTATTTTAGCATGTTTTTCGGTACAAAGTGGGTTCGACACGGACACCATTTTGACCCAAAATTACCTTTTTGTTCCTGTGTCAAAATTGGACTTATGGACAGGCTATTCTAGCTATTTCGACCATTCTAGACACGTTGGTGATGTTTGTTTCATCATCCGACAACATCTGTAGACTTTTCCATATCTTTCACCATTTGTTATAATCCTTCTCTTTTTATTCGTATTTTTAGATCGTTGTATCGAAATTGAGATCCATCGATTCCAGCAATTTCATATCACTGAAATTGACCAATTGTCTATGTGGATGATTATAGAGACTAGCTTTGACCTACTTTAACCTAGAGTTGACCAGAATTGACTAGAGTTGACCAGTTGACTAAAAGTCAACCATTGACCCAGTTTGACATAGTTTGACTTGGTTTGACTTTCTGTGACCTAGTTTGACCTAGTGTGACTCAGTGTAACCTAGTTTGACTTAGTTGGACTGAGATTGACCTAGATTACATAACTTATACTATATAATCATGCCTAACACTGTTGAACCCTAATTAGCTCATGTATATCTCATCTTTAGATCTGTAACTTCTCTTTGAGCCAGATTACATGGTTCACATATTCCTATCGGATCTTAGACGAGTACATTCTCTGATAATATTTCTATTTTATGATATCGTTTATGTTTTTTGTATTTAGTGTAGATATCCTTATTCTCTTGACACATTGTTCACACGGATTGGTATTTGTCTGGATTCCGTCATGAGATATTATTCCTTGTATTTCTTGGTATATCATGTGCAAGTCTTTCTTTGTTTCTTGTGCATTGTATAGATACGATTCCTACGAAGGCTCGCTACCTCCTCGGAGAATCATGTGCCATTGCATGTCATTACTGGATCCACTTTACTGGTCAGGGATGGGGGTACTTAGCGTAGATATGTGATCATTTTTTCTCCTGTGATTCATGTTCCCTGAGAGTGTTAGTCATACACTTCACGTATGACTAGCCAAGCCCTTTTTCTCTTGTGTAACCTAAGTCGATCACATATTGAAACTAATACTAAACTCACATAGATATAGTTTCAGATTTTGTACATGATATATACTGTTTTCTTTTTCTTACATTTAGTTACAGTCTTGATATGCCTTACCATGATTCATGTACACATTATTTTACCTTGTATATTCTCTCTATTTACTGCAATATTTTTAATATAGTCTAACTAGAACTGTTATTTGAGATTTGTGCTTGTTCCATCCTGACTAGATATGTTGACAATATTTTAGGAGTTGTTGTGGCCTTAGTATTGGACTACAAGATGTTGCTAGCTGGAGGGGGGGGGGTTCTCGGTATTCTTTACCGTGAGTTGTCTTTCAGGAGTTCTAGGTCTGGTAGTTATTTAGTTTTGTTATTGTTTCCCTCTATTTTATTCTTGTCTCATATGATCCTTGTAGATTCTAGTTGTTCTAGTGATATTGTTATTATTTCTTGTCTTATCTTTCTTAGTTTTTGTGATATGATACGAGTACCTTTATAGTTATGGATCTTTAGATGTTGTAGTTAGTATCGAGTACTTGACAGCGCTCTACCGTCGATACTGTGGCGTAGGCTGGGCGTGGGCCACGTATTCGTACCCGTATATCCGGGTGCGGGTCGTGACACGTTTTAGTGGTGGCCCATGCAGGTCAGTCTTTGCTATTAATGCGAAGTCGTGGTAGTACTTGATCTTATCTGTACTACTGCGAGCCTGCCCTAGGATTAAGATTGAGTCATGGAATATTTTAGGATTTTGGTACTCAATCACATATTAGGAACTCTTGGTAGATTCTAGAGATGATCCCTGGGAATCTTATTTCGAAGGCTTTTCAAATCTTTTTCCACTTATTTCCATTTGTCTTGATTTTTGAAATATATGTCCGTATCGAACCTTATTCTTCTTTGGAATGTGTTCATGGACCCCAGAGGGAACTAGAATGTGGAAGTTGAACTTATATACCTTCTAGGTTGAGATTGTTTTAGATAATATTCCTGACTTTTAGATTTTGGCCTAGATAGTACCTTTGAGACATCCCCTGAGAACCTTCCTCTAAATCCTGTCTCGGAATCTGTTTCCGCTAGTTTCCATTTACTTATCTTTGATTCGTTGTTGAATTTTGAATCTTGATGTTCGTTCGTTATTGACTTTGATTTTGTATCTAAATTTTGAGTTAAGATATCCTGATAAATATATTTGATGGGGACAATGAGAACGGTAAATGTCTACTTTATTTATGGAGTTTAGAATTTATCGCAGTCATACTAGCTAGCATGATAGGAACATGGAGCCTGATGTTGGAAATACTATCCTAGTTATGGAATTTAGACTTTCTTGCAGCCATACCGGTTGGCGTGGTAAGGAATCTAGATGACATGATTATAGGGTGTATACCATAGTTATGGGCTCCATCGTTTATTACAGCTATGCTTACTGGCGTGGAAAAAATTCTGGTAACATAATTCTGGATAGACGTGTATGGTTATCAGGTCATAGCTTACATTGATTCACTTTTTTTGACCTATTGATCAAGGACAATTCCTACCATTATTCCTTGTTCTGTCATTTCTTTTTCTCATCATATGATGATTTTCTCATTTTGTCATTACTCCATTCATCTTGATTAATTATGTCTTGATTACACCAATCACCTATCTTTTATCCATTCATGCCAACCACACTATGAAGTCATTTGAAATTTTTGTTTCTTTCCACCTTGGAAAGGTTAAGGAAGTATCGTAAATCATCTCGTTCGGAAGGCGGATTTGTTATCGAGTGGTATCTTAGTAGGAATATGAGATATTGGGTCTAGTGTAGAATTTTGAGATAGAAGCATGATTGAAGTTGGAACTGAAACCAATGGGTTGATATAATCAGTTTAGAAATGAATTACTAGGGTATTTCGAGGATGAATTACTTGGAAAGCAAGTTCAAGGATTTCAAATGAGAAGGACACTAGGATGTACATTAATGGTATGGAAATTTATATTTCGTAGATATAGTTTAGAACCTGACAAGGATATCCGAGATTTAAACATTTTTGAATTTGGACAATTTTAGGTTATTGGTTCTCGAGGTATTTCGCACTGAGGTTATGATGGAAGTTTGGAATTTAATAATAGGGAAGACATTTTAGTTATATGTGGTGATGGTAAGAAACTGGATAAGACATTGGTAAGAGGATAGAGAATGTAAGGATTTTGAGTATATATATGTATATATAGATTTTGTGAATATAAATTATTAATTGAGATGGTTGATATTTGAAAGTATATGATGAAGGAAATATGAAGGTTGATTTGGTAATAAAAGAATAAGTTTTGTAAAGGCCTAAGTGGTATTAGGTTTGAATAACACAATGAGCATGATTTTAACAAGTTCAAGGATTTTACGAACTTGAATTAGAGGTTTCGGATCAATTTAGGACAAGGAGGAAGAATTCGAATTTAAGGATGATTAAGTGGATAGTGTGAAGTTCTAGTGAAGGGTGTACTTCTTGATTAGGGTTTTGGAATTTAGGATCTGGCATATGGTATCATGACAAGGTCCAATCTTCATGATATAAGGGTAATTCTGGTAGTACGTAGTTGTATAAGATTGGTTTTCATATTCGGACTTGTGAGTTAAAGGTATGACTGACAAATGATGATCGGATAAACTTGATAGTATCAGAGAGAGATGATTAACTTGGCATCCGTATGAAACCTTGTCTTTTGATTTTCTACCAAAGAGAAATTTGACTTATTCCATATCTTTGAATCATCCCCTGAGTTTTTAATATCGTTAAATCATAATTTTCTTGATCGCGACCAAACGACTTTGATCATCTCTTCTATCGTACCTAAATTTTGATCCTCTAGTCACTCGTGCTCAGGTTTTATTCCCGATCATGACTAGGTTTGTGATTTTCGTCGCTCTATTCTATATCGTGCCTAAGTGTTTAATCATTCCATAAAATTTTGATCGCATCTGAGTCTTGATTTCACGCATGACCAGGTGGTTAAATTCTTGATCAATGTTGTGCTAAACATCGTTTATTCCTAACAATGCCTAATCACATCATTTTCATCTTGATTGTGCTGATCTACCCTAAATCTAATTTCTTCGACCTGGATCATATTTAACGATGTTTTGACCTGATTCTGACTTGTTCGTAATCGAACAATTCTTGATTTTTCTAGTCGCGGCTTCGTGCTTACCTACAAAGCTGTGACTAAAAATCCCAATCATGCCAAACCTCGTTTTGGTCATGGTTAGCTTTTCATCTTGATCGGACCTGTACGACTTTCAGGTTGATTTTCCATCAACCTAAGTCCTGCGGATCACCCCGTACTTGAACTTCATTTATATCTTCGATTCTCCTAATTGTCTCTAAAATCGTGCCCCAATGACTTTACTTATTTCTGAAATCGTGCACATATGATTTTGTTCGTGTCATGATTCTATCGTGCCAAAATCCCTCATCGTGCATGAACAATTTTGAATTGATTATCTTGATCATGCAAAACTCATCATACTTGGATCGTGCCTAAAATATTGCCTAAATCTTCTAAAAATATTGCCTAAATCTTCTATCCTGTTTTAACCCCACAACCAACCTTTAATTTCGAGGACAAAATTTTTATATGGTGGGCAGGATGTAAGCCCCCTAAATTTCTGGGAATTATTTTTTAATTTTCTAAATGAATTATTTCGATAATTCATTTTTATTTAATTAATTTTGATCATTAAATGCTCTTTACCGTGAATTTGATTTCTAGAGCATCAGGGATGCCAGTCTCTGGAAACTTTTTTTTTGAAGTTTGTAGTAGACAAGATTATCTTTAATTTGATATATCATGTCCCACTCAAACTTGTTCCCTTGTGCTCCATTTGCTTCGCGTAACTTTCGGATCAATTTAGACCAATTAATCGTCTGTCGTAATTTGTGAGTTAACTTCCAATTTAATTTTCGGGCCCGACATCGGTCCAATCTGCTCGACCCAATATATGGTTCTGGCCTGTTTTGAGCCTACTATACACGTGCCACTTGTGTGCCACCAAATTGATCTCCCTTGTGCTCACATTTCATCCATGATTTTAATTGGTTTAAATTTGTTATTTTAATTAAATCCTGGCCCCAAGCTTGTCCAAACTTGACCCAACAACCAACCCAAATTGGTGTGACCCTACCATGTCTAATATCCTCCTCTTTACAAATATCATCTCTCTCTCCATTTCAAATATCCATTACAAATATATACATTATATATTACAAATATATATATATATTTCAATATATACATTATATATATACATTATATATATATATATATATATATATATATATATATATATATATATAGTAAAACCCCCTCGTTTTATTAATGAAGGCTCAAAATGCCGAAGCCTGAACACGTATACAAGGCACAAAAGGACGAAGCCTATACAAGTATACCACCAAAAGGAAAGAAGAGGGGGGAGAGACGACTCAACCCCAAGAGTTAGGGGTGGAGCAAGGACCAGAATGCTCTCGGACTGTGGGAGCACAGGGTGCCCCGTTTACGGCATTGGCGAAAGACTTCCCGAATGAGCTGGTCGGCTGAGTATTGGTGACCTTCGTATCTCGCCTTGTTACGATTCTTCCAAATCGCCCACGTGGCGGCCGCTGCGACGATCTGGTGGCCGTGGAAGGCTGAACCCCAGGAGACCGCGAGATCATGGAAGCGTCCACCACCCGGCTCAATACTGTAGTGCTGGTTAAGGGTCCTCCAGATACTGCCCGACAGGCTCCCCTGACAGAAGATGTGGTCGATAGTCTCCATCTGACGCTTAGAACAGCAAGTGCAAGTCGAGGCTAAGCTGATCCCAATGGTGTTGAGGATGTCGTCTGTTGGCAATTTCTTTCTATTGACTCTCCACATGAGGAAAGACCACTTCTTAGGGATGCAAGTTTGCCAAAAGTGCGCAATAGAATGGTACGGCTGCCCGGTTCCCTGTACAGCGATTCTCGTCGACCTCACTGAAAATGCCCCCGATGCCTCGAGCGTCCACCTCAGCGCATCGGCCTCACGACCGATAACTAATCCGCGCACTCGGATGCTCTCCGCCGTTTCGTTACCGGACCATTCACGAATCTTGTCCCAGTTCCAGTCGTCATTAATGGAGTTCCATAAGTCTCTAATCCTACTGTCTCTCGGGGTCTTCGTGAGACTCGGGATCATGCTATCCCCAACCCATCTCTCCAGGAATGGATCCGAATCGCCCGCACTCAATTGGAGTCTCATCGCAGGCTCGGCAAGGTCTCGCCCGATAAGGATACGACGCCATGCCGCTAAGGATCTGCTGTTGGATATGGCCATTGAAGGGTGGATGTGCTTAAAGTACCTGGCCTTCAAAAACCTGGTCCATAAGATGTTGCTCGTGCGGAGTTTCCACCACAATTTCATCGAGAAAGCATTAACGATGTGAGTGAGTTTGGTAAATCCCAGAACCCCTTCGTCAGTAGAATGAGCCATGGATTCCCAGCTAGTCCAGTGATGCTTGTCTTGGCGTTGCAATGCTATATATATATATATATATATATATATATATATATATATATATATATATATATATATATATATATATATATATATATATATCTCCCTCACCCTCTCACATCAGTAGCCCCCCTCCTGTACACAAATAGTAGCCCCCCTTCTCTCTATTCTCTCTCTAAATCTCTCTCTCTCTCTCTCTCTATATATATATATATATATATATATATATATATATTATATATATATATATATATATATATAATATGCACATACACATATCTCTCTCCTTCTCTCTCTATCACTCATCTCTCCTCCCCCTCTTCTTTTTTTTCCACAGACCACCACCACCATCAACCGCCACCACCATCACCATTCTCCACCACAAGTACCACGAGCTCCACCCCCACCTTTCCTTCTTCTCCACCACCACCCTTCCTTCTCTCATCTCCTCCTTCCTGTAATGCCCCTCTCCGCACAGTGCATTACGCTGAAGCGTTGACTCAAAGAGTCGCGTTGACTGAATAAAATGTATCGATTTTGAATCGATACGAGAGTTACGTTGTCCCGAGCAATACATCGAACTAAGTCGATGCGAAGAGTTACGTCGACCCGAGTAATGTATCGAACAAAGTCGATTCGAAGAGTTGCCTTATCGCAAAGAATGCATCGAGTGAATCGATGCGAAGCGCCGCGTTGCCCCGAAGGATAAGTGCGTTGAATCGGCTCGAAGATTCTAAGAAATCGAATCGACCAAGGCGCAAGTCCGAATCGATACAAGTATTGATTTTAGTTGGTTTCATGTGTAGGCTATACGTTGACGCGTAAATATTAGAGGTCGGCATTCTGCCTTATTCAGTAAGGGGTCCGCGAAAGCAAATCGTCGCCTTGCGACAGGCTGAGACTTGGGCACGGTAAGCCAAATCAGACGTATAATTCAATGAAGCACGAAGTGCTCGAATGGCCAAGTCAGGAGAGTGGTTGTGCAACAAAGTTATGAAATTGTGCCGCATCGGCTCGGCAAAACGGCAAAGGCGTATCGACTCAAGGTGGGAGGATTGACTCTTCTTTTTACTCCTTCATGCGATAGGTCAAATATATTATTTTATGCTAAAATTTAACCTATCGACGCCACGGGCGTGGTCCGATCGGAGGTAAATCGTAGTGTGATTCGAACACTAAGTTAGAACAATTGAAATGAAACATGCATCATATGCACGAGTCGCTATGGGACATTGGATATCGCAAAGGCGAGCGCCTCGGTGCGCAAGCCGCAAGAACATATGATAACTGTATTCGGCGAGTGCCTTAGTGCACATATCGTGCCTTCACGCACGAGTTAGAAAGACTAGAACATTGAAAGACAATAGGCGAGCGTCCTAGCGCGCAAGCCACGGACATTGAACACTAAGTCATAGACATGGAAATACGGTCGAAACGTGCCTACGTGCACGAGATAATAAAAGATGGCTTCGTTGCAAAAGAATAAAGTTATGGCATGAATGTGGCAGAACTGTCGGATATGACATAATACCTCGAAAGGTGTTCGGGACCTTCGGGTCGTTCGATTGACGAACATTGAGTTGAGACATGATGACATTGAACATTGAAACGAAGTATGAAACGTAAGAACATAGAAAGTTAACAGAAGAAATACGGGATGATAAAGTCTGAGTCTCGGACTCAAGACTATGCTTGGTTGTTTGAATAATAAGGGAGTTGCATGGTCGAATGGAATGGACGAGAGATTAAAAGTAATTAATCTCCCGTGCATGGGTGTTCCCTCGAACGGTTAAATGTCAGAGCGTCCCAGAACCGTTTTGCCTAGGAGGGAATGTTATCTTTGATAGGCGCACATCCTTAAGACGATTAGCACTCGCTTATAGATGGGCAAAAGTCGTAAATGATGGTATACAACGGCGTTTTGGTTGTTTGGAGTAGCAACCCAACCCGTGAAACGCTGGGCTACCCAAATTCGAGAAAAGAATGAGAGAAAAGAAAGTAAGAAACTCCTTTAGTCCATTCCGGCGCGAATACGCCAACGGCCTTCATATAGCTAAGGAACGATGGGTTAAAAGTGTAGACGCGTATGCGTCCCGCACATAGATCCTGCATAGAGATACAGTTATAACATGACAGGGAAGGAATGGGACATATTCACCTTGCGTCGGTATAAGGGCGAGTGCGTCGACTTGGTAAGAAGCCGTGCCACGAATCAAACACGAGATTGCTTGCCTGCTTGTCTATTTCAATTCGAATAACATGCTTGCCATGATAACATGCTTTACTGCTTTCGAATATGCCATAAAATTGACCCTAGGGAGAACATAGCAAGATCATAAGCTAAGTTGCATGATTCAACATAAATACTATAATGTCGGTTTGGAAAGAAGATCTTTGCATCAGTACATGCGAGGACGAACGTACTGATCCCCCACCAGCTTCATACAGGGTGCAGGGAATGGATGGCTCGCGGTGAAGCTTTGGTTGAACGCGTTGAGGCTCGGAATGCCGAAGCGTATTGAAGCGTGCAATCGCATTGACGCTCGGACTTGCAACAGGATTGATGCAGTCGAGATATAGAAGGTATGATATATGGAACGGTAAAATCCTTTGTGGGCAAGAGAGAACTTGAGTGTTGTAGCCAATCTGGCATATATCGTTAGGCTATTGAAAGCCTTTGTAATATCAGTTTCGAATATCAATAAAGAGAATTGTTTCGTATACTCTGTTTCCTTTCAGTGTTAATATCAATTCAAAAAGGTAACCATTTGAGAACTTGTCATCTTGCCTTGCACCAGCGCAGCTCCAGGCTCGTGCGGCATCTCGCCCCCTATGAGGACGATGATTCGGATGATTCCGGCATCACGCCCTCTGTAGACTTTTCCCTATCTTTCACCATTTGTTATAATCCTTCTCTTTTTATTCGTATTTTTAGATCCTTGTATCGAAATTGAGATCCATCGATTTCAGCGATTTTATATCACTAAAATTGACCAATTATCTATGTGGATGATTATAGAGACTAGCTTTGACCTAGTTTAACCTAGAGTTGATCATAGTTGACTAGAGTTGACTAGAGTTGACCAGTTGACTAAAAGTCAACTGTAAGTCAACCATTGACCCAGTTTGACCTAGTTTGACTTGGTTTGACTTCCTGTGACCTAGTTTGACCTAGTATGACTCAGTGTGATCTAGTTTGACTTAGTTGGACTGAGATTGACCTAGATTACATAGCTTATACTATATAATCATGCCTAACACTGTTGAACCCTAATTAGCTCATGTATATCTTATCTTTAGGTCTGTAACTTCACTCTGAGCCAGATTACACTGTTGACATATTCCTATCGGATCTCAGGCGAGTACATTCTCTGATAGTATTTCTGTTTTATGATATTTTTTATGTTTCTTGTATTTAGTGTAGATATCCTTGTTATCTTGACACATTGTTCACACGGATTGGTATTTGTCTGGATTCCGTCATGAGATGTTATTCCTTGTATTTCTTGGTATATCCTGTGCAAGTCTTTCTTTGTTTCTTGTGCATTGGATAGACACGATTTCTGCGAAGGCTCGCTACCTCCTCGGAGAATCATGTGCCATGACATGTCATTACTGGATCCACTTTACTGGTCGGGGATGTGGGTACTTAGCGTAGTTATGTGATCATTTTTTCTCCTATGATTCATGTTCCCTGAGAGTGTTAGCCATACACTTCACGTATGACTTGTCAGGCCCTTTTTCTCCTGTGTAACCCAACCCAATCATATTTGAAACTAATACTAAACTCACATAGATATAGTTCCAGATTTTGTACATGATATATACTATTTTCTTGTTCTTACATTCAGTTACAGTCTTGATATGCCTTACCATGATTCATGTACATATTATTTTACCTTGTATATTCTCTCTATTTACTACTATATTTTCAATATCGTCTAACTAGAACTGTTATTTGAGATTTGTGCTCGTTCCATCCTGACTGGATATGTTGACAATATTTTAGGAGTTGTTGTGCCCTCAGTATTGGACTACAAGATGTTGCTAGCTGGGGTGGTTCTCGGTATTCTTCACCGTGAGTTGTCTTTCAGGAGTTCTAGGTCTGGTAGTTATTTAGTTTTGTTATTATTTTCCTCTGTTTTATTCTTATCTCTTATGATCCTTGTAGATTCTAGTTGTTCTAGTGATATTATTATTATTATTTTTTGTCTTATCTTCCTTAGTTTTTGTGATGTGATACGAGTACCTTTATAGTTATGGATCTTTAGATGTTGTAATTAGTATCGGGTATTTGACAATGCTCTACCACCGATACTGCGGCGTAGACTGGGCGTGGCCTACGTATTCGTACCCGTATATCCGGGTGTGGGTCGTGACAGGGACGCACCGCCGGAGGAACGGGGAATGAGGCTGACGGAGGAACTGGGAAGGAGGGATGCACCCCCGGAGTAACGGGGAAGGAGGTCGACGGAGGAACGGGAAAGGAAGAGGGACGCCTACTTCCACGTCTTCTTCATCATCTTGGCGGCTTAAGGAGTGTGAAAGTGAAAGTGTAAGGGCCTGTTTGGTATGAAGGAGGTGAAGTGAAACTGTGATAAAAACTAGAGTTTTTGTCACTGTTCACTGGAGGTGAATCCAGTTACTCCGTTTGGATGATCGTCAAAACTGGTAAGGGGGTGGAAAGCTCTGACACAACAGAGTTACTGTCTCCTATTTTTTTCTTTCCACTTCACCTCCTTCAAATTTGAGCTGCAACTCTCCCGCAAGTGAAGATCCGTGTTGGTAACGGTGGATCTGGCCGATAGAGCGGCGCTAGGGTTGGTGAAATATGTGGCGGCTAGGGTTGGGCAAGGAGAAGAGATTATACGGGGGAGGGGAGAGATTAGGGTTTGTTATGTGCTTGCAGCGGGAGGGGGATGTCGCGCTGTATCGCGCGTTGTTGCAGCAGTCTGCAAGCTGCAGAGCATAGGAGAGAGAACAATAGGATTTTTATTTTAATAAGCGGGTTAGCGGTTATCGGGTCGGGCAATGGAGTAACCAGTTCGCCCAAGCCCAAAGAAATGTACAGTAATTCGAGTTATTGGGTTGGCGGATCGATTTTTAGTTAAAGTCCGCCCGCCCGATTTCATATACTTGCCTTTAAGGTCCATGTTAGGGTCTGGGAGGCTAGGGGTGCAACTCGGGCGGGCTAAACCCGAGCCTGATCGGGTAACCCGTCAATGGGTTGGGTTGGGGTTGATGATACTTGGACTCGGGCTTGATTCGGGTTAAAGTATTTGAACCCAATCAAAATTCGGGTTGGGCTCGGGTTACCCAAAGAACCCGAAACCCGACATATATATATATATATATATATATATATATATATATATATATATTGTTTCTTTTTTCAAAAAAAAAAGTTGTTAAGAACTGTTATTTATCCTTGATTTTCAAGTATATTTCTGATGAAATTTCTATATATTACGCCCAGAATTTCTATCATAAAGTGAATCTAAAGTTAACTAAATACTCCAAAATTCATGAAAGCAGAGGAAGAATAGGTAAATCTATTGTATGTTGAAGAAGACACCAGGGATCTAGAAAATAACACCTTAACTATATAAACAATAAACAATCTATTGGTTCTTTTGCATGCGGTCATATGTTTCAATAGAAAAATTCAAATGTCCACTATAGGAATATATTTTAGAAGAGAATCAGTAATATTTGTCCTCTGTTTGTGGGTTTGCTTGGTAACGATGTTTTCATCGGTTCTGGGGTATTTTTGAACCGACCGTCTATGAAAACCTACATTTTTTTTTTGAGGCATTGGTTTTGATCGGCTCAAAAATCCTCCAAAATCGGTGTATTGCAATTTAGGACGGCTTTACAAACACTCAAAATCGGTGAATTTTGAACGATATTATTATTTTATTCTATTTATATCCTCACAAAAAAATATAATTGTAACAACAAAACATTCAGAAAGAACAACAAAAACTCCAGTCATCTTATAACAAAACATCTTTCTTTAAACATAATAACATGTCTTTAAAGAGAACAGCCAGCGCATAACCCACCACATAACAAAAAAACATTTACAACAGAACAGCCAGCATATAACAAAACATTTTTATTTAAAGAGCGTATCTTTAAACCCATCCACAACAGAACAACAAAACATCTACCACCAGCGCAACAACCAGCTCAACCATGACCATAGCCCTGTCCTCTCAGGACTCTCCTGTTGGAACACCTTCTCGAGCTCATGTGATTTCCCAACAGTTTCTCTAGGGATGTTCTGGCATGGTCTTGGTTTCCCAAGAGAACCTCTTGTTTTCCCAAGATATCCTGAATCAGTTTCTTATTGTAAATTCTCCAAGTGGTTAACCAACTGGTTCGTGGTACGAAATATATTCCTAACCAGACACTCGAAATAGTAAACGCCAAATTAGACATCAGGCTGAAGACAACGCTCTCTAGTTTGTCCCATGTTCTCCTCCTCCTCCTTCTCCTCCTCTCCAGAAGAGGAGGACATTCCTGAATCACTGTGAAATTATATTTATATTAGCAGGCATACCAAACAATCTCAATTGGAAAAGAAGGGTGAAATCAACCAATACTGTCCTCATCTTTTTTCCAGCTCCTTCTCCAGAAGACGAGGACATATTTATATTAGTAGGTATACCAAACAATAGTGAAGTTATATTTATATTAGCAGGTATACCAAACAAGCTCAATTGGAGAAAGAAGGGTGAAATCAACCATTACCTCAGTTCCTCCATCTTTTTTCCAGCTCCTCTTCCAGAAGAGGAGGATATCCCTGAATCACTGTGAAATTATATTTATATTAGCAGAACAATATTCACTGTGAAGTTATATTTATATTAGTAGGTATATCAAATAAGCTCAAACAATCACAGAAGGGTGAAATCAACCATTACCTCAGTTCCTCTATCTTTTTTCCAGCTCCTCCAGAAGAGGACATCCCTGAATCACTGTCAAATTATATTTATATTAGCAGGTATACCAAACAATATTCACTGTGAAATTATATTTATATTAGCAGGTATACCAAACAATAGTAAAGTTATATTTATATTAGCAGGTATACCAAACAACCTCAATTGGAAAAAAGAGAGTCAAATCAACTATTATCTCAGTTCCTCCATCTTTTATCACTGTAAAATTATACTTATCACTGTGAAGTTATATTTATATTAGCAGGTATACCAAACAACCTCAATTGGAAAAGAAGAGTGAAATCAACTATTACATCAGTTCCTCCATTTTTTTTCCCATCTCCTCCTCCAGAAGATGAGGACATCCCTGAATTACTATTATATTTATATTAGCAGGTATACCAAACCAATATTCAGCATGTATACCAAACAATTCATTGTGAAGTTATATTTATATTAGCATTCACCATGTATACCAAACAACCTCAAACAATATTCATTGTGAAGTTATATTTATATTAGAGGTATACCAAACAAACTCAATCGAAAAAGAAGGTGAAATCAACCATTACCTCAGTTCTTCCATCTTTTTTCCAGCTCCTCCTCTAGAGGAGGACATCCCTGAATCAATGTGAAATTATATTTATATTAGCAAGTATACCAAACAATATCACTATGAAGTTATATTTATATTAGTAGGTATACCAAACAACTTCAAACAATATTCACTGTGAAGTTATATTTATATTAGCATGTATACCAAACAACCTCAATCGGAGCAGAGAAGTGGCGGAGGCGGGGGGTGGCGGCGGAGCGGAGGAGTTGAGCGGATCGGAGAGTCCTCATGATTCTTGGATGATGAAATATATGGCGACTAGGGTTGGGGAAGGAGAAGAGATTATATAGGAGGAGGGGAAAGATTAGGGTTTGTTATGTGCTCGCAGCTGAAGGGGGTTGTCATGCCGTACCGCGCGCGTTGTTGCAGCAGTTTGCAAGCTGCAGAGCGTATGAGAGAGAACAATAGATTTTTTTTTGAATAAGAGGGTTAGCGGTTATTAGAGCTGTCAAGACGGGCCGGCGGGGCGGGCCGGCCCGTAATCCACCATAACCCACCATTTGGCGGGACGGGGTGGGCCGACCCACCATTTTG
The DNA here is from genome assembly GCA_029216955.1 of Iris pallida. Lineage (NCBI taxonomy): Eukaryota > Viridiplantae > Streptophyta > Magnoliopsida > Asparagales > Iridaceae > Iris > Iris pallida. The sequence goes on from JANAVB010033818.1 coordinate 569,642, forward strand.
GCGGGCTGAAAAAATTTCAACCCAGCCCAACCCAACGGCGGGCTGCGGGCTAGGCGGACCGGCCCGCTTAATTTTTTCTAATTTTTTAATTATTGTTTTAGTTTCTTAAAAGGAAAAAAAATCATATATACATCAAATTACAAGTAAAATACAAGAAAAATTATAATAGTAGATATTTCTTTAAAACACCTTCATTCATGTAAATAAATGACCAAATTTTATATTTTATACGTCATTACTTGCATTAAATGAGAATTTTTATCATTTATAATACATATCTCATATATGTGCTAAATAAAAAAAATTAAAATTTTTATTAAAAAATAGATGGCGGGCCAACCCACTTGGTCCGCGGGCTAGCCCACCGCGGGGTGGTCTACTAGCGGGCCAGTCCGCCTAGGCACGCCTATTTGGCGGGCTCCTAAATGCTCGGCCCAACCCACCTTTTTGGCGGGCGGGGCGGGCCGGTCCAACGGGCTTAGCCCATTTTGACAGCTCTAGCGGTTATCGGGTCGAGCACTGGAGTAACCCGTTCGCCCGAGCCCAAAGGAATGTACAGTAATTCGAGTTATCGGGTTGGCGGATCGGATTTTAGTTAAAGTCCGCCCGCCCGATTTTATATACTTGCTTTAAGGTCCATGTTAGGGTTTAGTAGGGGTGCAACTCGGGCGGGCTAAACCCGAGCCCGATCGGATAAACTCGTCAATGGGTTGGGTTAGGGTTGAAGATACTTGGACCCAAGCTTGATTCGGGTTAAAGTTTTTGAACCCGATCAAAATTCGGGTTGGGCGCGGGTTCATGTGTCGGGTTACCTAAAGAACCCGAAACCTGACATACATATAATTTATATATATTTATGTATACATTGTTTCATACTTTTATAAATCAAAAAATTAAATCCTAAATTTCTCGACCCAAATTTTTTAACTCCTAAATCTCCTGTTAGTTTGTATTTTGTAATGAGCTTAATTGCTATTTGGTTATGTGTTTAACATTAATCTTATTTTAAATCAGGCTAAATTTTAACTTGATACCCTCAACTATTCATGTTTGGCAGCTTGATACCCTAAACTTTAAAAATAGGCAACTTAATACCCTGAAAATTATTTTTTTCCAAAAATATTCTCACTCTTCAACAGCCCCCCCTCTCTTCCCCCCCCCCCCAGCAGCCCCCCCTCTGCCGCCTTGTGCCGCACCTCGTCCCTCCGCCTCCAGCCTGTTAGCCCAATGATTATATCATGTTTTTGAATATGGCTAATCAATTAAGTTTACCATAGTGACATCACTAAACACTATCATGTTGCTACTTAAACTTAGCATTGTCATAATGTTCTGTATCAGTTATATTATTTTGTTTGCCTAATATGTATTTGTAGACATGCTGTAAGCATGATCAAACATGATCAAACCAGGACATATGCAATAGAGAATTATTGATGGGCCAAAGACGGCGTTATACAAGAAGATTTCTCTGAACCGCCTAACGGCCTATCCGGGGCCTCGCATCAGTCAGCGGACAGGGGTCGAGGGGGGCAGCGTCTCCCGTGGGGGTTCGGGGGCGAAGCCCCCGAAAGGTATTCATATTTTCAGATCTGTTTATCTTTGGACGACCACCGTCAAGTGAAAAAGGCAACTTCAAGTCTGCTCAAATATTTGAAGAAAGGCATCATCAAAGGGCTCTTGATTTTTCTTCTTAATTAATGTATTTTTTATATTTATTGAGTCTAGGAATACGATGTAAACTACGTCGTACTGGCAAATAGGCTACCCAAGAAACGTTTTCAAAATACCCTTTCATTTTGAAAATAAGCTCATTTACAAAAGCCCAAACTACTTCCTAACTGCTTGATCTTTTCAAAAAGCCCAAAACCAATTTGCAAAAACCCTGACAGAACTCCAACATAATTCGGTCCGAGTTTGCCCCGAGTTCGGCCAGAGTTCGGTTAGTGAACGTTGCTTTTTGAACTTGGTCTTCCCGCAGTTACGGATCCCAACGAGATTTTCTCATAGAGTTCTGCCCGAATTCTGACCAAATTCTGTCAGAATTCTGCCTTTGGAAAAACTATAAATAGAGAAAGATTTCAATCATTTCAACACACGAATTCACTTTCATATCTCTTCTCTATAAGCCTACTACTTTTTCCAAAGTGTTCTGAGCTATTCATTTTCAAATTCCAAGCCAGTTACAATCCTCTAGTCGATTTACCAGTACGGTACGGTCTAGAAGCTTCAGAGCGATTGTAATCAGAGGCTTGATTGAAGAAAGACACTTCACAATTGAAGTTGATCGAGTACTTCGGATCAAAACTCGCGTTGTAGAAGTTGCAAGAACTTCGGATGAAAACTTGTGGTAATTTTCTATAGTGGATTCAACTGGAAGCTAGAGTTCTTCCGACTGGACTAGCCCTTACAAGAGAAAAACCAGTATACATCCTTGTGTTTGCGTTTGCTCTCTACTCTCTACTTTTTATTTACATATCTGTGATATATATATATTATGTGATCTTGTTACTAATATTTTTAAATAGTTAATTTTTGCTGCCTATCTATTCACCCCCCTTTAGAGTATTGCGCTTTACAACTCGTTCTTACAATCGGTCCTACAATTGGTATCAGAGCCAGTGCTGCAACTAGAGGTATTATATTCTGATCCCAATTGTTCCTACAATTGGTATCAGAGCAGGTGCTCCTTCTAGAGATATTATTGCAGGTGCTCCTTATAGAGATATTATTGCTCATACCAATTGCTCCTTCAATTGGTATCCTTAAAAGGACTCTATTATTTGGTTTAACATCCTTGGAGCAGATCCTTATTATCAGAGCGGGTTATACAGGTAAAGCGAGATAATATTGTTATTATATAACTGCTGTTACATAGATCACTATATCACATATGGAAAGTATGTACTTCACAACTGAAGAGCAATCCTCAAATAGACTCCCACTATTTGATGGAACAAACTATAGTTATTGAAAAACACGGACGAGCTTCTACCTGAAGTCTCTAGATTTTGACTTATGGTCAATTGTAGTCAATGGCTACAAAAGCCTACTATCACTTCTATTCTCACATCCTCTATAATCAACAAGCCTTATTATAGTTACACGGAGGAAGAGAAGAAGTTAGCTAGCCTTGATTCAAAAGCTATACATATCTTTTATCGTGCTATAGTTATAAATATATTCAATCTTATTAATACTTGCACAACATCTCATAAAATTTGGAAAGTTCTTGAAACTACTTATGAGTGCAGGTATGAAAGCAAAGCTAGCAACTCCAGAGAGAAGGATAATCTTCATAATAATGCAAATATATACATGATGGAATTGGGATTTAAGGTACAACACAATCCCTTATACGAAGAAGAGCTTGTGTGTGACAATTGCAAGAAGATAGGCCACATCCAAGAAGATTGTACTACTGCTAGAAAGGAGAGTCACTATGAATAATCAAATGAAGGTAGATCATCGTCTCACAAGTATACTAGCACGAGCATATGGTGTGAAAGCGAAGCAACAGATTCTGAAGAAGAAGAGAGATCTCGTCAAGCTACAAATATATGCTCAATGGTATTATCCAACGAGGTACAAAACAACTCTGTTCTAGAAGAGAATGAATTCTCTTATGATGAGTTATCTGATGCTTTCAGTGATCTATTAGAAGAACACAAGAAAGTATTAGATAAGTATAAGCAAGCTAGAAAGGATATTCTATCCTATAAGCGTGAGAATGAAAAGCTTACTTGCTTATTGAATGATGCTAGAAATAGTTCTCTTTCTGATAATTCTACTGAGATTTCTACACTGAAATTTAGATTACATGAGGTACTTGATTGCATTAAGAAAAGTACTCAAGAAAATGCTAAACGTAAGGAAGAATTAGAATCAGAAAAGAAGAAGTATTCTATTGCTTCATGTAGAATTGATGCTCTTAATGCTAAATATGATGAGATCTGTGCTAACTCTAAAAAGTTAGAGATTATACTGGAAAAACATGTAGTACAACCTATGACTCAGTCTAACACAAGACACGTGATACATCACAAAGTCACACACGACAGATCATCTAGAAAGAAAGCAAGCAAAGCTAAAGCTTCACACAACCATGCTTTCTATTACAAGTATCCACGAAGATCATATCACACCACTGCAAGTTCTCATACTACTGCACATAGCACTAATGTTAATTCTTTGTCATTATTACGGTATGAATGGACACATTTCTAATTGTTGTCAGATTAGAAAGCTAGTTGATATGAACTTATGCAAATGGGTTTCCAAAGCTAACAAATGTGGATCCAAGTATTGGATACCAAAATCTTCACCTAATATTTCAGGTGGAGCTACTTGTGCTGAACCTTAGAACTATGGAGCATGTTGGTGATTGTAAAGCTACAAAGGTCATCTTTCAAGCAATTGCACCAACATAAGTGTGGTCACCAGAACCACTTCGGTAACATGCTTACTAAATAGTTTCTAATATCTAGCATGTTCTTATTGATTTCTTACTATTAGCTTTCATTGATGTCTTTTAAATTGTTTATTGTTTGAATCAATGTGAGACATAATCCTAGCTTGACTAGCTGTTTAGCTTAAATGATCAGTTCACACTATATAGTATTTTATTTTCTATTAGTGTGACACATTTGTCTATGTATGCTCTTTACTTTTAATCTTTATTCTTGAAGCATGCATAGGAGCTTTTTTTTGGTGAATATATTTTTGACTCTTCGTCTTTAATATTTTTTAATGGCCACTTCTTACCGGTTTGTCTTTAACATGTCATATTTACTTTGATTGGTATTTGTGAGTATGTATGTTTAGCACAAGTCTTCTATTTACTTGAAAATTATATACATATAATTTTATTTTAACCTTGTGCTTGCATAATATATTCACTATTGATTCTCAAATTTTATTGTGATTAACTTCTTATGAATCAATTACATCTTTGTCTGACAAAGCATATTTATGCATATTTTTGATCTTGTGATATTTTTTTATGCTTGTTAATGATGCATGAATAATTTATTGTCATTCATATATTGCTGATATATTTCTTATATTTTTGTATAAATATCTTTATGGGGATATATGAGTTAAGTTCAAGTTCTATATTATTTTAAAAAGTAGTTTCAAACTTGTACTTATCTCATACTTTAGCTATTGACTACTTTGAACAAATTTATGTTCTTCTCTTTATTACCTTCTTCCTCAAAGCCTCTTTTAATGATGTTTTTTTTATTTTTGGTTAACATTTTGGATACATAATTTTTTAAAAATAATTTTTCAATATCTTGATCTTGATAAACCAATCTTTGGGTATTTACTTCTTTTATATTTAGGGATTTTGGATTTCGATGTTGTTCGAGGATATGCATATATTCCTTTGAATCTAAGTTCTTAAGAGTAGAGATCATTTTGGGAACAAGTCGAAAGGGTCCTTCTGTCATACATGTGTAAATAGCCTGAAGCGACACGGTGTACTAGTCTTCGGACTACCGCTAGCTGGGAACCGGCCCCTACAGCTAATCCGAAGTGATCAATACTTTATAGACTTAAGATTTATTAAGGTCTAAATGCAACTATTATCTAGTTCTGGATCCAAGGTACTGAACCCAGTCCCCTAGGTTCCAAAATACATCAGCGTATCTAGGTCCTACATTTTGATTTACAAATATTTTATATTTTATTGTTACCCAATAATTTTGTAGCACATATGGATTAATGTAATTGATACATCTTATACAGTATGCTACATTGTTCTAAGATTTTTAAGTCCATAGAATATAATTTTTTTTCATATTGCACTAATTCTTCTTAAATCCTCAGTTATTAAAGAAGAAATTTGTTTTGGGTACAATCATACAAAGGGTCTGTCTGTCATCACGACTACGGTCGAAGCGAAGCGGTACTTAAGTGTACCCCGTTGAACCTCCGTTAGCTGGGACAGTACCCCTACAGCTAACCCAAGATTGATCAATACTTTATAAACTAAAGATTTATTGAGATCTAGTTGCAATTGTTATCTGATGGATTTTAGATTTGATGGATAATATTATTTAATGATTTAATTTTACAAAAGTTAACATATATTGATCTTCATAGGTTAATGTTTGTCATCTTTTGATATACTTATTTTTCTGTCACTCTATTCTATATTTAAACTTGATTTGATATTGTGCCTACTCATTGAATATTATGGTCTTATGATTTCGTCTTTAACTTGTGTAATATTCAATGATTTTGAGCTTTATATTATTATCTTCTTATTCAAGTTACTAACTGCCTATGGCAGTAATTCTTTGCGGGGAGAAGTCAAGCATATTAAATTTCTCTTTCTCAAAGCATTTCTTCTCTTTAACCCTACGGTTATCAGATGGACACCGTGTAAAGGCTTTAAAATGGAAGAAATAAACTTTGATAAGAAGACCTAATATTTTTGGATTAATTTTCTACTTCTGGAAATATGTCTCTAAAATTTTTAAAAATTTTATCTATACTATTTTTTTGGATATAGCCATGTAAAGGTGGAGCAGTTAATTGTTTCAAAACATTTATCCCCTTGACATACCATACGCTTCTCTTTGGACATATATCTAGTTATGTTTATTTGTTCAAATGGATTTATTTATGATTTATGGATTCTTTTATTAAAATTATTTTTGTGATTCGAATCGTCAGCTTTCAGTCTGAGGACTAAATGGACGCATTCGAACATTTATTAAGACAGTTTTTCGTAATAAATTTCATATTTTTGAAAAGTCTTTTTGATTTCTTTTTGATTTATTGAACCTGTCCAGTACTCAAATGTTATTATTAAAGACAGTTTTCAAAATCTTTTAATATCTTGAAATATTTCTTATATATATATATATATATATATATATATATATATATATATATATATATATATATTGGAGATACATATTTTGTTTGTTCATCTTTAAGCATTTATTTATTGGATTTTTTTTTTGCCGAAAGATGATATTTGTTTTTGGAACTTTATATGCATTTGATCAAAGGAAAGAAAGATCCATGTCTTGGATATTCCTTATATTTTGTTATTATTTATTTTATCTATTTTTGCATATAAATTACTTCGGAACTAGATACTCATATTTTAAGGGGGAGTAAAATTAATTGTTTCAATTTTTATGCCCTTAATATGTGGTATATCTAGTTCACCATGGACTTATATTGTCTTCGTTAAATATCTTGTTGAGTTGTTCATGATATTTGAATTTGTATTAGATGAGAGAATATATGCATGATTATTAATATTTATTTTTAATTCTCTCATTTTTGAGTTTCTAAAAGTTATCCTTCCAAAATTAATTTAATTTATTGATAATCCTTTTGAGTTTAAACTAATTTGGCATTTCTTATTGAGATTTTATCTCAAAGTTCATGATTATCTATATTTAGACTGATCATACTTTGCGGGAGAGCATTCAAGTCGACTGAATTTCTTCTTCTCAAGTATTTTATCTTTATTACCTTCATGTTTATCTGATGGATATATATTATGCTAAGGTAATTGAATTCAAATGCATGAACTTTGGTATAGATTTTGCATAGATTCTAGTATACGAATTTTGATTTCTTTTCGATGATTATACTCTTTATTGATGTGATTCACTAATTTGTATGAGCAAATTATGAATCATATTTTTTTTGTGATCAATGTTAAAAGTCTCATTATATATATTTTATATATACTAGATCTGCAAATTTCTATTTCTCATGATTTATTTATGACCAATGATTGATTCCTACCATATTGATATATTTTTTTTGGTCTATTTCAAAACACAATTTGATGAACAAAATGTGTTTTGAATGTCATTTTTGGATTTCTAGTTGGTAAACTATGTATTAATTGATTTCAATGTTTTTACGTTCAACCAACTATTTTTGACAAATTTTTCTACTATAGTTATGCAATTTTCTAAACTTGTCGTTACACTGTTCTCCTAATCCTTGATCATGATTATTTTTGCTATCCTCCTTTACTTATGCTTGAGTTCATTTTAGCTCTAATTATGAGGGAGCTTATTTTTTATCATGTCAAAGGGGGAGAAATAAGATTAAGTTAACACACAATATTCTAGTATTATGTGTTTATTAGTGATACATGCATCTATTGTATATATATTAAACTTAAAGGATTTGCCATAATCAAAAAGGGGGAGATTGTTAGCCCAATGATTATATCATATTTTTGAATATGGCTAATCAATTAAGTTTACCATAATGACATCACTAAATACTATCATGTTGCTACTTAAACTTAGCATTGTCATAATGTTCTGTATCAGTTATATTGTTTTGTTTGCCTAACATGTATTTGTAGACATGTTGTAAGCATGATCAAATATGATCAAACCAGGACATTGTTTGCCATTGATTATAAAAGAACAGAACAGTTTTATGGGAGGACTGGACTTTTACTTCACAATACAAACTCGCTCGTACAAAAGAGAGCCTAGGAACAAAACCTAGGAAAAGCAATCTAAAGTACAATTGTTTATTTTTTTATTCTGGAGGGTGACGGTAGAGGCTCGGGAGAGTGACAACAACTCTGCCTTACTCCTTGGACGATCGAACGCAGCTTCGGCTCCGGGGAAGAAATGCTCTTTGTGTGTGCGGGGGTTGCTAGTCTCTCTGCTCGGGCTCTGTGCGTATAACTCTGTGTGTCTCTTGCGAAGGAATATTCCCCTGCTATTTATAGGGCTTTGTGATAAGTAGGGTGTGCAGTAATTGCTCCTTGAAAGCGGGCGGTTGGGGATTGGTTAAGATTAGCCTTGATCTTGTTTGTTGAAAATCAATCTGGGCAGTGTATGTTGATTGGAACAAATCTGCATTGTTTGTTGGAAATCAATCTGGGCAGTTTATGTTGATTGGAACGAATCTGCATTGTCTGTTAGGAATCGATCTGGGCAGTTATGATGATTACAATAAATCTGAATTGTTGAGATTTGATAACTCCTGCCACGTGTCCCAACTGCCATTTTTGTGACGAGCCGCATGACTGAGTCGCATGAGCTCCTGATGAACTGAGCCGCATGAAGTCTTATTGAACAGAACCGCATAAGCCCCTCATAACTGGGCCGCATGAAGTCCATTAAAACTGAGCCGCATAAGGACCCATCTCAACAGAGCCGCATGAGCTTCGCTAAAACTGAGCCGCATAAAGATCCATCTCAACAGAGCCGCATGAACTCTGTTAAAACTGAGCCGCATAAGGACCCATCTCAATAGAGCCGCATGAACTCTTGTTAAAACTGAGCCGCATAAGGACCCATCTCAACAGAGCCGCATGAACTCTTGTTAAAACTGAGCCGCATAACGCTCCACCAAGTCAGAGCCGCATGAGCTCCTTTTAATAATCCGTATAATGAGCTTTGGAATCGGTGAATCGTGCCAGCTACAAAGATTTTTCTCGTCTCTCTAGGATCACGTCATTATGTCAGAGTCATTATTTTACCTTTATGTCAGAGCTATCAATCCTTTGTGTCAGAGCTGCCGTACTGTGTCAGAGCATTAATTGAGCCAGCTACACAGAGGAATGATGGCCAGCTATAGAGTAATATTTTGAACCGCATAGGGCCACGTGGCTTTTTCCGAGCCGCATGAAGCTCTAAGGGACTTCTTGAGCCGCATGGAGCTCTAAGTAATTTTTGAGCCGCATGAGGAGTCCCCAATATCGAGCTGCATGGAATCTCCTGTTCTTTTCCATGCTTCTACAAGACCCCCTTCAAAGTTTTCAATTTGTAAAATTGAAATACTTTGAATAAGAAGCATGGCTATGTCCGCATAGACTCCTCTGGCCGCATAAGATGTTCTGGCCGCATGGACTGCTCTTTATGCCACGTAGGCATCTCATTAATTGCCTTTGCTCTGTTTGATTTAAAGCCATCTTTTGGGATAGGATCCCAAGAGTCAGCTTTAAATATTTAGATTTGTTCTTAATGATTATGAGTAATCTTTTGCATGCAGGGGATAAAAATCCAAGAGTCGGTCTCATCTCCTAGGCAGCACATGAATCGAAGCGTCCATCGGTCTACGAGCCCCCCTGTCTGCCTATAAATACGAGTGTTTTTGGAAGAGAGACTCTTTAATTTCTTTTCTCTTCAACTTTTCTTGCCCTAAGTCATTGTCTTCTCTTCCTTCTCCGATCATCAATGGCTCCCAAAGCTTCCTCTAGTGCTGCGACGAAAGGCAAAGGAGCGGCCTCCTCGTCGGCTGCAGCGGTCGAAGTTCATCCTGACGTTCATCCCGCTATCGATGGTAAGATTTGTGGAGAGGACTGCACGCTTCAAACCCTAACGACAATGGCTATGTTGCATGTTTTATGCACAAGCCTTTCTCCCTGGCATTTAATGAGCTTTTTGTCTTCATTGAACTGTCTAAGTTCAGTGCGATGAAACCGCATATATTGTACTGTATGGGCCGCATGAACTTCTCATGTTCGAGCCGCATGGGGTATGCCCCATGTCCGAGCCGCATGAGAATCGCTTCATGACTAAGCCGTATAAACACCTGTAAAACTGGGCCGCATGAAATCCCACTGAACAGAACCGCATGAGCTCCTGATGAACTGGGCCGCATGAAATCCCACTAAACAGAACCGAATGAGCTCCTGTTGAACTGGGCCGCATGAAGTCCCTTGAACAGAACCGCATATGAACCCATCAAAATAGAGTCGCATGAACTCCGTTAAAACCGAGTCGCATAAGAACCCACCAAAATAGAGCCGCATGAACTCCGTTAAAACTGAGCCACATAAGGACCCGTCCAAACAGAGCCGCATAAAATCTTTTAAAACTGAGCCGCATAAGGACCCACCAAAACAGAGCCGCATGAACTCCATTAAAACTGAGCCGCATAAGGACCCGTCCAAATAGAGCCGCATGAACTCTGTTAAAACTGAGCCGCATAAGGACCCGTCTAAACAGAGCCGTATGAACTCTGTTAAAACTGAGCCACGTGAGGACCCGCCCAAACAGAGCCGCATGAACTCTGTTAAAACTGAGCCGCATAAGGACCCGTCCAAACAGAGCCGCATGAACTCTGTTAAAACTGAGCCGCATAAGGACCCGTTCAAATAGAGCCGCATGAACTCTTTTAAACGTTTTCTGGCCATCTCCTAACTTTGTTTCTTTTGTCCTTTTTTCAGTGAATTTGCCAGTTAATACCGCGGGAGAACCTCTGGTGGGTCGCGCCCAATCTGCTGTAGGCTATAGGTATGACCACATAGTCAAGTATGTGGTGAACCAGCTTCCAAAAGACGAACCTGTGGAGAGACTGGAAGACATTAAAAAGCAGTCCTTCTTCTTTATCTCGGGGATGATGAACTCAGGGCTGCTGGGGGGCCAACACTGGAAGCCTGCGTTCTTCTTCGGGGACGCCCTGACTGTGAAGAACTCCCAAGTTCTGGATATATCTGAGAGCTGGAGTTTTACTTCTGACGGGATGGCGATCCATATTCCTCTGATGGAGCATCATTTTCCACTATCGTGGTTCAACATGTTGCCCATGAACAGGAATATGGAGGATTCCTTGACTCCGACCCAGAACGGGATGATTGTGGGCAAAATTCACTACAACAATAACCTGCGGTCAGTATACACGGGCAGGGTACCAGTCAGCCGCTACGTGATGGGGTTGGCGCCGGGCAATTTCTTGAACGTGCAAGGTCCCAACTTTAAGTTCTCTGAAGCTGACACTTTCCTGAACCAGCTTGCTCGGAAGGGGTCCTATCCGATTGGCCGGTTGTCGCTACCGAGTTGGGTACACCCCATCCCTTCGTGGACCAACCTGTCTATGTGGATCGTGCGGGAATACGAGACTCTCCTGCGCGAGATTGGACTCTACCACGTAATTCGGGGGTACCAGCCACGGCTTGCCCATAAACAAGAAATTGTTCATGGCCCTGCTGGAGATATATAACCGCCACACGGGGACCTTCTTTACGCCCGTAGGCGAGATGGGGCTTGCTCTGCACGAGATGCATGACGTCTCCAAGCTGCCTTGGAGAGATGAAGTCTTTGAAGTATATACCCCGACGAACGAAGAGTTCAAGGATTTGGAGGAGAGGTTCCCGGGCTTTGTTGCCGTCTACTGGGAATTGTTGTGTCATCACAGTACGTGCCAGCAGCTGTCGAAGAAAAAGAACGACAGCTCGGAAGGGAACCTTCCTCACACAAAGGCCTGGCTCTCTTATCTTTTTAAGCTCGGTGCCTCAGGCCGGGTTGCTCCCCAAAGTCCTCGCACTCGGGAGGAGGTGCAGGACCAAGTATCGACCGCCAAGAGGTTAAGGACCACCGGTGACAGGTTCGGGAGTCAATCTGACTCTTTTGCTTATTTCTATCAAGCCACTCAGCCGTTGTCCGAGAAGGCTATTCTGGCTGGATTCTTGATGGTGTGGTTACGGAATTGCGTAGTCTCAGGAGGGGCTGGTTTCATTGAGAGAATCAGCTGTAATTTCATCCTTCCTGCTGTGAAGCTGGTCTTCGGTGTCAGACTAGCTCTTCTCCCGACCATGGTGTGTAGCATACACCGTGGCCTTCGCACTTTCTCGTCCAAGGTCATCGCCCGTGACCCGACGAAGGACTTTGAACGCACTGAGCTACCCTATCATTATCTGATGGGGTGGCTGCTGATGCATTGCCCGTCTTTAATGAGGCCTAGCCCCGAAGATGGCGTAACTGCTGATGATGCCTTCATCTTCCAATATCGCGGCATGCCTTGGGATTGCGAGACTATGCATGCCTGCCGGATGGCGCTGTCGAGAGTGGACATATATAATTTTTTCGTATCTGTCCCTCGATTTACTGCTGAGGAAGTGAGGGCCGTACATCTGGATGGTACTGGGCCTCCTCACTTCTTAGACGGCAAGATGCTCCTTTGGTTGCACAACATTCGCCCTTCCCACCTGGTATACCGCAACCGCAACGCTGTCTACTTGGAGCCTTACTTGCCCAGTAGGTTCGCCCGACAGTTTGGGTATAGTCATCTTTTTTTGGACAGTCCCAGCTCTTGCCTGGGTTTTGAAGGCAGCATCCTTGATGGCATCAGGGCCTGGCATTATTACAATACGGTTCACACCCGTACTAGCTTCTCTGTTCCTGATGCTGGGGAGTCAGGAGAGATCTTGTATTTGGTGGCTCTCTACCACGTCATGGAGAACAAGCCTCCTGTTGGTTTTGACCCGAGTACCAGCTTCATTGTTGGTACCGGCTTAGAGGAGAAACCCAAGGGGTCTAAGGCGAGGAAGAGGAGGAAGAACATGGTCGATGTGCCGGACTCAAAATCTACCAACACGGATGAAGAGGATGACGAGCATGCTCCCGATAACGCTCTCCCTCCTACAGATGAGGTGGTGGTGGATCAGCCGCCTGTTGAGCCTGGTCCTTCGCGCAAGCGAAGCAGGCATGAGTCCGCTGATCGCGGCAGAACTTACTCCATGAAACGGGCTACGGTTAAGCCCCGCGGGCTGCTCATCAAGGAGAGAGGCGAGGATGATGCCGTTTCGGAGGTGAATTGATTTACATCCATCTTCTTCTTTAGCTCTTCTTTTTCCTGAACTATGACCTAATTATTTTCCTTTTCTCTGTAGGCGTCAGGAGAAGCTGAATTTCTGGGGCCGGCTGATGCCTCTGAAGTCGTGTCACGACCCGATCCCAAATTATTGGGTCGAACCAGATCATGTCCAGCCTGCACCGTTGTGAGACGACGGCAGTAAGCTGTTCTATATGCAGGTATTCACAACAACATCTATACATTTATCACAACTCAATATACGAAAATTTTAAAACTTTTATTCAATATCTGAAAAGTACAACTGGAAAGTAAGAACTGAAATGAAAAGCTGAATTCAAATTAACAAACTTTTAAAACAACAAAACTAGAAAACTGGAAATGACTAGCTAAGCGGTCGACTCGTCGACCTCAGGTCCTGCGTCCTCCAAGGGGGACTCCGGCAACACCACAGGGTACAAAACCGGGTCATAGTAGCTATTGTATAATAGCTCAGCATCCTCAATGTCACCTAAAAATGTTATCTCCAGTCAGGAGGGAGCAAGTACGAATATGTATCTCATATTTCAAGTAATAATGGAAAAGTGCAGGCTAAACAGTTGAAACAATATTTTCCAGTAATTCTACGATTAAAAACAATGTGATTTGAATGCGTAATCGTCTATGGCCGGCTTGGGTTATACAATAGCGTCCTAGCGACGCGATACGGCTTATCCCCGTGTGTAAGAGGGGTAAGCTCGCACAATCTTACAATATGGCGGGTATTGGTCATAAACGTTACACTATTCCCCCAATCCCCACAATCAATATCAATCAATATCTGAACCCTAGGAGAGGGTTCCGTGTAGCAATGTGGTTTAAACATGCAGCTAGACAATTACTAAATAAAATACAAGAAAATATAACCGTAACTTGCCTTTGTTTATGACTGGATCGGTAAAGTCAGTTTCGAGGAGGATGTCAGGTTCGTCTCCGAGATCCTACAGTTGAGAACCTTGGCTTAGAACCAAAATAAAACCATTCTAGGTGTGCTAGTTCCAATCTCTAGAAGTAGACCCTAGTCAGGTTTTAAGTTTATTAATTAATCTACCGAAAATCGTCTAACGTCGCAATCTACGTTCGTTGTTATTTAATAAAATAAGTCGGTTATTGATTAATTGGAAAAATGGCAATTACCGGTTAATTTGGCAAAACTTGTATTTTGTAATATTGTATATAAAACTAATATTTTTCTTTAAATGAGAAGAACGTGAATTTGTTTAAATAATAAACTTATAATTTTTCCTAATTATTTATTGTGAGAAAAATGATATTAATTTTCTATATCCAAAATAATATTTTTTTTAATATTTTACGAGTCTATCGGCAAACCAACATCCCAAAAAATAAATAAAATCTATTCTACGAAATACAGAGTCGCAGCAAAGAAAATAGAAAACTAGGCTTATGCCCTTACAATTATTTACATAAATGAATTTTTAAGAATAATAATAAAACTCAGGTGAATCCTGAACGCCGGGAAGCGGTCCATTCAGCAGGCCGAAGCCCTGCACCAAAAATACTAACAGCAGTGCCCGTTCTGAAAATAATTGTAAATATATAAATATTATATTAAAGAGTCTCAGATTGGTCCAATTATCATTCTTAGCTAATGTCTCAACGTCCAGAATGACTGGTTTCGTTTGCATTTCGCTAGGGCCCATTGACCGGTACGGTCGTCGCCCGAAAAAATCCATTTAATAAACCTTTTTGGAAAACCAGTTTTGAAAATCATATATATATATAGTTTTACGAAAATTGGGCAGCATTTCAGCTATATCTGGAATAACCTAATACTGGGAAATTGTGCCAACCACACAAATAATATCCCAAACTAGGAAAATAACCCATGAATTCATTTCCACCACAAAATAAATATATATAAACCAAACACGGAACATTTCCAAAAAAAATTCAGAAAACCCGAAAATATCACAGAACCCACATAATAGTTCGGAAATTCCGAAACTAACAGAAGGTCTCCAAACCACAGAACTAAATCTGAAAGTCACAGAGCATTGCCGAACTAACTCAGAATTTCCGAGAAGTCACAAAGCTTAAAACCAAAACCAATCACAGCACAATTTCTACCGAAATGAACTTCGGAAATTTCCGAAATCGAAATCGTCTAAACCAAATCCCGTAACGGGATCGGGGACCAAAATCAACATCGACTCGATAACGGGACACGGGGAATACGAAAATATACCACGGGTGCTCGGCTAGAGCTCTCAGATGCAATAATAGAGATAGAAACCACGTTCCCGCGGACTCGAGAAAATCCCAACTCGCGGACAGCAGCGGGAAACCACCGAAACAGCACTGGACAGCGCTGTTGGAGCAGCGGGGCGCACGCGGGCTGAGCCGGGCGCGGACAGCGGGGTCTGGCCGAGATCGCCGGAGAAAACGGCGGGTTTCGGGGTTTGGACACCGCGGGGAACGGCCGAAAGGGTGCGGGGCTCGCCGGAATCGGTGGCGGGGACGCCGGCGCTGGGAGGCAGCGCACAGGGGCTCGCGGGGTCGACGCCGGAGGGGCGGAGTCCTGGCCGGAGGGGCGGCCTGGGCGGTTGTGCGGGCGGGGACACGGCCGATGGCCGCCGGGGGTCGCGGCCTAGGGAACGCGCGGGAGGGCGGAGCCGCGGGCCGGTGGCGAGGGCGGCCGGCGGGGCGCTGGACGCGGTCGAGGAGGGCGCCGGGTTGGAGGCGATGGCTCCGACGGGTCGCGGACGGGAACAGGGCTCGAGGTCGGCCGGGCTCTTGGTCGCGGTTGGGGACGTTCTGGAGGGGGTGAGTGAGAAGTGAGGAAATAGTTAGAGGGAGAGGAGTTAGAGGCTGGTGGTGGTGGTGTGTGTTATTAAAAAGGGAAGTGGAAGAATGAATATGTGGAGGAAAGGGGAAAGTTGAGGAGAAAAATAAGGGGAGAATAGGTAGGGAGTGGCCTGGTCGTAGGTGACCAGGCCCAACGGTTTACATTTTATTTTTATTTTTATTTTATTTTTTTAAAAACTAATAATAGATATTTAACTAGGATTTCAAAAGAAGTAAAAGAATTGGTTCAGATCGGGATCGGGTTTCGGGAAACCGAGTTCGAACTCGGGTCAGACTCTGGTCACGGGATCGGGGCAGGAACACAATCAAAAATCAACGATAATTTTAGAAATGATATTTTTCCTAAATCCGACTAAATAATAATATATAATAATAATAATAGTAATAATAATATATAATAATAATATAATAATAATAATAATAATAATAAATAATAACTAAACTAATTATCATCAACTGACAAAATCCAATAAATTGAAAATCAAGGTTTCATAATCTTCCCTCCTTATAAAATTTCGTCCTCGAAATTAAAGGCAGGGTAGGATAAACTCAAATCAAACTGGTATGGGTACTTCGCCCGTAACTCAGGTCCAACAATAAGAATTGCCAAGGCAGTCGTGGATGAGATGTTTAGGGACAAGTTTTAACTATGTCACCATCCTCGTAGAACAAGAATATATAAGCGAACCGAAGTACACGTGGTTGATCAGACCATCATGCACCGGTTCTGATTAGACAATATATTAGTGGGTGCACCCAATAAAATACTGTCATGATCAAGCTCGATAAAAAAATAAGCTCGAAAATTAGGCTAACTTAGCAGCATCAGTCAAAAATATTAGAACGAAAGATAATGCTTGCAAGAAATAGAAGTTTATGAGGCGGCACAGATGTTCCTGGTTCTCTTCTCTCCTCTGTCCAATATCGTCACTGGCTTCTCTGGCACTGTGAGGCTGGGTCCAATTCCAGTTCCGAATGGTCCAAGATATGGCTCGGGTCCGGGATGTAGCGTCTCAGCTGCGAAACGTGGAAGACGTTGTGGACGCCTTCGAGACTTGGGGATAGAGCCACCCGGTAAGCCACTTCTCCAATCCTGTTAAGTACTTCAAAAGGACCAATATACCTGGGGCTTAGCTTTCCTGCTCTGCCAAAACGGATGGTTCCTCTGGTAGGAGAGATCTTCACGAACACACTGTCACCTTCTTCAAACTCTAACGGCCGTCGGCTGCTATCGGCCCAATGCTTCTGTCTGTACTGGGCAATCCTGAGCTTGTCTCTGATCATCTTTACCTGCTCTGTTGCATCGGTCACCATCTCAGGTCCAAGCAATACTCGTTCTCCTATGTCATCCCAAGCAAGTGGAGTGCGACAACGACATCCATAGAGTGCCTCGAACGGTGTCATACCGATGCTAGCTTGGTAGCTGTTGTTGTAGGAGAACTCTACCAAGTGCAAATGGTCTTCCCAAGACGCTCCAAATTCCAAGACGCATGATCTCAGCTTGTCTTCTAGCGTCTGGATTGTTCTCTCTAATTGTCCGTCAGTCTGGGGATGGTAGGCGGTGCTAAACTTCAGTTGCGTTTCCAAACTGTCGTACAAGCTCTTCCAGAAGTGAGAGGTGAACCTGGTATCCCTGTCAGATACGATACCTACCAGAACTCCATGAATCCGGTAGATATACCGCATGTACAGTGCCGCCAACTTCTCGGTGGATAAACCCACCTTGAAAGGAATAAAGTGGGCTGACTTTGTCAGTCGGTCTACGATAACCCAAATGGCATCCTTCCCTCCTTGGGATCGAGGCAATCCTGACACAAAGTCCATCGTTATGTGCTCCCATTTCCACTCCGGGATGTCTAGCGACTGCAACAGTCCTGCTGGCCTCTGTCTGCTAGCTTTCACTTGTTGACAAATTAAACATCTAGCTACATACCTGGATACGTCCTTTTTCATTCCGTACCACCACACTATAGTACGCATATCCCGATACATTTTGTTGGCTCCTGGATGTATGGAATAGTGCGACTGGTGTGCTTCTTACATCAGCTCGTTCCTCAGTTCGCCATTTGGTACGCACAGCCTCGTACCATGCTTCAGTGCTCCATCGCTGGCAATTGAGAATCCTTCAAGTGTTTCCGCCAGCACTTGATCTCTGAGTTTGCAAAGCGTCTCGTCTTGGAATTGTGCCTCCTTGACTCTGTCCATTAGACTTGAACGCACTTGCAACTGCATCATTGTTGAATCAGCTCCTGGCACAATGGCTTCTCTTCTCAGTTTCTTCATTTCTTCTTCGTGCAGTACAATCTCCAGTCCAAGCTTTTCCATGTCCTCCAGCAAATGACACTCCTTGGTCAAGAACATTGCCATCGGGTATCGACTAAGTGCATCTGCAACAATATTAGCCTTACCTGGATGATACTGCAGGTTGATGTCGAAATCCTTCATCATCTCCAGCCATCGTCTCTGTCGCATGTTCAGCTCCTTCTGAGTGAAAACATATTTAAGACTTTTGTTGTCTGTAAATATTTCCACTCTTTCTCCATAAAGGCAGTGCTTCCATAGCTTCAATGCAAATATCACTGATGCAAGCTCCAAATCATGTGTGGGATAGTTCTTCTCATGAGTCCATAATTGCCTAGATGCGTAAGCAATTACTTTCTCGTGTTGTTGAAGAATGCAACCCAATCCCTTACCGGAAGCATCACTATATATTGAGAAACCGCCGGTACCTGAGGGTAGCGTAAGTAACGGCGCCGTTGTAAGCCTCTTCTTCAGTTCCTCAAATACTGACTGGCAAGCTTCAGACCAAATGAATTCTTCATTCTTCCTAGTAAGCTTTGTCATCGGCTCAGCAATCCTGGAGAAATCTTTCACAAACTTCCGGTAGTAGCCAGCTAAACCCAAGAAACTTCTGATTTCTGCAACTGAACTTGGTACAGTACACTTCTCAATAGCAGCTATCTTCATTGGATCCACCAAAATTCCTTCTTCTGTGACAACATGGCCAAGAAAATCCACTTTGTCTAAGAAAAATTTGTATTTAGATAGCTTACCATAGAGCTTCTCCTTCCTTAAAGTTTCCAGAACTTTCCTCAGGTGCTCTTCGTGCTCTTCTTCAGTCTTCGAGTAGATCAGAATGTCGTCGATGAAGACAACAACAAACTGGTCCAGATATTCATGGAAGACCTTGTTCATAAGGTTCATGAATACTGCATGGGCATTCGTCAGTCCAAATGGCATGACCAAAAATTCATACTGACCATATTTGGTGTTGAATGCCGTCTTTGGAATATCCTCCTTCTGACCTTGATTTGAGGGTAGCCGGATCTGAGGTCTAACTTCGAAAATACCTTAGCTCCACTCAGTTGATCAAACAGGTCATCGATCCGGGGCAGAGGGTACTTGTTCTTAATGGTGATGTTGTTCAGCGCCCGGTAATCAATGCACATCCACACGGTTCCATCCTTCTTGGGCACGAACAAAACTGGTGCTCCCCAGGGTGAAGCCCCGTCTCTGATAAATCCTTGTGCCTTCAGTTCGTCAATCATCTCCTTTGTCTCCTTAGGGTTGACTCTGTAGCATCCCCGAGAAATAGGGGAAGAGCCGGGCACTAGGTCGATGGTGAATTCCACACCTCGATCTGGCGGCAATCCTGGAAGACTATCTGGAAAGAGGTCCATGAATTCTGCTATGATAGGGTAAGGAGGCCCGAGTTCTTCGGTGATAGAGGAGTAGGTAACACTCTTCAGGTCTTCCGGAGCTCGAGAGATTTCAAACTCCGGTTCTCCAGGTGGGCTGAAGACTACACATCATCTGTGAC
This sequence comes from Iris pallida, assembly GCA_029216955.1. Classification (NCBI taxonomy): domain Eukaryota; kingdom Viridiplantae; phylum Streptophyta; class Magnoliopsida; order Asparagales; family Iridaceae; genus Iris; species Iris pallida. The sequence goes on from JANAVB010033818.1 coordinate 589,875, forward strand.
AATCTATCAGCGCATGTTGCTTACTCAACCAGTCCATCCCTAGGACTACATCATAGTTGGGTAAGGGCATCACAAGCAAGGGTGTTAAGAATTTGTGGCCTGAGATAGTAATAGGGAAGTTATGGTCTCAATGATGGGTATGGGTCTAAGTATGACCGATGGTGGACCTCATCGCCAGCAGGGCCAGAACGAGTGGTCTTTCCTTTAGCCGTACTCTGGAAGGTTTTGGTTGCAAACACAAGTAAGGTAGCCTACCAGTCTATAATCAAACAAAAATATTTATATATATAATTCGGACCCATGTTGTGACAAATCAATGTTCTAGTGTTCTAATTGTTTCTAGGTATGTTTTCCTAAGTTGTTATTTCATGACTTGCATGGGCCACCACTAAAAACATGTCACGACCCGATCCCAAATTATTGGGTCGAACCGGATCATGCCCAGCCTGCACCGTTGTGAGACGGCGGCAGTAAGCTGTTCTATATGCAGGTATTCACAACAACATCTATACATTTGTCACAACTCAATATACGGAAATTTTAAAACTTTTATTCAACATCTGAAAAGTACAACTGGAAAGTAAGAACTGAAATGAAAAGCTGAATTCAAATTAACAAAATTTCAAAACAACAAAACTAGAAAACTGGAAATAACTAGCTAAGCGGTCGGCTCGTCGGCCTCAGGTCCTGCGTCCTCCAAGGGGGACTCCGGCAACACCACAGGGTACAAAATTGGGTCATAGTAGCTATTGTATAATAGCTCAGCATCCTCAATGTCACCTAAAAATATTGTCTCCAGTCAGGAGGGAGCAAGTACGAATATGTATCTCATATTTCAAGTAATAATGGAAAAGTGCAGGCTAAACAGTTGAAACAATATTTTCCAGTAATTCTACGATTAAAAATAATATGATTTGAATGTGTAATCGTCTATGACCGGCTTGGGTTATACAATAGCGTCCTAGCGACGCGATACGGCTTATCCCCGTGTGTAAGAGGGGTAAGCTCGCACAATCTTACAATATGGAGGGTATTGGTCATAAACGTTACACTATTTTCCCAATCCCCACAATCAATATCAATCAATATCTGAACCCTAGGAGAGGGTTCCGTGTAGCAATGTGGCTTAAACATGCAGCTAGATAATTACTAAATAAAATAGAAGAAAACATAACCGTAACTTGCCTTTGTTTATGACTGGATCAGTAAAGTCAGTTCCGAGGAGGATGTCTGGTTCGTCTCCGAGATCCTACAGTTGAGAACCTTGGCTTAGAACCAAAATGAAACCATTCTAGGTGTGCTAGTTACAATCTCTAGAAGTAGACTCTAGTCAGGTTTTAAGTTTATTAATTAATCTACCGGAAATTGTCTAACGTCGCAATCTACGTTCGTTGTTATTTAATAAAATAAGTCGGTTATTGATTAATTAAAAAAATGAAAATTACCGGTTAATTTGGCAAAACTTTGTATTTTGTAATATTGTATATAAAACTAATATTTTTCTTTACATGAAAAGAACGTGAATTTGTTTAAATAATAAACTTGTAATTTTTCCTAATTATTTATTGTGAGAAAAATGATATTAATTTTCTATATCCAAAATAATGTTTTTTTAATATTTTACGAGTCTATCGGCAAACCAACATCCCAGAAAATAAATAAAATCTATTCTACGAAATACAGAGTCGCAGCAAAGAAAATAGAAAACTGGGCTTATGCCCTTACAATTATTTACATAAATGAATTTTTAAGAATAATAATAAAACTCAGGTGAATCCTGAACGCCGGGAAGCGGTCCATTCAGCAGGCCGAAGCCCTGCACCAAAAATACTAACAGCAGTACCCGTTCTAAAAATAATTGTAAATATATAAATATTATATTAAAGAGTCATAGATTGGTCCAATTATCATTCTTAGCTAATGCCTCAACGTCCAGAATGACTGGTTTCGTTTGCATTTCGCTAGGGCCCATTGACCGGTACGGTCGTCGCCCGAAAAATCTATTTAATAAATCTTTTTGGAAAACCAGTTTTGAAAATCATATATATAGTTTTACGAAAATTGGGCAGCATTTCATCTATATCTGGAATAACATAATACTGAGAAATTGTGCCAACCACACAAATAATATCCCAAACCAGGGAAATAACCCATGAATTCATTTCCACCACAAAATAAATATATATAAACCAAACACAGAACATTTCCAAAAGAAATTCGGAAAACCCGAAAATATCACAGAACCCACATAATAGTTCGGAAATTTCGAAACTAACAGAAGATCTCCAAACCACATAACTAAATCCGAAAGTCACAGAGCATTGCCGAACTAACTCGGAATTTTCGAGAAGTCACAAAGCTTAAAACCAAAACCAATCACAGCACAATTTCTACCGAAATAAACTTCGGAAATTTTCGAAATCGAAATCGTCTAAACCGAATCCCGTAACACGATCGAGGACCGAAATCATCATCGACTCGATAACGGGACACGGGGAATACGGAAATATACCTCGGGTGCTCGACTAGAGCTCTCAGATGCAATAATAGAGATAGAAACCACGTTCCCGCGGACTCGAGAAAATGCCAACTCGCGGACAGCAACGGAAAACCACTGAAACAGCGCTGGACAGCGCTGTTGGAGCAGCGGGGCGCACGCGGGCTGAGCCGGGCGCGGACAGCGGGGTCTGGCCGAGATCGCCGGAGAAAATGGCGGGTTCCGGGGTTAGGGTACGGCGGGGAACGGCTGAAAGGGTGCGGGGGTCGCCGGAATCGGTGGCGGGGACGCCAGCGCTGGGAGGCAGCGCACAGGGGCTCGCGGGGTTGACGCCGGAGGGGCGGAGTCCTGGCCGGAGGGGCGGCCTGGGCGGTCGCGCGGGTGGGGACACGGCGGATGGCCGCCGGGGGTCGCGGCAATAGGGCGCGCGCGGGAGGGCGGAGCCGCGGGCCGGTGGCGAGGGCGGCCAGCGGGGCACTGGACGCGGCCGGGACGGCGCCGGGTTGGAGACGATGGCTCCGGCGGGTCGCGGATGGGAACGGTGCTCAGGGTCGGCCGGGCTCTTGGTCGTGGTTGGGGACGTTCTGGAGGGGGTGAGTGAGAAGTGAGGAAATAGTGAGAGGGAGAGGAGTTAGAGGCTGGTGGTGGTGGTGTGTGTTATTAAAAAGGGAAGTGGGAGAATGAATATGTGGAGGAGAGGGGAAAGTTGAGGAGAAAAATAAGAGGAGAATGGGTAGGGGAGTGGCCTAGTCGTGGGTGACCAGGACCAACGGTTTATATTTTATTTTTATTTTTATTTTATTTTTTTTTAAAAACTAATAATAGATATTTAACTAGGATTTTAAAAGAAGTAAAAGAATTGGTTCGGATCGGGATCGGATTTCGGGAATCCGAGTTCGAACTCGGGTCAGACTCTGGTCACGGGATCGGGGCAGGGACACAATCAAAAATCAACGATAATTTTAGAAATGATATTTTTCCTAAATCTGACTAAATAATAATATATAATAATAAAAATAGTAATAATAATATATAATAATAATAATAAATAATAACTAATAACTAAACTAATTATCATCAACTGGCAAAATCCAATAAATTGAAAATCAGGGTTTCACAAGTCAACCCGGCTCTAGCTACTCTGGTTAGAGATATGAGTGTCGGGATTATTGCCGCCGGGATTCTTCCAGTGACGGCCGAGGTTCCTGCAGTTGTTGACGTCCCAACCCAGGGCGACATGGGCTCTGCTGAACCCGTCTTCGAGACTACTGAGTTTCAGTCGGGTGACGCTGATCCAGCTCTATCTCCCTCCGGGGCGGCTGGGGTAGAGGAACCGACTGTATTCGACTCAGATGTTGTCATGCCCCAGAACCAGAATACTGGAGAGCGGAGGACAGACACAGCCAGCTACGTATATTGAAGTGAATCTCACCTCGCAATACGGTCACGGCTGTCTAGATGTATGAGGGTTTATACGAGCCATCAGTCTCTTAGGGTCAATAACAAGCCTAGTGTCTCAATCTCAAGCAAGCGAGTAGATATAACAAGATGGTAGATCATCAGACATACAAAGTAAGCGCAGACATACATATTCATTTAGATGATCATGAAGCTAGTCATACAAAATGCGAAGACTAGCAGAGTTTAAGTCATACATGATCATCCTAGGATTTGTTAATCATGCTACAGCCCGTAGGCAGACAGTAAGTAAAGTTGTAACGAGCTAACACTTGCTCGGCGGCTAAACACCTCAAAAAATTTTTACAAGGAGTGGGAGAGTAAAATAAAACCCACTCGTTGTCGGATTCCTTAGTGTTCACCATCTGGCAGGAAGGTTGGAAGATCCTCGGTAGCTGCTCCGAAATCTGGCCATACAAAACCAGCTGGGTCAAACCCCAGAAGAGCAAGTACCACAAAGGAGGCTTCACTTAAGAACTAAAACCAGCATGTCAGCACA